>CAXKVY010001174.1:0-600000 GCA_964058915.1 Tetropium fuscum | reverse complement strand
AACGTGTTGTGATCACCAGAACTCAGCTGACGGTCAACTCGCAACAGGAATCGTCACATATATGACAGTTTTATCTCGGAAAAACCACAGAAAACTCTTACAAGTTTATTTTGAAACTCACAACCGAAAAATAGCTCATAAGTTTAATTTTAGAGACAGTTAGAGAAGACGGAGATAATTTCATAACCTCAAATTTGGGATCATATCTCGACACGACCCCTCGCTACCTTCGTTACAATAAATAAGACTTCACATCGTACACTAATACTTTATTATTACAATATCTACATATTTATATAGAAAATATTTTACATGTATACTTAAATATTATAGTAAAAATATATTTGTCTACGGAATGTATACACAGACTTTAAATATAACACGAATTAAAACTTAACCTACCGTCTCCAGTTCCTCGTTTGGTACCTTTATCTTGGCCGCTAATTTTGATTAAACGACATTTGACATTCAGGTTTAGCCTACTCAAGATAAAATCACCAGACACGATGAGATCAGATGAGTTCATGGAACATATCTTACAGTTTAAATACACATGTTAAGTATTGTCTAATTATATTACTCTTTGAACAGACTGTAACTAGGCAGAAAGTATATTCGGTGACTTTGAGGGAATACAGTTTGTTTGTGTTACGTCGTGCGTGATGTATTGGGGAAAAATCAACTGTTAATTTTTGTGAACACAGTATATTACATAAGCAGGTTACGTTCTATTATATTATTATTCGGAACCTCCGTAAGGTAGAGGCCGGAAAAGTCGAAAATATGACGACAATGACGTCACAAGATGGGTCCCGTGGATTTTACATCAAGTCATCTATGAAATAAGTAGGTATTTCTCGATATGGTAGGATAGAGATATACAGAATGGGTAAGTTAGATAGAGAAGCAAGATTCACGTCCGAATTCCATGTCCGCTGCTTTTGTGGTCGTTGATTATACTCGTAAAACGTTGTACGTTTTTCGCAGTTGTCATAAAGTTTAAATAATAATTGAACGTGTAAGACTCCTCAAATTTGTTTAGTTCTTGGTGATAATTCGTAAAATAGACATCGGAAACCACTGTTTGTTTTTGTTGTGTGGCGCGACTCGTTATCTGTCAAATGGCCGATGCCGGTACCTAGTGGAAGTGTTTCTGTGTAAATTTTAAATGTTCTGTGTACATTTTAAAAGTGCGGAGTGATCAAACAAAACGTAATGTATCCATTTTTTGGTCATTTGGAGTTAGGTACAGTGCACCTGTTTTAGGTATGAAATAAATCCATCGGCGACCTCAGATTTGTTCGAAACGTAATAATCCCCAATGAAATTGAGCCTTAAATGTTAGCGATTCAATCAAAACGTAATAAATCCAGTGTTGTAAAATTTATTTTGTTTTCAATCAAATTGTAGTAAATCCAGTTGCTGCTAAAGTAAAATCCTTTATTAAAATTGAACGTTTATCGAGTTAAGTTCAACGTAAGTTCGGTAGAAGGAGACATCGAATCAATCAATCAAACCGTAATAAATCCAGTTGAGCCAATCAAAACGTAATAAATCCATTTTTTTTCGGGATAATGAAAGTCATTTAATCAAAAGTAACAGTTTGTTTTGAAATATATTCAGTTTTACTCATAAAAACCTCCGTATATTTTATATGACGTAATTCCGTGACCAGACCAGTGTCATGACGTCACAAATTCTTATCCTCGGCCTGTCTTACGGAGGTCCCGGCTTAATATACGTACAGTATCGCGTCATTGATTTTGACACGAATAAATTAAACAACATTGTTTACATCTAACCGCCAAAGCATGAAAGAGAGCTTGATCATCATTTTACTTCCATTGTCAGTTTGACAGCAGCTGTCAATATAGCGTCAAATTACATTTCACACTAAATGAGGATTATTTAAGGATTGGAAGCGAATCCGAAATCTCTTACCGCATTCGCAGCGGAATTCTGTGATGAGGTAATGATTGTGGGAAAAAAATCTCAAAATTTATGTGAGAAATTCAAATCTTGGTTATTTGATTTTTTTTATTTTTATCTTTTAAAGATAAAAATAAAAAAGAAAGTAGAGATTTCAATGAACAAAAAGCCCACCGACTTTTTTAAAAAAGCAGATATTTTGATTGAAAATCGTTTTTGCACCAAAACCTTAAAACTACTAGCTGGGTTGCCTCCCGTATGGGACCTCAGTACCTTCTGACGAAAGTCACTTTTTTAAAAAACCAGATATTTTGACGCGAGAATTTTCGATTGAAAATTAGGGTGCTTTTTCGATATTAATTCAAAATAAGGTGAAAAAATAAATATTTTAAATCAAACAAATTACAGCGTGTTTGGGGCATAAAAAGGTAGGTTTTTACCAAATTTCTTTTAAAAAAAATATTTATTTTGTAAAAGAAAATAAAGTTATTTGAATTTTTCACATAAATTTTGAGGTTATGTGAAAAAAGTGTAAATACAAAAGTTGTTGATCTTTTCATTACGCACAACTTTGCCATTTAACTTTTTTCCATAGGACTTGTAGTTTTGCCGGAATTCGAGATAAACCGTTTCTAACCCTTAAAAACTCACTCCCCTTCACTTCCCGACCTCAGATCGCTCGTAAATAATTTTTCCTTTCATTTTTGTCACATTCTCTTCCTTTCCCAATGGGTTTCATCCTACTATTATGTTTTTTCACTTTTTACCATTTTCAAAGGCTTAAATAGATCAAAATTGACCATAGATTAAAAAAAAATCGGATTTGAGTTGTTTTCGTTTCTTTGCATTTTCTGAGAACATTTACCATAATAATGTATACTTTTTTACACCATCAGAAAGTAGAGATTTCAACGAACAAGAAGCCCACCGACTTTTTTTTAAAACCAGATATTTTGACGCGAGAATTTCCGATTGAAAGTTAGCGTGCTTTTTCGATATTAAGTCAAAATAAGGTGAAAAAATAAATATATTTAACCAAAAAAATTATAGTATCTTGGGACATAAAAAGGTAAGTTTTCACCAAATTAGTTAAAAAATTTTTTTTTTGTAGAAGAAAAAAAAACAAAACTTTCTCCTTCCCCCTTTAATATTTTTTAAAACGACTAGTTTCGCATGTTTTTTGCAATCTTTATGTTTTATGGATTTGTAATTTTTTTGTTTATCAATATAACATAGAATCTTAAGTTTTTCGAGTAATTAAAGTGTAAATTTTAATAATTAGCTCAAAATTGTATATAATAATAAAAAAAAAATTGGATTCGAGTTTTTTTCGTTTCTTTGCATTTTCTGAGAACATTTACCATAGTAATGTATACTTTTTTTACACCATCAGAAAGTAGAGATTTCAACGAACAAGAAGCCCACCGACTTTTTTTAAAAACCAGATATTTTGACGCGAGAATTTTCGATTGAAAATTAGGGTGCTTTTTCGATATTAAGTCAAAATAAGGTGAAAAAATAAATATATTAAATCAAAAAAATTACAGTATGCTTGGGACATAAAAAGGTAAGTTTTCACCGATTTTCTTTTAAAAAAAATATTTTTGAATACGATAAAAATAAAAAACCAAAAACTTGGTTATTTGAATATTTCACATAAATTGTGAGGTTATGTGAAAAAAGTGCAAATACAAAAGTTGTAGATCTTTTAATTACCTACAACTCTGCCGTTTAACTCTTTCCCATAGGACTTGTAGTTTTGCCGGAAATCGAGATAAACCGTTTTTCACCCTTAAAAACTCACCCCCTCCACTTCCCGACCTCAGATCGCCCGTAAATAATTTTCTTCTCATTTTCCTTATATTCTCTTCCTTCTCCAACGGATTTCATCCCGCTATTATTTTTTTTGCTTTCAAAAATCATCAACCCTGGGCTACTATAACAAACCTTTTAAAAAATATTCCGGAAAATAACTGCATGTAAAAGCGACATCTTGGACGTCATCAAACATCAAACAAAGACAAAACTACACTTTGTGCGCTCAAACCAACAAAATAAAATAAATAATAAATCCACATTTCTCCTTAACCTTACTAAAACAATCACATCTCAACATATATTTAAATGATCACATATCTTTGAAGCACCAAAATTGGTTCTCATAGTACTCTTATACTTATACTATAAAATTTACGGTACTTTTCAAGCCTCATGCTCCCCGTTGATGCCTATCAGCGCCTCGGTTTGCTCCGAAGGCATTTCGTTGAACCTAAAACTAAAAGTATTTTCAAAAATGTATCAACAACGCATACCGTTGTTAACGCATACCGGATAGATCTAGTTCGACGACAGACACTGAGATAAGCGCAGCGCAGAAAGTTAAAAACCGGGTCCCAGTTCTCATAATGGGAGAGGATGGTCACGGCGACGAATGCAATCAGCATCGGCACTGTGCCCGTGTAGAAGAGTATGGGGTAGGGCACTTTTTTCAGCAGCACGTCGGCCAGCATCGTCATGGGTATTGTCAGGCTTATTGCTATCGTGGCCATGAGGGAGGAGGTCAAGAAGCAGCCCCTAAAAGGTCGGTCATTTATTATACGTTGCACCTACAGATGGTCACTCTTTAGATACTAGATCATGCCTAATATAACGCAGATATATTGTTCTTAAATTTGTCGGCTTTCACAAAAGCCCTTTAAAGCTACCCTTATAGTTGTAACGTAAATAAATTCCGTTCCGTTTTATGGCTAATGTTTGAATTCCTATTTCAAATATTTGAAATAAAACCGCGCGAACATGTAGAAATTTACCGCGACTCACCATCTACCGTTACCCCTACCTTTCCGTCCCGCTACAAGCACATTTATACGCGGGATCATTCGCAAAAATCATTCACTTGCTGCCGACCTGCTTACGTTCGCAAAGATATATCTTCGGTGTTTTAGTGTAGTGATTCAAAATTACCTGGTAGGTAGTCTAAAATCGAACGATAACGTACGATTCAAATTTAAATTAAATATCTATTTAATTCAATAAAAAAATAAAGTGGTAATAATATACGAAAATAGAAAAAATATAGACGTGGCTTTTGTGCCCACAGCTCACTCCAAGTAGTTGCTAGTGTTTAAACCGTAAAATTTAATATGGTATAACACCTATTTTAAGGTTTGCACTATGCAAAAAATGGTCGATTTACGACTTAATTCCCCTTCGGAAATCCTTTAATTACTTGGCCCAGCAGAACACTCACACATATATATTAATATTAATAAAATATTTCAGACTATACCTCGTAATTAAGAATCACTACACCGAGGATTTATATCTTCGCGAACGTAAGCCACGGTCAACAGGCTCAAGCAAGCAGGTCGGCAGAAAGAGACTGATTTTTGCGTTTATCGCGTATAAATGTGCTTGCTAGGAGCACGCGGCATTTCGCGGGACGGAAAGGTAGGGGTAACGGTAGATGGTGAGTCGCGGTAAATTTCTACAAGGTCGCGCGGTTTTATTTCGAATAATTGAAATAGGAATTCAAACATTAGCCGTAAAACGGAACGGATTTATTTACGTTGCATAGTAAAGCTATTAGCTCAAAAATCTATGTCATCTCATTCGACCAAAATATTATTCCTTCAAAGGACCCCGCAATAATCTTATGGAAATTGGGTTTCGGTCAAATCGTCTGAATTTCGGATATGTTTTAGGTTTCGTCATCCCAAGCAAACGTCGCACAAATCTCGAAAATCAATGCTTTGGCTGCTACGGAGCTTGAAAGCTCCAAAGCTCCACCACAGATTTATTTATTCGTGCATTCTTCGTAGATTTTTAAATAACTTATTTTTGCAATTTTAATGTCTAGGTCTGTGTTTTTGAGGTTGTTGAATTCAAATCCAGCTGTCAAAATGCAATAACAAAGTGCAAATCTCATTTTTATGTTATGAGTTTATGCTGTTTAGGTAACTCAGTTAATGTATGATGTGAATACAATAATTTGACAATTGGCAGCTGTCAACAGGCTGTCAGCTAGCTGTCAAAGTGCAATAATAAAGTGCAAATCTTATTTTTTTTGTATGACTTTATGCTTTTTAGGTAACTCAGTTCATGTATGATGTGAATACAATAATTTGACAATTGGCAGCTGTCAACAGGCTGTCAAAGTGCAATAACAAAGTGCAAATCTTATTTTTATGTCATGAGTTTATGCTGTTTAGGTAACTCAGTTCATGTATGATGTGAATACAATAATTTGACAATTGGCAGCTGTCAACAGGCTGTCAAAGTGCAATAACAAAGTGCAAATCTTATTTTTATGTCATGAGTTTATGCTGTTTAGGTAACTCAGTTCATGTATGATGTGAATACAATAATTTGACAATTGGCAGCTGTCAACAGGCTGTCAAAGTGCAATAACAAAGTGCAATCTTATTTTTATGTCATGAGTTTATGCTGTTTAGGTAACTCAGTTCATGTATGATGTGAATACAATAATTTGACAATTGGCAGCTGTCAACAGGCTGGCAGCTGTCAACAGGCTGTCAGCTAGCTATCAACAGGCTGTCAGCTAGCTGTCAAAGTGCAAATCTTATTTTTATGTCATGAGTTTATGCTGTTTAGGTAACTCAGTTCATGTATGATGTGAATACAATATTTTGACAATTGGCAGCTGTCAAAGTGCAAATCTTATTTTTTTTGCATGACTTTATGCATTTTAGGTAACTCAGTTCATACATGATATGAATACAATAACTCTATTCAATAGGGAATGTGATTAAAATTTTAAATATAAAAAGAATACTAAAAACCATAGCGTAACGTTGTAATAAAACATGTACCTCAAAATTAAACAAGATTTCTAGTTCCGCGCGTTCAGTATGAAGGATCTAAACAGCGATAAAATGGGAGCGTCCAGACACTAGCTGTGACGTCACAAGGTACAATATTCGGTAGGCGTTGCGCCGGAAAGCGGCCGATTGAAGTATGCAATCAAGCGGTCGAGTGCTGGGATCTCCCGCAGGCGACCGCCTCGCCGTTTGTAAATTGTAGCCTGTGACGTCACGACCTGTTTGAAACGGTTCCCTCGCGCGCGAGACTTTAATAATTGATAGGATATCTATGGTTGGGAATTAAGGCGTCATATTTTGCATATCTTATATTTCAGCATGGTAGAACATTCTTATGCAATAAAAAAAATGGGAACGTTCGCTAGTGACAGCTGTCAAATAGAATTATAAAACAGAAATCTTCAGTTTTTGTTATAACTCGTATCGTTTTTAGGTCGCTGAATTCAAATATGATGTTAGTTTCAGGAAAGTGACAGTTGGCAGCTGTCAACAGGCTGTCAAATAGCAGTTATAAAATAAAAATCTTCAATTTTTGTAATGACTAAAAAACATAGTCATAACAAAAACTGAAGATTTTTGTTTTATAACTGCTATTTGACAGCCTGTTGACAGCTGTCAACTGTCGAATTATTGTATTCACGTCATGCGCCAGAAAAAATTTGACCAAATTCCAGGCTATTTATTGCTCGACGTTTTTACCCAAACATGAATAGCTGGTAGAAATTTTAATAATAATTTCTGATGGCAGCATTTTATAGAGAATTAAATTTCATTTTTATAAAGAGAGAAAAAAATAATGCATTTTATAAAGAGAGAAAAGAAAGGTCTTTATCGGATTTCATTTAAATAATTTTCAGGAAAGTTACATCTATTTTAAAATGTACAAGTACACTATAAAAAAATTTCATGCCAGAGGACAGGAGGGTATCACAAATCGTTGAGGCGAGATGGATTTCTTCATTTTTCCGTAGCTTAGTGGGGAAACAGCTTCCAAAAATGTTAAGTCAAATTACAAAATTTTTTAATCTCCATTGGAAAAAAATTAAGAAATCTATCTTGCAATAAAATAACAATTATTTTTTTGTGAAATAAAATATGTTTTTTAATGAACTCTAAATTTAAACAAATGTTTAATAGTTTTTATAAACATTTTTTTATTAAAAGTAGGATGTTTTTGGCGATGGTCTTTCACTACTTGTAACAAATAATTAGTTTGTTCCTCATTGTTTGTTAAACAATTATTAAAATCTTCGATTAGCGCTTAATTATTATTAAATTAATAATAAATAGTTATAAAATATCATATTCACAATAAATTAATTTTTTAATTAATATTTTTATTCATAATAAATTATTTTTGTTTTTCAACTGTTAAATCTGATTAAATACAGTTTTTAATCTTTAATTATTTTAATTCTCCGAAATGTCAGAAATATAAAGAGAAGCGAATGAACGGACGAAAGAGAAACTAGAAAAGTCTCTAAAATAAAAGAATTATATTAATAGGGGCAATATTAATAGGGTAGGTACCGTTCTAATTTTATTTTAATGGAACCAATAGGGTAATAGCTTATCTAAGTACTAACCACAACCACAACGCTTCCGAAATAACTGTCCCCAGTAACCCATTTAGGAGCAAAAACATCATTTGCTCTTTGGTAGGCCACTCAAACACCTCTAGCTTACTGAAATGTAGGAAGAAAAACAGTGGCCAAAGTAGAACAAGGTTAAAAAGACCCACGAACCCTAAAAATATTAAAGAGCATAATTATTTACTAGTCTCTGCCCAAAAGTTTACAACTACTGTTAATTATTGTTATAAGTGCTTTCGTTTAAGGCGGGGATTTACTACAACAAATTTAGCCCAGCTAACGGCGAATCGGTAAGTCCCAGCAGGTGCTGGTACATGTGACGCAACGTTCCAACTTTTTTAGCCGGGCGCCAAACATAATATACTTGTTTGCGCTTTACAAATGCGCTACCGGGCCTTTTCAGGCCCGGCTTTACTTTCTGTATATTATTATACAATCTTATAAGGAAATAAATAGGCTAAAGATTAATTTATAGATGATCGAGAACAATAATACTTTTTTTGTTAAGTAGATAATAATTTTCAGTTAATAAGCTTAAACAATCTTATAATTAACGTTCATTTATTATTCAAGCAGAAATATTATTCTTGAAATTCCATATAAATATGTTTCTTCTTCAAAAGTAACCTTTTTGAGAATGAGATTACATAAAACTTACAGCCAGTTCCATAAATATGAACAAAAATGTCCTTTTAGAAAAGTGATTTTTTTGCAAAAGTAGACTGTAGAAGTCGGTTCTGTTCCATAAAGTGGAATGCCTCTCCCATTAGGAAAAGTTTAAATTTGTGAATATTTATTATGTTTTCGGGCCTGAAAGTTACGCGTGAAGTTAGTCAAGAGGCAAAATGAGTGACAATCATGACAATTTTATGTAATCATAACCTAACATTTTGTGATGGAAATTTAAATAAACTTTGTTGATTTGTAAACATTGGGGTTAATGGCGTTATTGTATATTATGCATTGTATTATTAAAGGGTAATAAATAATGAATGAAAGCGATGAGAATAAGAAACCCAAAAAAACAAGCGAAAAAAAACCACTTTCTCTAAAGAGGACGAGATTAAACTACCAAATGCAGAGAAAAGTTATCGAAAATAAAGATACCCATAAAGTAACAAAAGGGGAGTAGGGAATATTCTTGTGTATATGAAGTTTTCTTTTGATAAAGCTGGGGAGCGAAATTGAAAATGCTGGAAAAATTGGAGTCGTGGCCTATACATTTTTTTCTCTTGTTAACACCATTGTGCTTTATAATTTTCTTCCTTCTCAAGGATTGTATAGAGGAAGAGGATTGCTGGACGAGCGAATATCTTCGCCGGACGTAGTGGGGGGCTGTGACGTCACCGCGGACCATAAAATACGAATTTATATGGGATTTATAAGGGAATGGAACATCTTTCGGATGTTAATTTTATTTCCGAATTAATACTTGCCTAATACTTTAATGAAAGACCAAATAGGTTAAATAAATATTCAATTTAGAGTTTAACCTATAAAAAATCATATTGAAAAATTGGTCATAATGGTAAACTAAAATATATCATTTAAACTTTAGCGCCTACTAGTAAGATATCTTACTACATGTGCTTCAATGTTGGAGGCGAGTTTTCCAGGGCAAGACCTAGAAGTTTGCGAATAACTTCAATTCACTACAATTTACATAGACTTGAAATGCCGAATTAATTTCGAAAGTGACACTTTCTTATTGCTTATACCTTTTCTGTATGCCTACTTTCCAGTCCGCGGAAACTTTTGAAATTATTATTCTTTTAAATGTTTTTTCCAGTTAATAGACAAAATAATTTAAACGAACATACAACTTATCCAAAGTTAAATTGTAATTACCATTTTAACCTTTATTATTTTAACAGTATAAAATGTGTTTCTACCGGACGTTTTACTCTGTGTTCAAACATTAAAATGTTCTGTAGTAGGTATGTAATAGAAAATAATATGATCTACATTAAATCGTACGTACTACTGTGTTGTAAAAAATGAATTTGTAGGTTAGGTTTACAGTAAAGTCGACTTTTTCTCGTCAAAAGGGCCAAAATCGAGACTTTACCAAAAAGGAAGCTTTTTAGTAAAAGTGCCTTAAAAGTTCTTTTCTAGAACACGCTTCAGAACTTAAAGGAGACTTTTGATATTAAAGGCTTTACGTCGATTATGGAACTGGCTGTTATATGCAATGCGTCAAATAAAAAAATTACCAAAATATATACAAACTTGCATTGCTAATTGCGTATTTAGGCAATTTAAAATAATAGTAATATAAAAAATATATAAAATAGTATTATAAACAGTAAGTATGTGTATTATATTATAGACCAACTAAATATTATGAAAGTTTTATTACTAATAAGAAATGTAGGTAGGTATATACCTTAGAAGAATAATTCCCCTGGCAGGTAGGCCAGGTCAAGAAATTGTTCTAATTCCAATGTAATGTTTCCCACGGCAAAAAATTACCGCAATATATGCATTGGACCATTGGGATAGTTGCAGTAGATGGTGATAAAATATATAAGTAGAAGGACGCATTTACCTAACCAATAAAGACGGAGTGAGATAGATAGATATAGTACCTACGTACCTACCCTTTCTTTAATAAGATCTGAATATTTTGCTGAACATCTTTTTTTTGGGTCCTTTATGATTTGAGTCATTTGAGATCACACCTATTTCCTATTTCTCATCCGTGCATTAGTATTGTTGGAATGTATCACTTTTTTGGTGTTAACTTTTATCGATAAATTAATATTTAATGGTTTTTTTCTTAAAGATAAGTATTGCCATTTTGAATATTTATTTTGGCAAAAAATTCGTGATATGCGACCTCAAAATTCTCATGATACCGATTTTAAGTAGAATCGCACCATATATGGCAAAATTGTCCGCCACCTTCGAGTCGCCATCTTTAATTTTAACAAAATATTCGTGATCTGTGACCTTAACTGTGATCTTGATTATTTATTGGGACACTATATTCGTGATCAGCGACCTGAAAATTCCCAGGACACCGATTTTGAGTTGATTCTGATGATAAATAGCAAAAATATCCGCCATCTTGAATATTTATTGGGACAAAAAATTCGTGATCTGCGACCTTAAAATTCCCTGGACACCGATTTTTAGTTGATTCTGATGATAAATGGCAAATATCTAGGCCATCTTTGAATATTTATTTAAAAAAAATTCGCAAGCAGCAACCTGAAAATTCCCAGGACACCGATTTTGAGTTGTTCTGATGATAAATAGCAAAAATGTCCGCCATCTTGAATATTTATTGGGACAAAAAATTCGTGATCTGCGACCTTAAAATTCCCTGGACACCGATTTTTAGTTGATTCTGATGATAAATGGCAAAAATCTACGCCATCTTTGAATATTTATTTAAAAAAAATTCGCAAGCAGCAACCTGAAAATTCCCAGGACACCGATTTTGAGTTGTTCTGATGATAAATAGCAAAAATCTCCGCCATTGAATATTTATTTGGACAAAAAATTCGCGATCTGCGACCTCAAAATTCCCGGGACACCGATTTTGAGTTGATTCTGATGATAAATAGCAAAAATGTCCGCCATCTTGGAATATTTATTGGGACAAAAAATTCGTGATCTGCGACCTCAAAATTCCCTGGACACCGATTTTTAGTTGATTCTGATGATAATGGCAAAAATCTCCGCCATCTTTGAATATTTATTTGGACAAAAAATTCGCGATCTGCGACCTCAAAATTCCCTGGACACCGATTTTTAGTTGATTCTGATGATAAATGGCAAAAATCAACGCCATCTTTGAATATTTATTTGGACAAAAAATTCGTGATCTGCGACCTCAAAATTTCGTGGACACCGATTTTTAGTTGATTCTGATGATAAATGGCAAAAATCTCCGCCATCTTTGAATATATATTTGGACAAAAAATTCGCGATCTGCGACCAATTCCGACCGATTCAAGATTAAAATTCATATTTACATTTCAGAAGAACTGATGAAATTCCGCTGAACAAAAAATAATGATTTAAAAAATGACATACCAAAGAAAATATTAAACCACTATGCTTTATTTATGACACATTATTTCTAAGCCGACTCTGCACTATACTTTCAAATGATCTCCATTTCAAGGGTGGGGACACCTGTGGCAGGGTATCCAAACTAGTCTAAACATCGAGAATATGTTAGATTTTACTTCAGCGCACACCGCGGAGAATTATCAATAAATATTAATCTGAAAGTCGAACAGAAGCGTTCCCAGATGTTTTCGCTATCGAGTGCCCTAATTTTCGTTATTGCGCCTAGCCTAGTTCCGTCGTAAATTCGACATATTGATACACTAACGGTAGCGTTAAAATTGAAGTACTTCAGCATTTACTTATAGCAAAATTTTGTCACTATACTTTAAATACATCCAAAACTAAATAATTTTTCGCCTGAAAGTTTAACACGTATATGAATATGACATAATAAGACATCTTTTGAAGTCAATTCGCCTTGGTTGCGCATGATGATACGCCACTGAGCAGTAAAGCCAGTAAATCGCCGGCTCGGTTCAGGCAGATGTCTGCTAAGCGAGCGAGAAGGGAAATGGGATTCACCGTTTCTGTAGTAATTGGTACGAGGTTTCCTCGTGAAATGCAGCAGATTTTTTTGCTCTAGTTTGTACATTAAACGAAAACACTTATAATAATGAAACGCAAGTACTCACCGAAAAATAATGGAATGTCAATTTTATCCTCGTGGTCCACCTTCCTCCTCAAGAACACAAGATACGTGGCGTAAAAGAAAGCGCTGAATATCGACAGTGCCGCTCCTAAAGGAATTTGCTTTTCTAGAGAAAAATCGGATAAACTTACTAATACCTGGAAAAAAAGTTGCAGTTGCATGATAGTGATCAAACATTTTGGACGCATCGCACTTACTATTCCCGTAATACTTAAAACCACTGCCAGCAGCTTGGACAACGTGAATTTATCGGCTTGATTAGATGGAAAAATCGCCGCTAATATTAGTGTGAATAAGCTCGACGTTGAAGATAGTACATTGACCATACCGGCTTCTGTTTCAGACAAAGCGACTTGGTACGTATAGTTTGCTACGAACCACTAGAAATTAAATAATAGGACTTGTACAAAAATCGAATACAGTATTATCCCTTATCACTATATTAAGACCCATTTAGCCATACCGTCCTTTTAAAAGGACTATATTTTATTCACTTCACTCTCTCTCTTCAAAGAATTAATATTGAGAAATATAAAAGCTACTGGTACAGTAAGAGAAAATCGTTTGCCGTTTTCCCCTTTATCCAAAGCAGCTATACTAAAGAAAAGAGTATTAGTATTGAAAATACTTCTTTAAGACGTTCTTGAATGCGAGCTGTGTTGTTATCTATGTATATGTTTGGGTTAAATGGTTCATTCAGTTACAGAGAATGTTAGTATGAAAGTATAAATCATATCGGCTCGCGTTAATGTTTATAAACATTTAGGGACTATGTGTGTGACTGTGTCAGCGAGCCGCCGCATGTCAGCATTCATTGCATCATTACCGATCGTGAAAGATGCCCGGGTCACTTGGCCGCTAGTGTTTAATAATTAATAATCTTATGAATATTAGTTTTACCTGTAATATCAAAACTGTTCAAGTATAAGTAGTAATTCCGTTAATTTTACTTGACCAAAAAATAGTAATGACGTCGACAAAAATCATATTTTTTATACGGGGTGGTCACAAATTACAAAATCTCAAAAAAAATTTAGTTTTCGGGAAAACGATATTGTTTATAAAAATTTTTGCTTTCCTAAAGTAATGTCGACAAAAATGATGTTTATTATACGGGGTGGTCAAAAATTACAAAATCTTAAAATTCGGTAAGTAAGAGTAAAGTTTGTACTTTTTGATCACCACGTATAAAATTTTTCATTGTCGAGAAAATGTTTTTGTTTATAAAAGTTTTTACTTGCCCAAAAAAATGGTAATGACGTCGACAAAAAATATATTTTTTATACGGGGTGGTCACAAATTACAAAATCTCAAAAATGTTTAGTTTTCGGAAAAACGCTATCATTTATAAAAGTTTTTGCTTGCCTAAAGTAATGTCGACAAAAATTATGTTTTATTATACGGGATACGGGGCGGTCAAAAATTACAAAATCTTAAAATTCGGTAAGAATAAAGTTTGTACTTTTTGACCACCACGTATAAAATTTAATACATTGTCGATAAAATGTTATTGTTTATAAAAGTATTTACTTGCCCAAAAAATAGTAATGACGTCGACAAAAATCATATTTTTTATACGGGGTGGTCACAAATTACAAAATCTCAAAAAAAATTTAGTTTTCGGGAAAACGATATTGTTTATAAAAATTTTTGCTTTCCTAAAGTAATGTCGACAAAAATGATGTTTATTATACGGGGTGGTCAAAAATTACAAAATCTAAAAATTCGGTAAGTAAGAGTAAAGTTTGTACTTTTTGATCACCACGTATAAAATTTTTCATTGTCGAGAAAATGTTTTTGTTTATAAAAGTTTTTACTTGCCCAAAAAAATGGTAATAACGTCGACAAAAAATATATTTTTTATACGGGGTGGTCACAAATTACAAAATCTCAAAAATGTTTAGTTTTCGGGAAAACGCTATCATTTATAAAAGTTTTTGCTTGCCTAAAGTAATGTCGACAAAAATTATGTTTTATTATACGGGATACGGGGCGGTCAAAAATTACAAAATCTTAAAATTCGGTAAGAATAAAGTTTGTACTTTTTGACCACCACGTATAAAATTTAATACATTGTCGATAAAATGTTATTGTTTATAAAAGTATTTACTTGCCCAAAAAATAGTAATGACGTAGACAAAAATCATATTTTTTATACGGGGTGGTCACAAATTGCAAAATCTCAAAAAATGTTTAGTTTTCGGGAAAACGCTATCATTTATAAAAGTTTTTACTTGTCCAAAAAATATTAATGTCGTCGACAAAAATCATATTTTTTATACGGGGTGGTCACAAATTACAAAATCTAAAAAAATGTTTAGTTTTCGGAAAAACGCTATCATTTATAAAAGTTTTTGCTTGCCTAAAGTAATGTCGACAAAAATTATTTTTTATTATACGGGGATATCAAAAATTACAAAATCTTAAAATTCGGTAAGAGTAAAGTTTGTACTTTTTGATCTCCACGTATAAAATTTTATATTGTCGAGAAAATGTTATTGGTTATATAAGTTTTTACTTGCCTAAAAATAGTAATAACGTAGACAAAAACCATATTTTTTATACGGGGTGGTCACAAATAAAAAAATCTCAAAAAATGTTCAGTTTTCGGGAAAACGCTATTATTTATAAAAGCTTTTGCTTGCCTAAAGTAATGTAGATAAATTATGTTTATTATATGGGGTGGTCACAAATTACAAAAAGAAAATGTTATTATTTATAAAAGTTACTTGCCCAAAAAATAGTAATGACGTCGACAAAAATCGGGGTAAATTATACGGGGTGGTCACAAATTGCAAAATCTCAAAAAAAATATAGTTTTCGAAAACGCTATTATTTATAAAAGTTTTTGCTTGCCTTAAGTATGTCGACAAAAATTATGTTTATTATACGGGGTGGTCAAAAATTACAAAATCTTAAAATTCGGTAAGAGTAAAGTTTGTACTTTGTGATCACCACGTATAAAATTTTACACTGTCGAGAAAATGTTATTGTTTATAAAAGTTTTTACTTGCCCAAAAAATAGTATTGACGTCGACAAAAATCATATTTTTTATACGGGGTGGTCACAGATTACAAAAATGTTTAGTTTTCGGGAAAACGCTATTATTTTTAAAAGTTTTTGCTTGCCTAACATATATAAAGAGGTTATAAATACGATTAATTTATTTACGCTTTGCCTAAAGAATCACTGAAAGTCCAAGGAAAAAAAGATCAAACTTCAAACTAAAAAATTTAAAATTGCCCTTTTTTCGTGGCAGTCAGTTATATACAAATATACAACAATATCCAAGTCATTCTCAAATAAATTCTGCAAGTGTATTTTATTAAAGCAATCATTAAATTGGAATTTAATCTGTAATAGCAAGAATTTTAAGGTATCTTTATTGTCTCCCATATATTTTAACACTTAATTATTTGATAGCTTATCTCTTATGTGTGTGTGATTTATTGTTTTATAGTTTAACACTCCATTCTTTACACTGCAAATAATATACATATTGGTATTATTTAGTTGGCATATTATTTGGTATACACTTTATTTAGTAGTAGTGTCTGCCTACGGATTTGGACCCTTAAGTGGAGATAGAGTAAACAAAAATATGTAAAAAATCTGAAATATTCCGTAGAATTCAATAAACCAAAATACAAACAACTGGCACGTCCAGGTCCCATAGTAAATTGGGCCCAAAGTTGGCTAAAAACAGTCTTATCCATTTTACTTTGTAATGGTGCTATAAAATGAGAAAAAGTTTTATACAAAAGTTGTAGAACTATTAAATACGGATCGATATGTGGAAATAAATCAAAAATAAATTATTTATTTGCAAAAAATCGTTAAAAAGAGCGTTTTTTTTTAAATGCTCATACTTCGTGACAACAAATATTTTTTTTCACGAAACTTGGTGAAAGTGTAGCTCCCTACTAAGTGAAAAAGATCATTTTCAAAAAATTTAAAAATATTATAAACTTTTTGCAAAAATTGATTTTTTCAAAAAAATCGCGGTTTTTTAAAAATCTCGATAGCTCAACACGCTTTCATATTTAGAGTCCATTTTTAAGCTTAAAATTTTAATTGCTTTTAAATTGATCTTTAATATGTGAAAAACGGGTTTTTCTTAACAAAAAAATAGATTTTTTTTCAAGAACATTTTTTTCCCCTTTTTTGTTAGCAATATTGAATAGCTGTTTTTTTAAATAAATTTACCAAAAAAAAATATCCACCACCCTTTGAAGCGGATTTTTTTTTAAATCTATTGTCGCTATCTTTTAATATTAAGGGCTGAAATTTACAGAGTTCGTAGTTCAATACTTGTATTTTACATAAAAATACTACAATGACATACATTAAGCTCAAAATTTACTTTAAATATGATGGCGTGTGTGAGTTTTCGAGATTTTAAAAAAACGTGATTTTTTCGAAAAATCAATTTTTGCAAAGTTTATATTTTTAAATTTTTTGAAAATTATATTTTTCAGTTAGTAGAGAGCTACACTTTCCCCAAGTTTCGTGAAAAAATGATTTGTTGTCACGAAGATATGAGCGTTCCAAAAAAACGCGATTTTGAACGATTTTTGGCAAATAAATAATTTATTTTTGAATTTTTTGACATCGGATTTCCACAGATCGATCCGTATTTAATACGGATGATCAGAATAAAATAGAATACGGAATAAAATAGAAAAAACCGTCTTAGGCCAACTTTGGGCGCAAGTCTCCCAATTTGGGTGCAATTGGGAGACTATAAAACAAAAAAATAATAGTGAGACTGAAGTAAAAGAAAATATCAATGCGACTGAAAAACAAAAAAATAATAGTGAGACTGAAGTAAAAGAAAATAACATTGAGACTGAAAAACAAAAAAATAATAGTGAGACTGAAGTATAAGAAAATAACATTGACTGAAAAATAAAAAAAATAATGGTGAGACTGAAGTAAAAGAAAATAACAATGAGACCATAAAACAAAAAAATAATAGTGAGACTGAAGTAAAAGAAAAAATCAATGAGACTGAAAATAAAAAATTAATAGTGAGACTGAAGTAAAAGAAAATATTAAAGAGACTGAAAAATAAAAAAATAATAGTGAGACTGAAGTAAAAGAAAATAACATTGAGACTGAAAAACAAAAAAATAATAGTGAGACTGAGGTAAAAGAAAATAACATTAAGACTGAAACATAAAAAAATAATAGTCAGACTGAAGTAAAAGAAAATATCAATGAGACTGAAAAACAAAAAAATAATAGTGAGACTGAAGTAAAAGAAAATAACATTGAGACTATAAAACAAAAAAATAATAGTGAGACTGAAGTAAAAGAAAATATCAATGAGACTGAAAAATAAAAAAATAATAGTGAGACTGAAGTAAAAGAAAATATCAATGAGACTGAAAAACAAAAAAATAATAGTGAGACTGAAGTAAAAGAAAATAACATTGAGACTATAAAATAAAAAAATAATAGTGAGACTGAAGTAAAAGAAAATATCAATGAGACTGAAAAATAAAAAAATAATAGTGAGACTGAAGTAAAAGAAAATAACATTGAGACTATAAAACAAAAAAATAATAGTGAGACTGAAGTAAAAGAAAATATCAATGAGACTGAAAAATAAAAAAATAATAGTGAGACTGAAGTAAAAGAAAATATCAATGAGACTGAAAAACAAAAAAATAATAGTGAGACTGAAGTAGGTAAAAGAAAATATCTTCACCTTTCTGCAAAAATTTCATTAAGGCACATCGAAGGGTTTTCTAGTTATTTCTAAGTAAAAAAAAAAAAAACCGATAAATTAATTATTTTTTTAATATTGTCAAGGCGTGACAAAGAAAACCATATACACTGTCGTATACTGCATCGGTTGCTGCACCTTTCTGTAAAAATTTCATAAAGGCACATCGAAGGGTTTTCTAGTTATTTCTAAGAAAGTAAAAAATTTTTCTGATAAATTATTAATTTTTTTTAATATTTTCGAGGCGTGACAAAGAAAACCATACACTCTGCCGTGTACTGTATTGGATGCTTCACATTCCCGCGAAATTTTATCGTCGCATACCTAACTAAGGCACAGATTTAATAAATTCTGTGACTAAGGGTTGTATAAATATTTCCAAAAAATTAATAAAAACACCCATTCTTTATAAGTAGCTCAACCACAGATTTTGAGTGTTTGATATTAATCTTCCCACACTATTTCCTTGATTTTCTACGTCACTACTTGCTTTTCTTCGTCATATAAAATTGCGCGAAGACCCCAGCCACAGATTTACGTCACTTACTATGACGCAGACGTTGCCATCCATAGATTCTTTATTTGACTTCACGTCAGAATCTGTGGCCGGAAATCTGTGATTAACTTCACACCAATCATTTTAAAATAAACAAAACACTTACATAAACAAAGCTGATACTACAATCTCCGTTCCTGAATGCACTGATTTCTGCTATTTAAATATTTTCATTCGCATAACGTAACATTAAAGAAATCCCACAAATGCTTGATAGATAGACAAATATTTGTTAACATCTATGACAGCTTGCATTTCACACCAAAAATAAAAACGTACTCACCAACAAACAAAAAACTAAGGCAATGTTAGCGACCCGTAAAATCGGCAACCTACTAGCAGCCCTCTTCGCAATCTCCCCGGCTCTCAAGCTCGCTTGGTACGACAATCTAGCTAAAAGCGCCTCCGTCGCATCAGTCTCCGACATATGACGCACCTCAGCCAGTTTGTTGAACCTTACGGAACGTACGGAAGAGTCATCGCTCTCCGTGCCCGAGCTCCGATCTATCACTTCGCGCTCCGGTGTTTTAACAGGCACGAAAACGGGGTTGCTAAGGGTGCTGTCCGCTTCTGTATAATAATTGTCATCTTCCTGATCGGGGTCTATGTAAATGTAGTTGCTCGGCCTCGAGCAGTTATCCTTCCACGGAGGCCAGAACAGGAATCCTAATAAGTACAATGTGAACATTGACGTTTTGATGTAGGTGCAGAAAAACGGCTTTTCGAAAGTTTCATTGCTGTATATAAACTGCAAAAATAAAATGCGACTCGAGACATATCCCGGTAATTTATCTGGTTTTAATAAATACCTTCGTCAGTTCTGAAGAAGACACCCAGATAACATCAACCAAAATTAACACCAGAGAGCCGAGAATAAGCCGCTGACTTCTCGTTAACATAGACCCGATGCCAGTATCCATAATAACAAATAATACTTGCCTTGCACGGCTTTTTTACTTGTAATCATAATAAATTATTTAAACTTCATTCTGCTATTAAAGGCTTAGGAGTAGCTTGGGTTATTGTTATTGATCAGGTCACGCTCATTGGGAACCTTTAGAATCAAAATAAGCAGCAGCAGAACTAATTTGCACTGTAGGTTACACGATTTGCGGTAAAATTGTAAGGTTCACGTCGTCATTGTACTTTTTCTTTTTTCGGTTGTCAAATTTGACAGTACGATGGGGCGGGTGGCGGACGGCGAGGCGCCATTAATTCGATATCGGGCAACTCCGCGCCGGTATCCAGGCAACTCGGCTCACAACAAAACAATTCACTTGCCTATCAGTGCATACTACGACAGGAAATAACTGAAAAAATGCTTGCTAACGGCGAGAATAAAACTGTTTCTTCCTCAAAAGCATGTACGTATTTATGGTTTTTTTTATCTACATAAGAGCTAATTGACATTAAACTTTTAGCGCAAAAGAAGGAAGAGGTTATCCCGGAACCCGTTCCATTTGAAAAGTTTAACTGGTTAATTCACTTAAAATATGTTAGGGGTGAAATACAATCCTGCAAGGATTTAATTAATCGCGAATTGGAGAGAACCAACGGATTCCATGAATTTGGACATTTTACAATGGTACGATTTTGTTTAAAAACAACAAGGTATAGTTACGCGGTAATATGTTCGGCTTTTAGGGTAAAATACTACGAGATGACGGTAAACTACAAGAAGCATTGGAATCATTTCAAAAATGTTTGAAATTAAATCGCAAGGACGCAGCTAATTTGAAAGAAGTAGGAAAATGCCTGTAAGTTTTATAAAAACTATGGATAGGGATTCATTTTCTACCGAAATTCGTCCTGAGTTGTGAAAAACGAGCTGTCCAATGCCGAAAAGGTTTTCCACCCTGTGTGATTTTTTCAAGTGGTAAACATGGTATAGACTATAGACAGCTACTAACTTACCTAGGGTTTGGCATAGGTACCTACTTAGTAAAATAGCAGGCTAATTACTTGTACGTACCTACTTACTAGTCTAAATAGTATCATAGTAAATAGCATTTAAGTACAAGGCTGTGGTACAAGTTAGTTGCGATTTGCGATACTTATTGCACAAGTTGTATCGTCCATACGACATGAGATATAAAGGTGATCTGATATGCATATACTCCGTGGTTTTCTCCAGACCTTTCGACTTTTTGTTTCAAATGTCTTATTTTGTTAGAAATGCCTGACATATATGTCAACAATATGTCAAAATAAGTCAGACAAATATAATCCATAATTAACACATACGGTGTAACGGGACCTCCGTTAAGACAGGCCGAGGACAAGAATTTGTGACGTCACGATACTGGTCCCGTCGCGGCATAACGTAATATACAATATACAGAGGTTTTTATGAGTAAAATTGAATATATTTCAAAACAAACTGTTACTTATGATAAAATTACTTGAAAGGGGGTTTCCACATCATCATAGAAGTACCCTAATAGACGCGTTGGCTCTTAAGGAGGCCCTAACTATGAAAGTTCATTAATTTTCTGTATTGATCATTATTTTGACTGTCAATTTCATTGCTGATTATTTTTGAATAATTATTAAGGAATATGTTAGTTATACTAGTTAGCTATTACTAGTTATCCGTTTTTACATAGTAGCTGCATATATGATGTACATTAGACGTTACCTAGATGACGTCGCTAATAAGTGTAAAAGAAGACGTTTAAAACACGTATCTTTTTGGGGGACAATTGACGAATGACGGGTTACACTACAGATCAACGTGAATGAGACGTCAAGTGATGTCTGCCTGGGTAGCAATGCATGGTTAGCATAAAAAATGCGGAACACCCCTGTTTCTGGTTTCCACGATTTTTTTAACTTTTCGAATCCAAACTATCGTCACACCTCGTATGTTCTAAATTTTTCGATTCTCTTCGCACTGTAATTTAAATTTATATACTTATAAGTACATTTAAATTTTAGATATGAAATGCGCAGATACAGATTGGCTATGGAAGCTTATTTAGAGGCAGCGCAAGTTGATCATAGGGAGTATCCTGACTGGCAAATATATTACTACCTTGGTAAGCAAGTAGGTGTATAGATAGACATATAGATGCTAGTATTATAATAAGCTGGTTAAAAGCAAAAAAATTTAAAAACAGCAAGAGATAAAATAATATTAACAAGTACCTAAAATACTTGTTTTGTTTATTATATAAAGTTTGACTTGACTGTTCACGACAAAAACATGGGAAAAGATTTCCGTATATCCATTCTGTATGTTCGATTTTTGAGGTGAATACTTCTTTAGCAGCACGAGACTGATTTTTCAAGGTCGCGTCACGACAGATTTTGTAACATTTTCGTCTAGCAAGTGAGATAAAGTATATTACAAATATGAGGGAGAGAGAGAGAAACAGATATAGCGAATGCAGCGATATTTATATTGCATACACATCTGCGAAGCAAGAAGCCTTTGTACGCCAGAAATTCCATAAAATGTCAATTCCATTCCTTATGTTACAGGATTGTGCCTGTTAAAACTTGGAGAAGTCGAAAAGGCCAAAGAATATGCACATAAGGCAGTTAAAGTGGGGAAACATGAAATGTCTTATGCTCTCCTCATAAAGATTCTCGTATCGGAAGGCGATTTTAAATCGGCCTTGGCTGTTTCAAATGCAGCTGTAGAGTAAGTACTACATATACTATCAAATAAACTATATATACCTATAGTTTGTAACATCGAAATATGAGACGTAAAAACCCGAGCAAAAAACCCTCATTATATCGATAAAAGGAGCCGCCGATCCCTAGAATCAAGCCACGCGTGCTTACCCAGGACCGTATTTAGTTTTCATGTATCATTTTCATATTTATTATATTACACTTGGTATGTGATTGATTAGGTCAGTGGCGGATCGTGCCAAATTAAACAGGTAGTGCCAAAACTGGCAAAGACACATAATGAAGTGCGACCTTGAAAATTTTTAAAATTTTCAAGGTCACGCGTTTTCCTGGGACTTCAGAATTTCAATAAAATATTAATTTGAAAAAAATACAGACTTTTTGATTATACAGATTGTTTTGATACAGATAATGTTTGTTCTGTATCAAAACAGATTGTTTTGATACAGAAATACAGATTGTTTTGATTTTCAACACACACATTTATTTTTATAGATACTATATAGATAGATATTATTTAGCACGTAATACCTCCGTAATTCTTCTATTACTTATTTTCTATGGTTGTTTAATTCGAGTAAATCCTCAAAATAGTCCAAGGTCTGTGGAATTGGTACACTCGGAAATAACGAACAAACATCAGAGGAAATCAAAATTTCGCCCTCTTGCAATTGATTATTCTTGACCTTATCAATGAAATCATTCGAATTTTTAACTGAAAAACTAGGCTGTGCAACGGGCAAACGTTCAAATTATTTAGTCAACCATTTTGATAAGTGGTAAGTCGGGGATCCAATAGACGATACTATTGGACGCACCGACTTCCCTGGCTTATGAATTTTTGGTAGACAATACAATCTAGGTACGGTAGGGTTAGATACATTTAACCTGTTCTTAACAGGTGGAGTAATAAGGTTGTTATATGATTTGAGCCCAGGCGTCGTTATTATGGTGTCCATGGTGTCGTTATTATATCGCTATGCCCATGGTGTCGTTATTATGACGTATATATTTCGTCAGTTTTTAGAACATAAATACGTTAAAAGAACTACAAGAGAGACGTCAAAATGACGAGAAAAAGTCACAGCCAAATGACGTTTATTAGACGGTTAAACGACGTCATTAACTGACGTTTAAATGACGTCATTAACTGATTATTGTAATAATGCTATATGCTATTAACTTATTGTAATAATACTATATGCCACAAGTAAAAAAAAAATAGGTAATGGTCTTTGAAGTTTTGAAAAAATTTTCTGAATTCTTTCAAAAATTTTTGAAAAAACAGAATTTTTTCAAAAAATTTCGAAAAATTTTTTTGAATTTTTTCAAAAAATTTTGTAAAAACTTTTAGAATTTTTTCAAAAAATTAGAAAATTTTTTTTAGAATTTTTTCAAAAAATTTTTAAAATTTTTTTAGAATTTTTTCAAAAAATTTTGAAAAAATTAAAAAAAAAATTGCTTCTGGGTCTTGTTTCCAGGATATAAAATTCTATTCTAATTCTGTAGTTAAAAGAACTACAAGAGCGACGTCAAAATGACAACAAAAGTCACAATCAATTTTTTTGAATTTTTTGAAAAAATTCAAAAAATTTTTTCCAAAAATTCATAAAATTTTTTTAAAATTTTTTGAAAAAATTCAAAAAACTTAATTAGTAACGTTATTTAGGATTAGTAACGTTAGATTAAAAAGGTACGTCTGAATGACGAGAAGAAAGTGACGTTTTAAAGGCGACGTATAAATGACGTCATATGTTCGGCCTCATATTGGTCACTTGACGTCTTAGACCTAAAATCACCTTAAAAGAACGTAATAATGACGTCACCATGCTGCTTGGGAGGACATTTTTTATTTCAGTGGTCATTCTTGGTAAAGGGTTTCTAGTAAGTTCTTTATAAGGACCATTACTAATTAGGTTGTTTACCCGTTCATAATAGTCCTCTTTTCAATAGTCCTCTAAATATTTTTTATACACTAAAAGGTATTTCGTTTGTCGAATTTATGATCAATGATTCAACGAATTTTAATTTTCCTTGCCGTATTTCGATTTTTTTATTTAACTCTAGTTTGTCAATTTACTTTTGGAATTTTAAAACAATAAACTTTTTCTTGAATTTCTGATATGAGCAGTTTGTGTGTTTGAAAAAAAAAACAGCTCGTAGGTGTATCAGAACGTTCCAAAAATAAACAGTGCAGCAAGAACCAACGGGAAGGTTAGAGTTCAGAAAAAAATCACTTCGGATACAACTACATGAATGCTTTCAATTAAATAATTTTTAATGGTTTTCGACAGACCACTAAAAACAGTAGATTCATCCAAAAATTCTTTGAATTTATTATCATATTTGGAAAGTAGACTTGCAACCTGGCGAAAATTACCTTGATTGATAGTATCCGATGTTTCATTACGACCTCTAATTTTTTTATTCTGGACTTGCTAAATAAATTACAATGTCAATTAAGCGTTTCAAGATTTCCGTATTTTCTTCTACAGTTTCATTGTTTCAGAATATTTTCCCGATAAGCGAAATTAAGAAAGGTCTGAATGTTTTGTTTTCCCAGTAGTTTAAATTTTAATGTCGAATATGTGTGTCCCTTCCTATTAGTTCAGCAAATAGTTACTTTGCCGCTTCAGAAAAGTGACGGCCGACCGGCGCGGGTACAGGCTACGGGCAAGCCCATCTGCCTGTAGCAGGGTGGATACAACCTCGGCATACGTTTACCGTTTCGCTCGCACAATCGTCGCCGCGTATAACTCGAACGTATATCGGGAATTAATACAGGCCTGCTTGTCATCTACGGGCTTGCCCATAGCGATGATTAACAGGTCTCCCTCGCGCTATGAGCAAACAGATCGTACCTATTACTAATTTATTTCGGGTGTGTAACGCGCAAAATTTAAATCGGAATTTGATTACTGATTAATAATATACTTTTTATTTATAATCTTTCTTTAGACTTTTAAAATCTGTTATGCTATTGTGTTAAAACATATTGAACATTCTACATGATAATTGAAAAATTTATTTAAACATTGTTTTTTCTTTTATATTTATACCTTAAACCTAGGGTGGGCACTGCCCACCCTGCACACCTCGAGGAGCCGCCACTGGTGAGAGGCGTTCTTAGATTCAATTAAATGCATCATATTCGTAGCGCACAATCCTACCATAATAAGGAAGTGGCGACATATCGTTTTTATTCTGTATCCAATATAGAGATAACAACCAATAGTGCAAATTAGAAAGAATGTCCTATTTATCATTCGTTGCATCAGAAGATTCCCTTCACGTGGATATATCCGCTGGCAATTATTCTAATTAGAAATTAAAGTTAGTCGAATTAAAAGAGTCTGGAACTTTTACGAGTGAAAATTACATTTAAGGTAATAATGGTTCTGGTGAACGTGCAATATCCCAGAAGCTAGATATTCATTCGCAAAGTGCAAAAGTTACACAAAGAGGGAATAACGTTTTATATTTTTCAAACTGAATGAATAACTATTTTATGTTTATTCAAGCGGCTGCCATCATCCTTACGATCGTGAGGTTCTCCAGCGATAGGATAGATAACATAATTATACGAGTATAGCGATAGGGTGTTTCTATCATAACATCTTTATTAGAGACTGGTAATCATTACGCGCACCGCTCCTTCACCACTTTACAACTTAATTAACTCTACGAGATAAATATATCAATTTCTCTACCCACATAAAATGATGTCTTTTGATTCGGAAAGCAAAACACAGCATTTAACGTATTACATCAACATCATACATGTTTTTATCGATGAACTAATTGTTTTCTAATTTTTACCGCCACTTGTAAGTTTAAGGGAACGTAAGGCAAAATGGCATACTCTCTGAAAGTCATCAGTAAAGAATTGCTTTAGATAACTCTTAAAATAAGACTATGATTTTGTAGTGCCTTATTTATTCGTAAAAAAAAATGATATAGTTATACTTAAAAAGAAATCAACATCTAAAAACGACATAAACTTTACCAAAAAAACGACTACTATGTCATTTTGTCATACATGATAGGCAAAATGACACACTTATTTCATTTTCGTCTGTTTCCTCACGTATTTTTTTATTTAAAATCTAATCGCAGCATGCTTCGCAAATGAATTTCTCTACCCACATAAAATGATGTCTTTTGATTCGGAAAGCAAAACACAGCATTTAACATTGTTTCCCTCTTTTTTCCTACATAATTATTTACAGATATATTCGTTATCATCTAACAATTCTTCATTCTATACATTAATATATAATAAATTTTATGTTATAGTTCGTATATTATAACAATATATGTTTTCAAAATAGTTTTAATCGTCCAAAATCTAATTTCTTCCTAATATATAATTTTTATATAGTATTGTGGATTATGATAGTTTAATTGAATATTGAGAAATTTGAGAATTACATGTGGCAACTGCGCGGTATCTTATATGCAGTCAGTTAACTACATATACATATTAGATAAGCTTCCTTTGTTTTAACTAGGTTAAAAGATTTCCCTCCCCTGTGACCATAACGTCCACATCGATCGCGATGCTCTATCTGGCTAGTTTAAGTATAGTATACAGCCGTGTTGTAAAACGTGAGCAGTTAACTAGTGTTGCAAATCATCCGTTTCCCGACAGGCCGTCAATTACGCTGTAAAAGGCTGTCGGCTTATAAATTGACAAGTGACTATGTGACTATCCTTTGTAAAGGGCTGCATTAACGTTTACAAACACTTATCCAACCGAGACCTCCGCAAGACAGGCCGGGGATAAGAATCTGTGACGTCGCGATACAGGTCTCCTCACGGCATAACGTGTTATGCAATATACAGAGGTTTTTATGAGTATAATTGAATATATTTCAAAACAGACTGTTGCGTATGATAAAATAACTTGAAAGGGAGTTTCCACATCATCATAGAGGTCTTGCCTGCAAAGGCAAAACAGTATATATATATATATATATATATATATATATATATATATATATATATATATATATATATATATATATATATATATATATATATATATATATGTATATATATATATATATATATATATATATATATATATATATATATATATATATATATATATATATATATATATATATATATATATATATATATATATATATATGTGTGAAAAAGTAAGTTTTGAGAAAAATCACTTTTCAGTACCGTTTATTTTGGATGATAAATAACCGAAATTCGGGATATAAAATAACTGGCATGTTATAATACATCTTGTAACAAAAAGGACTTACTTTTTTTGAAAATGCGCTGGTAAAGCATATACTCGTTTATCGTTTGTTTACCTTCATGTTTTATTAGTCGAAACAAATAAAAGATGAAGCCGGAGACGATTAAAATTACTATTAAACTACAAAATCTACCATATTTATTCTATTTCTTCACGGTCAACGAAACTGAATCTCTATCGCAAGTACAGTACTAAAATTAGGTTCTGATATTTGGTTTCTAAAATCCTGTAAACGCCATTTTGTTTTTCCGAGTTTCATTCAAGTTAAAATTCCAAATTTATATTTCAAATAAGGTTGCTTTATTTGCAAAACAAAAATGGCTGGATCAAGAAATCAATTATATGTACAGTAAACGGAGTATGCTTGAAATACAATCATATGATCTTTATAAGAAGCTTACTTTTAAGTTAAATCCTTTTAAGTTAAAGTTTACTTAAATCATTCGAATTTTTAACTGAAAAACTAGGCTGTGCAATGGGCAAACTTTCAAATTCCTTAGTCAACCATTTTGATAAGTGGTAAGTCGGGGATCCAATAGACGATACTATTGGACGCACCGACTTCCCTGGCTTATGAATTTTTGGTAGACAACACAATCTAGGTACAGTAGGGTTAGATACACGTAACCTATTCTTAACAGGTAGAGTAATAAGTAGTAACAAATAATAAAAAGCAGTAACAAATAATAAATGATATTTGCGTGCTCGCATCGACAGGCTATTGCCAGACTTTCGATAAACTCTTGAAGAATGGGGAGAAACGCGCTAGATAGAAAATATGTGTAAATGAAAGATGCTGTTAATATTTATGTATGTTTACGAATAAATAAGGCGGTACCATGGCTCCGTGACACTACCTCACCAGCCGCCACTGGCTCAAATTAAGACTTAAGTGAAATTTATATCCCAGATCGTGCCCAGATAGCGTCGATATGCTAACGGAATCTGGCTTGCTCTATCTGAAGACCGGACAAGGTCAGCATGCATTCGAGAGGTACAGCTCAGCATTGGCTTTAGAACCAACCTCCACCAAGGCACTGCTAGGGGTCGGGTGTATAACGCAGGTGAGTATATATATCCACTTGACCCACTAGATCATATTATGCGATTTTTATTTTACCTCATATACATTTTGTAACATCGAAATATGAGATTGAAAACTCTCATTATATCGATAACAGGAATAACTCCCAAGGTGAAATACTTGGGGGTAACTTTCGCTGCTAAATTAAACTGGAATCTTCATCTCGAAAGAAGAATAAATAAGGCCTACATATCATGCGAGCAGTGTCGCAGGACCGTAGGGGAAACCTGGGGAATGAAACCCAGGGGGTCCTGTGGATATACGCTGCTATCATAAGACCAATGTTGGCCTATGGAGCTGTTGCTTGGTGGCCCAAGAGTCAGCAAATAACAGCAAAACTCAAGCTATGCCAGGTACAAAGAGTTGCCTGTCTGAGCAATGGAGATAATGCTACGTCTTCCACCGCTAGATCTACATCGAGAAGAAGTGGCTTCGACTACCATGACTCGCCTCAAATCCGTTGGCATACTACCAAACGCATGCTGTGGCCAAACCAGAAACCGCCTGTGGACTGAGGCTGTCAATTTTACAGGCATGTGCAGATGGTATTCCGCCTCGGCTTGTCTTTGATAAACCTTACACCATACATACTACTGCTGAAGACGAGGCCGGCTTTGAAGGTGTAAGCTATGTCGGATCAAAGAAAAAGGATGGATCAGGCTGTGGTGTATATTCCAGAAATCTGCGACTCCGATGCAACTGGACTATGGACAAAGATGTTAGTGTAGTACAAACAGAACTCGCTGGCATAACCATAGCGGCACAAGGGATTGCTCGCAGAGAAATAACGGGCAAGACAATAAGAATCTGCACAGATAGTAGACAATCACTACTGGCCCTGAAAAGTTATAAAATAACTAAAGGATCAACATGGGAATGTCACCAAGCACTTGTGAGAGCATGTCAGATGAACAACATCTGTCTGAAAATCTTGTATGTCTCATATTTCGGTGTTACAAACTTATACATTATGATCAATGTAGAGACACATCAATTTCTTACAGTGCGTCTCTCCATCATAAACAACAATTCAAAAAAAAACAAGAACACCTGATTTGATGCTTCGTTCAATGTATAATCTGATTGTCATACAAGTATACGAGTAGCGACTGAGTATAGTATAATGTTTCAGAAACACGAAGAGTATGACGTAGCTATGTCAAAGTATAAAATAGCCATACATTATGAACCCGATTCCGTCGCCTTGTGGAACAACATAGGGATGTGCTTTTACTCGAAGCAAAAATACATAGCGGTAAGTATCTAGTAGGAGGGTATGCTATACCTATTCTTCTGTTTTTAGACGGGTTTGTTTTCTTAAATGAAGTCTCGCATAATTAACAAGCTGAATAACGTATTACGCCTTCTTTATTACCTTTAATATATGTGGCTGAAGACAGCAACGGATTCAGATTCGAGAATCGATTATTTACGTAACGAACTGGTCCGTTATTGGAAATGAATATCAAACAAATGGACACAAACATTTATCACCTTACTATGTCTGTTCAGCAAAAATTATAGGTACATAATATTTAATTAGGCATTAACTGTCTCTATTAATTTGAAAATGTAGTTACCGTCCAAGTAAGATATACCTACGCATATTACCCATACGAACATACCCTGTGAGGAACATCGAAAAATACGGAATATACAGGGCGTGTCAATTGTTTTGTTCACAAAATAATAAAAAATATCGTGGAGGCCGAAAAGAGGGGGTGATGCGGATTTTTAAACGGTTTTATTTAGCTTGACCTCGTATGTTTGATTGATTGATTGATTTTAAAAGATTGGTAATTTTTGCTATTGACAAGTTTCTTTTTAATTTGCATAAAAATTGCAGCTTTCAAATGAGCCCACTCCCGAAGCTGTTAGTTGAAAAACGACGAAGATATTCCATTTATTTATAACGTTAAAACGTACCTGTTCTTCAAATGCTTTTTTAAACAATTTAAGTTGGAAAAATCGGTACGATTCAAATCATACCTGATAATATAACTCTAACAGAAGAGAATCCCGTTGAAATTTTTATTATAGGATGCCTACAACAAAAATGAGCCCGTATCAACAAAGACATGTTTTTAATAAACAATTGACTTTTTGCAAAAACTATTAAGTCGATCGATTTGAAATTTTGAGCGTTCATTAACTATATCGAGACACACAATTTTCACTTATCTTGGAAACATTTGACTGAGCCATTTAATAGTTATTAATAATTGAAATAATGGCTCATTTTTAAGGTTTTTTCAACTTTGCGGATAAACAAATTATCAGATTTTAAAATTTTTTGCGAGATTTTGTAGGTCTCCTCACCAGCTATATTTTTCAATAACATCGTTTTTTCACACAGTCTATAGTTTTCTAGCTGTTGTTAAGAAAGTGACTTTTTTAACTTTGCGATTTTTTCAACAATTTCCCGACACATTCTAGATGTTGCCTAAGACGGTTATTTAATAGTCTGTGTCTCGTCTACACGAAGCTATTTTTTTCGTCTATGTTTCGTTTTCGTTGATGCGACTTTTTGGTCAAAACCTACTTCTCTTCCACTACTTTCATATAGAACGTATATGTGACAAAAAGTTAAAAAAATCGTAGAAACCGGAAACAGGAGTGTCCCGGATTTTTTTGATGGTAAATCATACATGGCGACTTTCATATTATGCGAAGAGCCTCGAAAAATTTTGAACATATGGAATGTGACAATAGTTTCGTTCTACATGTTAAAAAAATCGAGGAAACCGGAAACAGGGGTGTCCAGAATCAGATTTTTTATGGTGATCTGATGGTAATTTTTGATAATCGTAATGTTATTAAACATATTGATTTAGAAAATTCATATTATCTCTTATTTAGGGCCTAATGTAAGTCTGTACAAAATTTCAATCTCAAAATATCAAATCTAATCAAATTGTAAGACTTTTACGTAAAATTAAATAATAGGCATCGATCTGATTTGCCAGATTATATCATTAAAACAAGAAAGAAGTAGGAAATGCAACCAGGAAATGCAAATGTTTTTCTATACGGCATATACGTAGTAACATATAACAATTTAAGGAGTCTAGCTAAGGCATTCGATGAGATCAATATCTTAGCCCACAACGATGACAGTTTTATTAGTATCTCTGGCAACTTTATTAACTTATTTGGTTGTTAATTATAGTAGTATATTTCGATTTGCAAATTTTTTGTTTATCAGTGTAACATGGAATCTAACGTTTTCGAGTCATTAAAGTGTAAACTTTAATAAATAGCTCAAAATTGTACATAATGATTTAAAAACAAATTTCGGGTTCGAGTTTTTTTTGTTTCTTTGCATTTTCTGAGAAGATTTACCATAGTAATGTATATTTTTTTACACCATTAGAAGGTAGAGATTTCAACGAACAAAAAGCCCACCGCCTTATTTAAAAAAGCAGATATTTTGATGCGAGAATTTTCGATTGAAAATTAGGGTGCTTTTTCGATATCAAGTCAAAATAAGGTGAAAAAATAAATATTTTAAGTTAAAAAAATTACAGTGTATATGGAACATAAAAAGGTAAGTTTTCACAAAATTTTTAGAAAAAAAATCTTTTTCTTGTAAAAGAAAAATAAAAAACCAAAAACTTGGTTATTTGAATTTTTCACATAAATTTTGAGGTTATCTGAAAAAAGTGTCAATACAAAAGTTGTAGATCTTGTAATTACCTACAACTTTGCTATTTAACTTCTTTCCATAGGACTGGTAATTTTTCTGGAAATCGAGATAAACCCTTTTTTACCCTTAAAAACTTACCCCCTTACACTTCCCGAACTCAGATCGCCCGTAAATTATTTGTCCTTTCATTTATGTTATATTTTCTTCCTTTTTCAATGGGTTTTATCCTACTATTATTTTTTTTCACATTTTCAAAGGCTTCAATCCTGGTGTAGTACTACACATGACTAAATTTTTAATCTGATTTTACAATAAGATAAAGCGTTTGAGCCTGGAAATAAGTCCGGGAGTTTTGAAACTTTGCAGGTTTGTAGGTTTCGGGGGTCCCTAACTAAAATCCATAAAATGCACAATTCGAGACTTGCCGCCATCTTACCGAGATGGCGTCCAAAATCGGTATTTTGCAAATATCTCGAAAACTATGCGTTTTTCGAAAAAATATGAAGAAAGCAAAATTAAAGAGAATACAAGAATTTCTCACAAAAAAGGTTCTATTAGAATTTTCGCTAAAGTCAACCCCGTTTAGGCACAAAATCCCTATTAAAGTACATTTTACCGTTTTGCGTAAAGTATATACCCGATCAAGGAACAGTGCCGTATCATTAATTAGCTCAAGTTATTAATTTATGAATAATTAATTTTAATTATTGAAAATGCTGCACTTATTTCCGTACCACCCAAGAGGTAAAGTACATGGCGCGTTTCTCAACGTGGTTTCTCCTGCAGACCTAATCCACTAGGTAAATAAAAAACCTAAACTTATCTGCACAAGCCCGACGGACCTGGCTCATTGATGTCAAAGTCGATTGTGTCTGCTGTGCTTGGCTCAGGGTGTTATATCAATTCATCGAACTGTTCATCTTCAGCCTCCAGAGAGATATCTACAGACAAGTCCAACTCCCCTTCATCGTATTCGTCGAGTGACACTTCAGTGACTTTGTCACTTTTTCCACTGCAGTATGCACAAATGATTGAACATTGTTTTACCACAGTTGTTTGTTTTGCATTTACAGGATAAAAATGCCAATAGAGATTTTGGAGCTGGATCTCTCAACGTTGTTACTGGAGTAATGCCTGTTTTCGTTTTCTTCCAACCCCATACTTTGGCGTCTTTGGGACAACCAGACCATTGCAGAACCTGGCGGTAGGTTCGCAATGAATGCTGTCGTGCTTCTGCTGTCGTCAGTGGTAAAGATGCCAAATTAAATTTACTTTTGTTACCGATTTCACAAAACACTGGTATCGATATTTATCCAGATTTATGTTCTCTTTGTCTTCGAATCCATTGAGAGCAAGAAGAAATTTCTCACCTGCAATTCAACTTCGTCAGCGGTTGCATGCTTGTTTTCAAATGCTTCTATAGGAGCTTGTAGCCTGTACGTTTTTCAAGAATTGTTAAAGTTTTAAGCTTTACTTGATTGAATAAGGTCGACGTCTATCACACCCACTTATCGCGTGGAGGAACAAGATGTTGTCCTTCACCGCTTCGACGCATTTTAAACTCCGCGACGAAACTGTCGACTGTTTTTCCTCTTCCAGGCTTCAGGAGGAATACATTATGGTGAGCCTTGCACAGTGCTGTCAATAGAACAATGAGGTCGACATCCTCTCCGACAACAACTGCGCTTTCACATGAAGATGACACATCTCGATTGCCGTATGTATTATTAACGTGTCGGTATCTTCTGTAGTCTGGATCACGGTGAGGTGCGCTTCATCAAATTTCCGCTTCAAGATGGATATAAAGCGACCTTTGTTTGCATCGTTTGATAGGAAATTAGTCTGTGGGGGTCATGGATTCATCAAACAAAACATCCGCTGTAGGTTTTTTTTGTGATCTTCGCTGTCGTTCTGCGCTTTTCGTGCTTTTGCTGTAGCGTCTGTAGGGTAGCCACCGAAAACAACAATCGCATTTGACTGATAGTGTCTTTGCAGGTACATAATTTACGTAACTGTTGCAAATTGAATCAAATGTTTCATTTCGGCTCCAAACAACTCGATGCAGCAAGTATCCACCGTCAATTATGTACACTTTGTTAGGTCCAAAGTCAATGTCTGTAATTGGAAAAAAGCTTTATACAGTACGGATTCCGCTGTTTTTCGCATTCCGGCTTCAGAAAACAAGGACAATGGGTACGAAACTAACTCATACTGCAGATGCTGTTCAAGTTCTTCGTCGCTCTGTTTTGCCAACACAAAGTCTCTGGAAAATGTAGAGGGTTAACGCGCACCATTTTATCATAAATAGGAATGCTCGAATTCACTGCTCTCAGGGGCAGTACTTTGTCTGTGCGTGTCAGAACCACATCAGCAAAGTTTTTCCAAATCGTATTATTTATTCCAATTTTCCCAAATCACTCTGCATCATCCGGTCCGGTTCATCATAAGCTGAAAATATTACGAGAATTCATTTGAAGACCGTTTTATTATGAGGCACAAATATATACGTATATTATAGAAGTTCATAGAAGTTAACGAATTGAGCTCTTATGCCTAAACAGTTAACTTCAGGGAAAATTTCCTTATAATCTTTTTTGTGAGAAATTTTATTCTCTTTAATTTTGCTCTCTACGTATTTCTACGAAAAACGCATAGTTTCCAAGATATTGGCAAAGAAGCATTTTTGGGCGCCATCTTGGCAAGATGGCGGCGCCAGCGACACGTCTCGAATTGACTGCACTAATTTAGTTCTTAGAATGCTTATGCGTTAGCAATACAGTTGTAACAATCACTTTCAATTTATTTGTGTAGCTAATAAATGTTTTTGAAAAGTGAAATCTACATTTACTAATCCTAAAAACTCAAGAAGGAAAGGGGGAGTGTACCATGATCCTGTTACACCCGGTATAAGTTGCATGAAATCTGTTAGATTCCATCATGTAGGCTGGTCGGTGGTTCATGAAAGATGATGTTTTGTTGAGGCCAACTTTATATGAAACCCTTTTTGATATTATCTACTTTTTTTGGTTTTAGTGCGATTTTATGTACCTAATTTGAAACACATAAGAACAAAACATCTGAGATTTCAGAAAATAACGAGAAGCACTTTTATAAAGCCCTTTATTTGCTTTTAAGATCGTTGAAATAAAATCTGATAAATACATAGGCTGAAAGATACAGACAAAGCAAACAGAAGTTCAACGGAAACTCCAGCGCTGCTGAGAGTATTTGACTAAACAGAAATTTCATGATTCTAACAAATTAACGAAATACCCGCGAGCGAAACAAAACACTACGAACACTACTTGCAGAAAACCGCAACTGCGAAGGTAAACTCACTGCTCAAATACGTAAAACCACTACCGGGTATCCCGTATTGAATTAATTGGCCGCGGGAATGTCAACCCAATAACGTGCAGGCTTCCGCTTATGCATGCACCAAAGTTGAAACTGCAAACTTAACCGTGTCTCATAAAACGAGGCCGGATTAACATGATTCTGTAAAATGGACCTGTTTCAGGCGATAAGCTGTTTGAAGAGGGCCCTGTGGGTATCGCCTTTAAACTGGAGAACATTATTCAACTTGGGATTGGCTCATCTAGCGACGTCTCAGCCGGCATCCGCCTTCAATTTCATATGCGCCGCAGTGAATCTACGACCCGATGTATCGGATTGCTTCGCGGCGCTCGGGTGTAAGTAGCAGTGATTCCCGATAGTCCAATCAATCTACGAAAACCTAATATTAATATACACACATCTAAAGAATCTAGGGGACAACGCGTTTTGTGAGGAACTCTGTCAGATTTGCTGCTGAAAAATTTCCATAAAAAATGTATTTTTTAATATGTACAGCCTTTAAAAACCGATTATGATTTTGACACGAAATTTGAATGTCGCTGTGGAGTGAAATTTTATTTGTATCGAATTCTTAGGATGGTCACGGTGTTTACCATTCTTTTTTCAATATTCTCTTTTTTGAATCACCTCTCTAGCCCCTTCAGCAACGAAGTTGCGACATTTTAGATGAAACGGTGTTATTAAGTTTGATATTTAACAAGGAGGCTATGGTAACGGTTAACACTGAAACGTCAAAAGATTCAGTTGAAATTCTCTTGAAAAAAGAAATTCAGGTAACGTTCTAAAAGAAAATGCCAGTGCTGATTAGTCCCATTCAAGTAGCTAGAGTTGTGGCTTTGGTAGAAGATGGAAGGAGTCAAAGATATGCAGCTCGTATTGTTGGTCTACCAGAAACAACTGTCCGAAGAGCGATCCAGCGCCAAAAGGCATATATTATAAAAGATGTAGACAATGTTCTATCGAGAAAAAAAGAAAAGAAACACCATGGAAATGCAAGAAGTGTATTGGTAATCCTCCATTATGTGTTTTCACGTGTTTTGACACATGACATGCCTAATAATTAGTCTTTTTTCTCATCTTATACTATTATTATTATTAGAATTATATCCAAGAAGTTCTTATGTACAAATTTGACCTTTCTATCTTAAGAGTTAACTAAGATATCAATGCGTCTTCTTGAAGTCACACCCATATTTTTTGTGCATAACTCTGCAATAATAGCCCTCTGCCCTCTGACGGCATATGCCGCGGATGTCCGTCAACGTGTTAAATATGCCTCTATTTGCTGAACCTTCCTTTTCATCGTGACCCCTTAACGCTAATTCAAACGCACTACAAAACCGTGAAGTTAATTATTTGGTTTAAAACATATATCTATTCTTATCCACTTCATCATTATGTTAACATTGGAAATGTTTATGTTTGCACATGAGTATATGGGGGCCAAGTTAGAAGTTTTCGTTCAAGGCCAAAAGACGAGATGACGCAATACATATAGATATCGCAACGCGCGGCCTTCTAGCGGCGTGAGGAGTACTGGGAAGTGGGGAGTATTCAGCGCAGCTAAATTGGGAGAGGTGCCGCATTGCTAGGAGTGATTGGAATAATCGGGATATTTTCATAAGCATAATTTTCATAAACTTAATAATCGAGTGTAAACGAATGCCCAGCGATAATTAAAATAAAAGAATAAGTGTCGGCTACAAACGTATATTCTAAACTAACTAACAAAACCTCTACATATTATTCCTTTCATAGGGCCGTCCAAGCAGCCCATAGATACTTTACATAGTTACCGAAACTGTCTCACCCTGAAGGCAATTAAATACGTCTACCGCAATCTCGATAACATAAACAATAAACATATCGCTCAGCCGGTACGGTCCTATGAAAGACGACAGAGGGCGTTAGCGTTTACACGAGATATATATTCGAATATATTTAGGATGATCTTATGAAAATTCGTCAAAAATTACAAAATCTTAAAATTCGGTAAGAGTAAAGTTTGTACTTTTTGATCACCACGTATAAAAAACTTATGATGATTTTGCCACAATTATGCTTTTATACGGGTTGATAAAAAATCATAAGTTTACTCTTCGACAAAAAATATTTGTATAATACGGAGTGGTCACAAATTACAAAATCTCAAAAATATTACACCTATCACTATTTAACAAATTGATATTACTTACATTATTCCTTTCACTAAATCTACCCCCATGGCTTCAGGAGATATGTCAATTTGTCCATCTCCATTCTCAAAAACCCACTAACTCCCTTCTTCCCAGCTTGCTATCTCCCCCCAAAAACCTTCCATTTCCTATTTTCTTCTCACCCGGGGATAAAAGCAAGTCTAGCAGATTCACTATTCAATAAGTTTAATGTTTTCTACTTCCTTTAAAGTTCAATTCGAAATATCTTTACTCAGCAAATAAACTGTATCTACTTACTAGCTAATGCCAATAAATGATATAAGATACCTACATTTTTTAGATGGTGAGAAATGCACTAGATAGAAAATATGTTTAAATGAAAAATACAGCTAATATTTATGTATTTTTACGAATAAATAAGGTGCTGCCATGGCTCCGTGGCACTACCACGTCAGCCGCCACTGCTGACCAACATCCTACTGGTCGGTCAAATATATTCATATTATAAATCAAACAAACCCGCCGCCTTCTTGTTTAAGTCCAAACTGAATTATCGATCAAAGGATGTTTACTAGAGCATGAGTTATTTTCTATTTATATGTATGTCTCTCTCAGTGAAAAAATGAAAATTCACTGGATCTTCTATCAGCACATATATCCTCGGACATCTTTGATGGAATCATTTACATATCGAAAGAGGCATGTCCGCGAATTCTAAATACTTACTGGTGTATGCGTAGCAGTAGTTACCCCGCATGTAACACCAATATATCAGACACTAAATGCACATTTAAAATGACCACTGAATTTATCAACGAATCAATTTAGCCTTTAAAGGCGACCACACACATACAATTTTTTCCCAAGGCTGCGCACGTTAGGCCCTGAGGATTTCCTTAATCCGAACGGTGCCCACACATGGGCCGGGATTCCTAAAGGTTTTTACGTCAGTTCGTGACTCGTATAGCAATGGCACCTACGGACGATGATGCTTTGGCGGTAATTGGTTGGTTTATGATGACAAAGTGTGCTAAAACTCGCGAAAAAAAGAATATTAAGAGAAGTGTCTGGGCGAAGGAATGGCTAATGAAGAGAAGCAAATACTCCCATATAAATCTCCTTTCCGAGCTAAAGGGTTTTCCGAATTATATGACTCTATGACTTCAGAGAGTCCTTAACTTTTTTATTTTCTTTTCTGTAGGCGCTTCTTAGGTTATTTATTTTTTTAATGGCAGCATCTTTTGTAGCATTCGGGTCAATCTCTTTCAGTTTTTCTGTCAATTTTGCGTATCCGGCATCCTTCTTATTTCTGTCGTGGTATTCCTTACTGTTGTTTGCCAAATGCAAGGCTCACTTTCGTATATTTTAACGAAGTCTTCTACAAATCGACGGGTCATATTTAAACAATCGTGCACGCTGCACATCGGAAAACTGCTAAATGGACTTACAGGATTTTGTGGACTGTACAGTCTACCAGCAGCCTCAAGGTCTTCACCGCACACGTTGAGGAAATTCTCAAGATTTGGACTGCGCAATCCAAACCTTGAGGAAAAACTGTATGTGTGTGGCTACCTTAAGGCGACATATTTAAATGTTCTATGGCTTCCAGTAGTCCCACATTTGCCTCTCATTAAATTTACGTACTTACTTAACTCGAAAGCACTTTATCTCATTTCTTTTCTGTCGCAGATTTTTCGTAGCTTGCTACCTATAAATAGTTTTGACCCATACACTACTATCCAAGACCACTTTTCTCTGAAATAAAAATTAACTGTGTACCTGTGTAAGTTTGTAACATCGAAATATGAGGCATAAAAATTCGAGCGGCTTTTCATAAAAAATGTCTTTTTTTATATGTACAGCCTTTAAAAACCGATTATGATTTTGACACGAAATTTGATTGTCGCTGTGGAGTGAAATTTTATTTGTATTGAATTCTTAGGTTGGTCACGGTGTTTACCATTCTTTTTTCAATATTCTCTTTTTTGAATCACCTCTCTATCCCTTTCAGCAACGAAGATGCGACATTTTAGACGAAACGGTGTTATTAAGTTTGATATTCAACAAGGAGGCCGTGGAGCTGAAAATGTCTAAAAAGTTCATCGTTTAAGAAATGTTTAGCGTTTTCGATTACGGACGCTGAAATAATTGTTACTTACAAGTACAAACAACATCAAAAAGAAATAACAAACAAAGAATTATTCGACATTTTAGTAAAACGACTGTAATTATTAATGATTAAAACAGTAAACTTAAAAAATAACTGAACAACAAACTAACTAATAACGAGTATTTCCTCCTCTGGCTGCTATAACAGCTTCCATACGCCTAGGCATGCTTTCAATCAAATTTGTGATAGTGATTTGAGGGATATTGTCCCATTCTTCTGTAAGAGCAATCCTCAATTCATTCAGATTCCCTGGGTTACGTCTACTAACACGTTATCCCAATTCATTCATCACAATTCATCACAAATAATTCTGTACGTGCATCGCTGGTAATTCCACTCCATACCATTAGTGAATCACCGCCAAAACTCTCCCTTTCGTTGAACATACCATCCTCGTATCTTTCCCCACGCCTTCTCAAACCCTCCGACGCCCGTTTACTGATCTCAACATGAATCTTGATTCGTCAGATAAAACTTGAGACCATTGCAACTCATTCCAAACAAGATGAATTCGAGCAAAATCCAAACGAGCTACTCGATGCCGTCGAAGTAATCGCATTCCAATAGCAGGTCTACTTGCGATGAAACCGAGACTCCTGAATCTCGACAAATTGTTCGATCTGAAACAACTGTTCCTCGTGCGTTTCTTAAATTTCGTTTTGTGATCACAGCTGTTTGATAGGGATTCCTCGATATTTGCAGACCAATAAATCGATCGTCAATATTTTGCATAATCCTGGAACTACCCGAACCTGGACGTCTGCTGTATTGGCCCGTTTCTCGGTAGCGCTGGATCGCTCTTCGGACAGTTGTTTCTGGTAGACCAACAATACTGCATATCTTTGACTCCTTCCATCTTCTACCAAAGCCACAACTCTAGCTACTTGAATGGGACTAATTTGCACTGGCATTCTCTTTTAGAACGTTAACTGATTTTTTTCACGAGAATTTCAACTGAATCTTTTGACGTTTCAGTGTTAACCGTTACCATAGCCTCCTTGTTAAATATCAAACTTAATAACACCGTTTCATCTAAAATGTCGCATCTTCGTTGCTGAAGGGGCTAGAGAGGTGATTCAAAAAAGATAATTTTGAAAGAAGAATGATAAACACCGTGACCAACCTAAGAATTCAATAAAAATAAAATTTCACTCCACAGCGACATTGAACAAATTTGGGACAAAGCCACAACTCTAGCTTCAAGACTTTCTACTACGCAGTTCCTTTATTTAAATCATCAGTCCCACCATTTTAGTCATCTCAAACCATCATGTGTTCATGATGTACAGGCAAAGAACGCTGGCGCGGGCTTTATGTATGCTAACTAGGTAACAAACTGAACGGTTCCCTTGCAGCGGCCCTTATCGAGCTAAAAGACCCGGAGAACGCAGCTAGGGCCCTTCGACAAGCTCTGGTATTATCTCCGAATGATCCGCTCTATGTGGTGAACGCTGCAGTTTGCCATCATGCTGCCGGATCCGTCGATGAGGCTCGGAATTTGCTGCAGCGGCTGAAAACGCTGATCGAGGAAGGGGTCGTCTGCACAGCTGAGGTATGCGAGATTAAATCTTTTTTATAATAATATACACAGATCGTTTTTTTTGAAGTGGTTCACCTAAAAAATTGGTGCACTTTGATGAGTTGTAACTTTTGAACGGATGGATGTATCCTTGAAAGGTTTTTTGTCATAAGGAGGGTTCCTTTAGCAGCGAGTGTGCATAATTGAATTAATTTGCGATTATTGATATTGATTTTACAGGGTGATTTGTAAAGCTATGATTTTTCTATCAATTTTATTGATGTACACGAGATAAACGAGTCACCCTGTATATTTCATTGTAAGGTCATCATATAACCTCATATCTTAGTGATGCATAATTTTTTGAATTTTGGTCATAACTCATTTGTATCAAAAGATATGATTTTTTTACTACAAATATACCTATGCAAAATGTCACAGAGAAAGTTTATTATAAATTTTTAACGCATTGTAACCCCTGGGGTTTTTACCAGATTGACCGATGTTGAAATGAAAGGGAGCGTCGGGGTTTGCAAAAATATGTATACATACATAAATATATACACACATGATCTCATAGTCCTGGGTTCGTCGCGTATGCTTTAAAGTTAGAAGGGGAAATCTTAATATTGAAACATGGAGATTTAGCTTACCTCATATGCTCTCATGATGTCGGTGTTAATCCTGTATGGCTAAAACCTCACATCATCACCAAGATTCACGAACTAACTTTGTCGGATAATATTGAATTTCGTTGGTCAAGAGATTAATTCAAATAACTTCAAACCAAGATATATATTTAATATTTAACAGAATAAATTACGCTGACAATAAAACATTTACACTAAACAAACTATAAATTTGGACACAACCAGATGCGTCGCGCAAATAATGAATCTATTCATATGAAAACAAAGCTAACCGCTAGGGTTAAGTAGACCTGATTCTAATAGAACAATTTTGAGTGCCTTTCCGCTTATTAAACTATTTGACTTTAAACCCGAATTTACTATCTGAAAACCTGCCGGAAAACTGCATAATTTCGGCTAAGATTGTTGCTCCAGTCCTCGCTGGGCGGGACCAAATTCGATCTTTCATCCCCTTTAAGTAATACCACTTACCGGGGGTGAAATCTCCACCAATCCTACGGGACCTACTTTACCCCTTACATTATCTCAGGAAACTATTCCCGTACGCTAACGACATCTGGTTGCAAAATAGAAACTAAACATTTTACATGACATTTCTGAGATTACTCTTTCTGCATCAATTAGTTAGATGTTTGGCCATTTTTCCCATACCCGAAAACCATAAATTAAGTGACGCTTCCAACGGACAACTATTATTTATGGTCGAATCTTTTCGTGACGTTTTTATGGATCCTGTTAATTTTACCATTGATTTGAGATATTTTACTTTTTGGTAGTTACACATCTGTTTGCGATTACGAAGTTATGCATTTACGAAGCTATGAAATTTTGACAAGACCGTACTTAAAGAAAACACACTATACAAGATGAATTACTCATTTAATGTGGACCTTCTTAGAATTCTCTAAATAATAAACAAAGGACTTCTTGGGTTGCTATTCCCTTTCCGAACAGAATTATGACCTGCACTTTACCATTTTGTTACAGCATTAACAATAAAGAATGAACTTAATTTTAAACATTAATTAATAATGGGTGGAGCCATCTCTACTCCTTATCACCTCCTGACATATTTGAGGTATACTGCTGATAACGTTATTGATTAAATCATCCGGGATGACCTCCCACTCTCCTCAAAGTGCATTTCCCAGCTCTTCAATCCCACGTGGATCCATTTCGCGATCCAACATTCTTCTTTGGAGCGCATCCCACACGTTTCCGATGGGGTTTAAGTCCGGTGAAAGTGCCGGCAATTCCATTCTCGTGATATTTCCTTGTTGAAAAAATTCGTTCACTATGTTGGCTCGATGTGGTCTGGCGTTATCGTCCATATAGACAAACTGTTCAACCATTTGATGAGACCGAGGAAGAACTGTTGGCTCCAGAATTCTTTCCAAGTATAAGCTGTTACTGTCACATTGACAAAAAGTACAAGTTCAGTGCGATGGTCTTAATCTCACCCCAAACTGTAATTGGGTGACCACTGAAAGGTGTGACGCCTGCCATGCAATGGTCTTCGTAACGTTCAGTCACTCTTCGCCATACACTCAGGCGGTTGGTATCCGGACTTTCAGAAAACCGTGATTCGTCTGTGAAATGACATTGGGCCCAGTCATGTAAAATTATTATTTTTAATGTCATACACTGCATACTTGATTTTTTTGAATATTGTCTCTCCGACGGGTTTCTCAGAAAAACTGATGAGAGAAATAAATAGACTACCCTCTCTTTAATACTGCCTAAAAAATTCAGAGTCGCACAGTTTGTCGTTTTTGAGAAAAAAATTATTATATTTGATATCTCATACACTGCCTACTTGATTCTTTTGAATATCGTCTCTCCTACTGGTTTTATTGCAGGTCAAAACGTGAAAGTCGCCGGAAGTACCGTGCCCCTGTAATATATTTAAAACTCCAACGACAAATCAGACAATTAAGCAGGCAAAGCCATCATGATAAGATTATCCGGCAGACTTTTGCCTGAAAAAATACAGACGCCCGATAGAGGTATTCGAGGGCTTATCCCCGGATTGAGTGGATTATCTAATCCCTGGTGGCATTCAAACTTTAGCCGGAAAGAAAGTCGCCTAAGTTAAGCTATGCTGATTTGGTAATCGGGGATTGAGTAGCGAACTCGCGGTTTACTTTCACTTTGGGGAATTAAACAGAACATTTACGTTTCTACGAAAATATGAAATAGGTAACTGAAATTTCAGGATCCTTCTTCAGGAGGCAAATTTCCAGCCACCGTGACGTTTTATGGATGTAATGTTGCCCCCTGCATTGACCACAGAAGAGTTACAGAGGTTATCCTGAAACAGTGACCTATGTAGCTCTTATAAATGTCTTTTCCAATCCATTTTGCGATCAGGCTGTGAATTTCTCCTATTTTATTTATCCCCACATGTTGGTTAATACATTTTCCTCTCGAATATTTCAAAAATAATCTGTTACTTTTTGTATGAGGCGGCCGTAGTGCTCTGCAATATAATCAGAATTTGAAACAGTAAACGTTCTTGCGCAATAGGTCTTCGTATCAGGTATTTTAACAATCGATATAGATCCAGCATCTTCAATGGCCGCAACAGTTATATGTAATAATTCTTCACGGCGACAAGCACCGCTGATACCCAAAATTAGGACAACCTACAAATAAAAAATATTGAAATTACTACTAATCTTACAAAATTATGATTATATCTGTACCTTATAAAGTAAATTTGTTTCGTTATCAGCATCTTGAATAAATTTATTGATATCGTTGATTGGCATTTTTTAATGAAAAATTGACTTGTTTCTATGGCCGAATGATTCATTGTTTATGTATGACGGGTGCATTTTTGCGGGAGGGCGCTAGCAAGCATCTAGTTGACAAGCATGTTGTAGCTTAATAAAAATAAATGTCACCTTTTATAGAGAAGCATTTTATCATTTAGCATTTTTATTTTTATATTTTAATGTTTAATGTTTTATAATTATCTTTGTGAACTCTAGATTTCTTTCCTCGGTATCCGACGCTTTTGTTCTTAATGAGCGGGACCAATTTTGAAAACTTCCTTATATCAATATTTTCCTTAACATTCAATGTACTTTTCAACATTGAGTAGACACTCCATAACGTAGGAGGTTTCAAAATTTTCGATTTTTCCTCAAAATAGCATATTTTCAGAAACCTTTTTTACATGTTTCTTGTCGCACCATTCACGAAATTGGTCACATGTTATCTCATATACTAACTTGGATTTGGCCGGTAACATATTACATACTATTGCATTTGCTTTCTCAGATATATCTGATGAGGTATCATTACCACTATCATAATCAACATCCATCTTCTTGAAAATAACTTGAAGTTGAAGCAACTACGAGCAAACACGGTCAAACAGTCAAACACGCGGCGTGTCAACAAACCGTTTCTATAGTACCGACAACACTCGGAGTACTTTCAACAAACACCAAAACACTTTCACTTCGCTCGACGCTTCAAAGATCGGTTGCTAAGCAACGCGTAAAGAGGGCTATACGGTATAGGTCCCTTGTCGCTATTCATACTACTTTTACATTTTACAATTTCTATGCTCTCAAATGCATCCAACTGTCTATTATTGGTCGCATTTCTAACTAATCTTAAATTACTAATATCTATTCTATGATTGTTGTCAAAAGCATGTTGTGCAACACTATACTGTATCCAACGAGAGAATGGACTTGCACTCGAGCGAAAATTCGTCTGTTTTGGTCAGATCTCCGCCCCTTAGAACATTAGTTCAACGTCCTCAACGTCTTAATTGGCTCAGCAGGTAGCCGGGGCCGGCGCCTGGGTCCGATACCTACCTGGTACCTAATTATATAAAGTACCTACTACTGCCTACCTATTCACAGTTTGTATTTGTAGTCTCGCAAGTACGGTTATTTTAGTTGTGTTGTTTACGGTTGTGAAATAAGTTTTAAATCTATTATAAGAATGGCAGCAGCCAGAGACGAGATAAATCCACCATTATCGCCAATTAAGAAGAATAAAAGAGGCCAGGTAAAGAAATATAATAATAAATATGTTTTAAGTTAAATTAAGTTAAATTTATAACCTACTTACTCACCTACTTACGAATTTATTTCATCGAATGACGGTCCTGCGTAGCTCGTTACAGAGCCCATCCTCTTTAGTCGCCGATGCGCAAAGCAAGTCCATTCTCTCGTTGGATAGAGTATAGATTTATCTGTTGTTCCATATTTTAGATGAGCCATATGCTCTTTAAATCTGGTGTTAATTGATCGTCTCGTTTGTCTAACATATTTTCGATCACAATCATTATATTACAACTAATTTCGTAAATCCCAGACCTTTCATTTGGAACAATTTTATCCTTTGGATTGCCTAAAAGTTGTTGTAATTTATTACGCGACGAATGAATCGCTGTTATACCCACGTTTTTGAAGACCTTACTCAAACCACGAGTAAACCGGGGTTCGTACGGGATGGATACATATTTTGGAGTCTCTATATCCTTTTGAAAGGTCGTAGAATTACGAAGTGTGTCCTTAAATTTACGCTTCCTAATTAGTTTTTCAACTAATAAACTTTCAACTTAGTAAACGATGGACAAGAAAATTAAAACTCGTGTTGATCAATAAAAACAGTTGTAAAACAGTAAAAACAATTGTAGTTGTAATGATTATGATCGAAGATATGTTGGACAAACGAGACGATCAATTAACACCAGATTTAAAGAGCATATGGCTCATAAAATATGGAAGAACAGATAAGTCTAGTGTTGCTCAACATGCTTTTGGCAACAATCATAGAATAGATATTAGTAATTTAAGATTAGTTAGAAATGTGACCAATAATAGACAGTTGGATACATTTGAGAGCATAGAAATTGTAAAATGTAAAAATAGTATGAATAGCGACAAGGAACCTATACCGTATAGCCCGCTTTACGCGTTGCTTAGCAACCGATCATTGAAGCGTGACTATAATGATTTCACCATAAATAGGATAAATAGGGTAGATTTTTTGTTTAAGATTAGTTTTAATCGTCTCCGGATGAAGCCAACTTGGTTGGCGAAACGCGCGTCGAGCGAAGTGAAAGTGTTTTGGTGTTTGTGGAAACTACACCGAGTGTTAATTAAAAAAATGTTATTAATATAATGCGTGCTTTATTCGACCTATTTCTTTTGCTACCATATTTTTTCTAAAAGTGCGTCTAAGTTCGAGAATTTAAAAAACATCCCTTTCACTGACATGAAATTTTAAAAATTAAAAAAAATAAATAGATCCCATCGATTAATAATAAATTCAAGTGTAAATGACCAATTAAATCATCGTACATCAGAGAAGTACTGAAGAGAACAAATTTTTCAATGAAAAAAATGTTTTCCAGATACGTCTAATAGGTCATCAAGATGTTCAACCTACATCCATCCATTCGCCCGTGTTTTTATCGCCCTCATACGTCACTCTCACTTTTAGATTTAGCCGATAATGCAGCATTTCCATCTGCTGCTATTATTAGTATCTAAATTAGAAGTATAAATATCTCCCTTGTCGCCTGCTGGCGTTTCTTTTCTTTCATAGGTAATGAACTTGGCGGAACGACTGACCGCTACGATGGAAGAAAAAGGACAGAATAATCGGGAGGAAAACGCGGGCGATGTTGCCCGGACTAGTTCCGATGAAAAGCATGATGTTGATGCAGACGCAGTTTGCCGAGCGAGCAATGGAGAAGCCGACGGGATGCTTTATGCGGAATTTCCCCCAGGCGAAGTTATCCAGCGGAAGCTGGAATCAGATGAGGTGTGATATGGATTTTCTACATTGTAAAATTGCAATTTTCTTAAATATATTTACATAAATCAATAAAGCCTAGTTAGTACAGCTATTTTGGTTTTATTTGAGCATTACTTCAACATTTTCCTCGTAATTAAACATTAATTGAATCACAAACTAAAATAATCAAATCTTTTCGCAAAGTCATATAAAAATAGTCTTCGTTGCGAATGTCAATATAAATAGTAGAACAGTAGATGATACTAGAACAAATATAAATAGCATAGTAGGCTTGTGTTTTCTATGAATTTTAGATCCGTCAAAGCTAATGTCACTGTATGAATCGTAAAGTGTTAGATTTTAGTATAAATGATCAATAAAACAAATCGTACATCACACTGAAGATCCTTAAGAAAGGCGAAAGAACTTGTACAAAATCTAAGTGATTCGTTTCTGTATAAATGTCTAGATATTTCAACACTGGTAAGTATTGTAACAAAATGGTACACTCTAGGCCTATAACTTTTCTCGGGAAGTATATCGACCCAAAATTCGATTGTCCTTTGTTTATTGCCAGATTTTCTAAAAACGTCCACATTAGATGGGTAATTTATCTTGTATTGTGTTTTCTCTTTAAGTACTATATCACAGCTAAATTTCAAAACGTAAATCGATATGTGACGCCGAAGTGACAAAAGGTCTAAAAAAAAAGTATCAAAAAATCAAAGTATCTAAAATCTCATTGTCCCTTCCGTTGGGCTTAATTTAGGTTCCCTGGCGGTACGTCTCATAAAATCTGGGACTCTTAAAGATTCGACAGTGGAATCATACATTGTTATTTCTTGCGTCAGTGGCAATTAGAAGTGTCACTTAATTTATGGTTTCCGGTATGGTTAAATCAAATAGCGAAAGGACCAAGCAAGGGATTATAAAAATTTCTTAAGGTAATAATAATTTAAAACAATTTTAATTTTAAGGATATATTGTTCCAGAGGCCAGCGCCCATGTAATTAGGTCAAGCTGCGTTTTTGGCGTTTGATAATATTAAGTTTTCAAATTTCCATTTCTATTTTGCATCATAATCTGCTTTGTTATCATGCTTCCTTTTTGCAATATAAGTTTCATATTTATGTTTTGAAATTAATTGCACTAGTGACAATAAATATACTTGCATATATATATTAATAAAATCAAATCTTAATATCTCAATCTCTTTCATAACGATAGTTTTAGTCAAAAATAATTTCAATTTTCAAGTCAAAACATTATACAATATACAGAGCCTAATTGAACCTCCTTTAACTGACCATAGAAGACTGATGCTCAGCATAAAAAATTAAGTGTTCTTAGAACTGGCGCCCATGGGAAGCATGCACTAGGGAAGAGACAAAGTAAGTATCCTGTTAACTTATGTATCCAAAGTAACTTATCAGGTGTTTCTTCGCTCTTAGAGCAAGAACCGGCAGTAAAAAATACCACCTCATCTGTTACTAAATTTTGCCATTTTACAGTGATTGCACTATTCACAGGCTATATCAAACCGCCCGTCTGCCTGCCGGGTGTGGTCACGTTACACGGATTAAAAAAAAATTGTGCATTTTGACGTGTTTTCGCCTCACAACTATCAACATAAAATGCGTGCGAAAATATTCCAAGCGTCTGTCGCGCCTTGCGGGCATCCGTTTCGAGCAGACGCCCGTGAAAATGTCAAAAAAGCACCCATCAACAACCCATTAAATACCAATAAATTGTTTTTGTTACATTTGTTTTTGTTAAATGTGATGTTGTATATATATATATATATATATATATATATATATATATATATATATATATATATATATATATATATATATATATATATATATATATAAACTGCTGTTCAAAATTATGGCACCACGTTAATATTTGCTAAAATTTGAGGTCTCATAACTTTTTTACTTTTAGTCCAATTTTGATAATTTTTTTAGAATACTGTAGATAAAACGACTAATTTCCACTTGCATATCCAGTCTTTTGTTAACTGAGGACGGTTTAGGTATTATACAGGGCTAACTAAAAGGTTCTTATATAACCCTAATTTTAAAACACTCGGTGGAATAATTTCGTAACCAATTTCTTTAAAAATACCAATTTTTGTTTAGAACCATTCCTTTCCTACATTTTGTTTTTTGGTCCATGTCTTTAGATACATTGGTTCGTTTTTAAGAGCAAAATGAATTTGTCACCAACAGTTTACTGTTAATTTACTCTGCTGTTACAAGTGATATGTAAAACCTAGGCGGCGTATGTCAACCAAAAAACAATGATTGGGTGTATGCAATCTCATTTTGACACATTTTTAAAAACAATACGGTGTTGAGGAATATTCAGCAATTTAAAATAATGAATCGTGTGAGACTTTTGAAAAGTAACCTTGGGTTTGTAGCATTTCATTACATAGAAATAAGCAAATAGACGAATAAGAAAGAAAACACACTTACCAGTGCTATATCTGGACACACATACGGAAATGAATCACTATGCACATGAAAACGAACCACTTAGAAGTTGTACAAGTTCTTTCACCTTTCTTGAGGATCTTCAGAGCAGTATACGATTTATTTCATTGATCATTCATACTTGAATTTAAATTACCAATACACCAACACTTGCAGTGACGTTTTATGACATTAGTTTTTGACGGAACTCATTCTTAGAATACACAAACCTAGTCTACTATTTATATTTGTTCTATTTGAACATATTATATATAAAAGCATTAGGCATACAGTTATCCAGAAGATGTTAAACTTTAAAATGCATAAAATCTTGTTGAACCTATTGAAAAACAACTACTTTTTCCAACTATATGCGTGAAAATATTGAATTATATATACAATAGAGTTCTGAAGCATTCAAAGAGGGAGTGATACAGAAATTGCTTGTTTAGTCAAAACTAAAATTTAGTAAAAACAAAAAAACTGTATCACTCCCTCTTTAAATGCTTAGTAAACAAAAGGAGGAGTGTTAGTAAACAAAAAAAACTCTTTTAGGATGGGCCCCGTCGCTGCCTCATACTTCTTTCTTTACAATTTATTGACGTAAAGCAGCAGATTTAGTAATTTAGCGAAAACAATTATAAGCAATTTTTCCTGCCACTCCCGAGACCTTCCACTTTCAAGTTGCTGGCCTAATCGTTTAATCAGAGAATAACAGTCAGAGCCATTCAAAGAGAAATTCACTTAAGCAAATTAAATTAAACTGTCCGTAATTGAAGCGGTCAAAGTAAATAAACAGTTGATCGCTATCGAGGTCCTCTCACAATGAGCCGGAGGCCATCCAGTATTTTCGCAAGAAGCTAAATATGCAACAAATTAAATGTCGGTGATTTCGACACAAACGTTTGAACAGCAGACTATTTTTAGAACTTAGAATTTTATTGTGGAACGTTTTATAAATATACTTTAATTAGAATTGGGGATTTAATAAATGTAATATAGTAGTAACAAAGACAATATGATAAGAAAGAAAGCGGATACCAGCCCGCTGGACGATTGTTGGTCTTGCTTGTTTCTTCTTATTTTCTTTTGTCACATTAGACTACTTAAATATCCCGATATGCCTACCCGGCGCCTCCGGCAAATGTCATAAACATGTACTCTCGACGGGCGTCCTAGTAGGCTAGGTAACGCGGCGAAAAAAGGGGGCTACCACGCAAAAGGTGATGACCGAACAAGATGGAATTTGGTGGGATCGTAAAATTGTCTCCTCGCGCTCTGCCACAGTCTATTTTATACTTGCACGAAATACTTTTCAGCGGGGAATCCAGAGTAGGTTGCCGCATATCCCGAATGCCGAAGACCGATCGTACAGAGTTAAGAATGCTTCTCCCGAAGTGGCAGTTGAAAACCGGCAAATTTAAAAGGAGACATGAAGAGGTTTAAAAACATGTTTTAATAATAACTTTTGAATTTTAGCAATGTGTTTTTTGGTTTAAAATATAGGAGAAAAATATAGAATGCATATTAATATTTTATTATTTAGAGATAATACAATTTATTTTTTGTACAAATGTCAAAAAACTTGGCATTTCTGCATCTCTATTGATGCGTAAATGTTTACTTTTTTTCACCGTGGAAAAGGGACTTTTTCACTGCCAAAATAATTCACAAAATAAACATGAAATATTACTTTTTGTAGGATTTATTTTTAACAGAGTCAATTATTAATTGATTATTCATCATAAAACAATTTAGGCCAGTCAAATTAAAAAAATCGGTGGAAAAAAATCCTAGAGAGTTGAATTTTTTTTATTCTTCCTTTACACTTGGGCAGACGTATATCAAAAGTCCCCAAGGGTGGGGGGTGACCTCGAGGAAGAGGGGGGGTTTAAAGGTACCATAGTTCAGTTTTAACATTGAAAATGTTTATGTTTAGACAAGAATATATGGGTACCAAGTTACAAGTTTTCGTTCAAGGCCAAAAGACAGCGGTGTCGCGATCGAGTGACGCAATACATGTAGATATCGCAGCACTCGGCCTTCTAGCGGCGTGAAGAGTATTGGGGAGTGGGGAGTATTCAGTGCGGCTATATTGGAATTTCGTAAATTTCTGACCTTTCATTTGGAACAATTTTACCCTCTGGATTGTCTAAAGGTTGTTGTAATTTATTACACGACGAATGAATCACTATTATACCCACGTTTTTGAAGACCTTACTCAAACCACGAGTAAACCGGGGTTCGTACGGGATGGATACATATTTTGGAGTCTCTATATCCTTTTGAAAGGTCGTAGAATTACGAAGTGTGTCCTTAAATTTATGCTTCCTAATTAGTTTTTCAACTATATCTCTAGGATAACCATTACTTGAAGCTATATCTTTAATTAATACTTTTTCTTTTTCAAACCTCTCATTACTGAGAGGGAAACTTAGTAAACGATGGACAAGAATTACTAATTAAAATGAAATTAAAATGAGATTCGTGGATGATAAGGCGTAGGAATGTATATGAAACTTAAATATTTATTTTTTAATTAATAAAACGAAAATGAACTATGATTTGTAAATGAAAATCAAAATTCTAAAATGTACGTAATGAATGTAATGCGATATGATATGATTATGAGTGATATGAATGGCGTTATGATATGTAAGTAGGTACGATGAAAGGTATGAGGTAGGATATGAGGGATGTTTACGATAAATAGGAATTACGTACTGCGGATGATGAATAATGATGAATGTGGATGTCACTAATGAGTTATGAATGGCGATTATATGATTTAATGCGATGAATGTATGATGAAGCACTAATGATGGTTCAGGCAAGTTTGTGCTTGTCTGATGAATGTGAAAACAATGAGCTGCGGCGATCTGAGTTGAATGAATACTGTGATGCTACTGAGCTAAATGCAATACTGAGCTACCGATGATTGTTTCCCGTGATATATATATACATGTCTAGCGCGGAGAGTTAGGCTCCGCCCACGGCGCGTGCAAGGTTATGCCATGCGTAATTGGCCGCGGTCCTAATCCGAGCGCTGGGGGTCCTGGATATACTCGTTGACTCTACTTTTTTCCGACATTCCTATGCCCCTACATTCATGGATCACAACATCATAGAACTTGTCATTGAAACGGAAGCAATTTTGTTTCATACAAAGTTTTGTAAGGTCTATATATTCTTATATTACTTCTTTTCTATAGTTGTTTAATTCGAGTAAATCCTCAAGATAGTCTAAGGTCTGTGGAATTGGTACACTCGGAAATAATGAACAAAGATCGAAGGAAATCAAAATTTCACCCTCTTGCAATTGAATATTCTTGACCTTATCAATGAAATCATTCGAAATTTTAACTGAAAAACTAGGCTGTGCAATGGGCAAACTTTCAAATTCCTTAGTCAACCATTTTGATAAGTGGTAAGTCGGAGATCCAATAGACGATACTATTGGACGCACCGATTTCCCTGGCTTATGAATTTTAGGTAGACAATACAATCTAGGTACAGTAGGGTTAGATACACGTAACCTATTCTTAACAGATGGAGTAATAAGGTTGTTACATGATTTGAGGACATTTTTTATTTTAGTGGTCATTCTTGGTAAAGGGTTTCTAGTAAGTTCTTTTGATACTCTTGATATGGTTGAAACAGAAACTCCTAGTCTATCAGCTACTACCCGCATACTTAACCCTTCATTTATTAATGTCACTGCTTTAACACAATCATCATATTTAAGATTTCTTCTACCTTGTTCCATATTCAAAACATAAATTCTGTACATCAACGTTTTGACAACTTATTACTTTTTATTGTTTTTACTCTAAGCCTACTTTTAATTTTTTACCAATTTTTTTACCAGAGGCCAAAGCTTTGATAAACTTGAAAACATGATTATTTTAAAATCTCTATATTTTCAATAAAAATGGAGATATCAAAGCGAATATAAAAAGTAAAATATTTGAGAAAAAAACTATCGTCATTGGTACAGCCTGTATGTATGTAAGTTTTTGATTAAACAACAAATTTAAAAAGTTTAGCGAATTAACTACAAAATTTCCTCCAATTAAAAAAAAAGATGATCTAAATTAGGCGACGGGTTCAAAAAATAATGTATTCCAAAGTTAGGCAAAATTTGTTGTGTTACGTTAATTTTGTCCGTCAGTGTATATACCTACATAATTACATTCTCAGGTATTTCACGAACGTTTTCTTAAAGACGGCTCCCATATACATACGCAACCAGAAGTATTTTCAATACCAATAAATGAAAACAGTTCCTATGGCTATATTCAAACACGAAAATAATGTTATAAGGCTTATACAGATTATTATTCACCCAAGAGCAAATATTACGTATTTAAACAAATCCCAGCTGTGCCCATAAATGTATTTATGAGATAATAATGCGCTTTTATACAAGTACAGGAGTTAACGGAGACCCTCTCTAAATTAATTACACACAGCACAACATTGAATGTCGCTTTAATTATCTGACAACAAAATCGAAATTTAGTAAAAACGTCACGTAACGTTACAATTTATATGATTCTCGAGTGCTTTTCACTCCATAGCTGGAATATTCCGCTGCGATGTAAATAATTTCCATGTCCCTACTTAGCCCTTAATTCGTGAACGGATTTGAAAATTGAATTGATATCGTGAAGAAGGGAACAGAGATGTAATTAAACTATTGTTCGTCTCTTTTAATAGCTCTTTTATGCCCGCGATTTGTGTGACAAATTTGTAATATAATGATTTGTGTGAATAGGTCAAAATATGTTTAAAGTATTTTTATGGGTTCGATAATTGAGAAAATACAGTGAATGCACAGCGGAGAAACACCTGGTAAGCTTTTCCTGGATACTTACGTTGTTTCTTCCCTAGTACAGTGTCGTTCAATTGAAAGTAAACGATTTGATAATTTGTAAACGTTTTCCTTATAATTATTATTATTATGCCGCGGTTAACTGAACCGCAAAAAATGAGAGCTGTGATGTTACCGCAGAACGGATGGTCAATGCAAGCAGTTGCAGATACTTTGAATGCTTTGAGTAAAGGTAGCATTTACAAAATTAAGCAAAAATGGAATGCAGAAGGAACTGTTGAGTACGTCCATAGAGGGGGCCGTCAGAAATTCAGTACTATGGAGGAAGACGAACTCGTCTTTGACCACCTCCGACAGAACCTTTTGATACAGCAGTGACTGCCTGCTTCTTAACAAATTTCCCTGCTTCGGTGGAAACCGCAAGACGACGTATCAGAGCATCTGAGCTGAAGAATTTTTCGGCTGCAAATAAAGTTGCTCTGTTGCCACGGCATAAGTAGCAGAGGTTTAACTTTGCCGACCAATTTGTCGGTGTACCACAGGACTTTTGGGACAACGCAATTTTTTCAGACGAAAAAGTTTTTCAATCCTGCTATGATGGCTCTGTGCGTGTATCCCGCCCAAGAAATTGCCGATATCAAGAGCGCTATAGAAATCCTACAGCTCGTAGTGGTCGCTTCTCTATCAACGTGTGGGCATGGATATGTTGCCAAGGAGCAGGTGTTACTTGGAGAACCAGAGAGCGTCTTACTGGTCAAAGCTACGCTCGCATTTTGGAATGTGTTATGTTACCTTCCGTTTCCATTTTATATCCCGAGAACTTCACTTTCCAGCAGGAAAATATTTTTATTTCCTCTCTCCTTTTTCCATATTTCAATTAAATTAATATTTCAGGATAATTCCTCTATTCACAAATCACGAGTTGTTACTGAATGGCTGAATACAAACCATATTAACACTCTGCCTTGGCCCTCTAAGTCGCCGGATTTGAATCCGATAGAAAATGTATGGGCACAAATGGGAAAAGACATGTATAGCAGCGAACGTAGAAGAACTGTGGTTGGCGATTGAAAATGCCTGGAAAAATATTGGCGAGAATTACACAAGGACACTAATATTGTCTATGAGAAATAGGCTTCAAAAAGTTATAAACGCGAATGGTGCTTGGACCAAATATTAATTCATAGTAATTTTCTTAAGTTCGCAGTTAGTTTGTTAATTTAATGGATTTTTTACAAGAGACGTCCTTACCATATAGATTTTCCTTAATAAATACTGTATATAAAATGCTGTCAGTTATAGGGTAACTGACAGATACTTCAACCTAAAATAATTTTGAATGTGATCTGTTTACAAAAGCCTGCTTCACAATGGGAAAATTTCCAAAATTTCTCATAAGAGTCATTTACTTTCAATTGAACGGCACTGTACCCATGGGCGCCAGTTCTAAGAACACTTAAGTTTTTTTATTCACGAAGTTTCACTGCTGAGCATGAGTATGGTCAGTTAGAGGAAGTTCAATTAGGCTCTGTCTATTATAGAATGTTTTGTCTTGACAATTGAAATTATTTAGAATGGTAAATGGATCTAATATTCTTATTGTGAACGATTGAAGTTTAATAATATTTATAAATTATGAAAATGATAAAGCCGAAGCTAAATATACACCTGCCTCTGAGTGTATATTTAGCTAAAATTCGATCCATCTAAAATTTACCAAAAATTAATTTGAAAATATTTTCGGAACTATAGGTTCGATTTACATGATTAACTGAATTTCAGCTCAATTTTAAATTTTGACCATATACAAGGTGTACAACTTACATTGGATTTTTGCATAAAGTTCGCAACACTCTGTGCTAAGTGCAAGCAATAAAAAGATGAAAATTTTGGTACAAAACTTTAGCGCAGTCTCTTCTTAACAATTCATTTTTTAATTCATGTCAATATCTCGATTAATAGGGAAGATATGATTAATTAAAATAATGACTATGTGTCATGGTAATTTTCAATGCAATGGGTTTTTGCAAAGTTGCTTTAGCATCTTCGTTTGTTTTTTTTTGACAAGTGTCGCTAGTGTTTCTAGTGGTAAGTTAATTGTTGCGATTTGGTCTGAATTATAATAAAGTAACGGTATACAATAAAAAGTAATAATGGTCTTAAGTGCAACCGGCGCCACCAGCACCATAACTTTAATACAGGATGGGCGGTCACAATACCATGCGGCACAAGTTCTAGGTGTTTCGAGATGTAGTATTCAAAAAGCCGTGGAACGGTTTCGAGAAACTGGAGAATACACCAGAAGAATGGGAATTCATTTTTGTTTGAGAACTGACTGTAAGGAAATCAGCCAACAAATCTTTACTCTATTAAACTTGCGTTTCTGTTTGCCTCTTGAAATGTTTATAGAAATATTACGTTCCTAAGATGTTCAATGATGAAGAGCTTAGTTAACCCAATGCTCGATGTAAAACTATTTTACTTCACTTCAGTCTTAGTAGTAAAGGAAATATTTGTAGAAATATAAAGCGCGCATGGATAATCGGAGTTCTACTATTGGGGTTGGTTTAGGATTTTTTTGAAGCTCTGCAACACTGCAGCGCTTATGCATCAGGCGCCACTGGTTTCACTGGAAGCAAACCTGTCTATAAAAGAGCACGTGTGTATAAAATTCAATTATTTTGCATTAATTAGTCTCTGGGATATCGTCTGGTAGGTAAAAAAAATATAACACATTTCGGCGCATACAATTTGTAAAGGTATTATGAATGTATACTACATTATAGAAATTATACACATCAACATAATCGTACTATTAAAAAAGATAATACGGACCAACATCGAACCGGAATTAACAGCAAACAAAAGAGAAACAGGTGGATATAAGCGCGCTAACAGATTTTTATCTACTCGTTTGTACTGTATGTTTTACCACAGCGGTAACGGCGACTACGAACATCAAAGTAGAGATTTGCGAACTTGATTACAGCTAAATCAATAAACAACCTGCGATATTTGAAATAAATTTTGGCGTGTTTTAAACATATATCTAAGTCCTCTGTACGTCAGCCGTCGTTTAGACCATTATGGAGGTTATTTTCTTCATTTGTTTACCCATGAGCGATTGATTGTTATTGATATAATAATGTATGGCCACTCGCATTCATGTAACTACTTGGTACCTATCAGGAATGTTAACTTAATTATTTCATCAAAAATACACGTCGTCGAATCTTTCCTAAACTCTTTCAGTAGCTTCCTAAACACAGTAAATTTCACAGTTTCATAGTTACTTTTACATAGTTTCATAATTACTTTTAATCCGCTTTTTTTCGCCAGAGGCGAAAAAATTTCTCATGGCCCCACGTTGGGCGCCAATTTTGGCTATAATTTTTGTACTTATCCAAACCATATTTCCAAACTACATTGTATTGAAGATATTTGAAGAAATTCACGATTTACTGAAACATCAGAGCAAATGCGGATTAATTTAGGAATTCGAAAACGTTTTAAATCGAATTACTTCAATTTAAAAACACAGTTTTTAGTCTTTTAATGGTTATTTTTTTATTGAATCATAAAGTACATAGGATAGGGTTATTTATGGAATAACACATCGGGCAAATGGCCTCCACGGATTTGCATGCGCATACGCACTCGTTTCTCGAAATTTCCCATGACCATTCTGCATAAATGTGGCTGAATTTCGTTGATGCAGCGTTGAATCTCCTCCTTTAATGCACGGGTGGTTGTGGGCCTGTTGACATAGACCTGTGATTTCAAATAACCCCATAAAGACAAATCTAATGGTGTTAAATCAACCGATCTAGGGGGCCATTTGTTGTAGTTCAATAATCCATTCAACGAACTCTCTTCGCTGTGCATGGTCGTTAGGCATCGGTTGTTGCGTTAATTGAATTTTGTAAGCATAGAGACACAGATCTTTAGTGAGTATACGCTGTAGAGAGCTTCTTGAAATTTGCAATTCTGGTTCACGACGCCGAATTGAGGTTCCTTGAGTGTCGCCGACAGTCTCACGCACTGCTTCGATATTGACATTCGACGGCTTGTTCTTGGACGACCAGTGTGTTTGGCGTGTCCAACGGATCCAGTCTCCCTGAATTTTTCAATTAATCTCTTCACACTTGACGAAGTTAAAACACTATTCCGATCATATTTTGTGTGAAATTTTCGAACTGCGGCCGCCAAGCTTTCATTATTTTTGAAATATTGTTCAATAATGAAGACACGTCGTTCTATCGTGTAACGCTCCATTTTTACTAACCCTAAACTGTCAGCTATCGAGTTGTTTTTTATTTAGGTTGTGTTTTGTTAAATTCAAATCTTGCGTTAATTTTGAGAGACCCTTTATAATAGGTAGTATGTTTTGTAAGCTATGTGTATGCAGAACAATCTCTTACTCATAAAATAGTCTTGTCAAATGCCATTCATGTAATTTCTCATGTGAAAAAAATCACGTTGCTAAGTAATATTTCGATTTTTTCCGGAAAAAATAGATTCCCTTTTGATATTACTTACGAAAATGTAGTTTAATTCACTACCACGCGCCACGCGTGTGCTGCTTCTTCTGTTTTATTATTTCTGTGATCATGTGATACCTATATCTGTAACGACGTCATTACGATAATGGATGTGTGATTTACGCAGAAAACAACTACCTCGGGTCGAACGTCAGAAGATTTGCAGACGGATTTTATTAGTGGAATTCTGGTAAGCATCAATTCAGGACATCGGTTTTCCGTAAATCCCTGTCGATGGCTCACGTTGAGTGTTACAACACATGCCGGGCAGTTATTACGTAGAGTCTAGCAAATCTCTTTATTTTTAGCCGCGCCATAGCGCTTACCAATACGTTCATTGCGTGGAAATGTCGGGAAAATCATTAAACACGTTCCTATCAACATCTTCACTCGAAAGCATGTACCTTGGCAGCAGCGGTTTTTGCACGTAATTTTTTATATCTACTTAAAATCTCCCACGTTCTAAAAGCTTTTAAAGTTCTCTGTTGCAAAGAAACATGGATATTATTCAGACGTAATAACTCCCAGAACTATACCATATCTAGTAGGGAATCGTCCAAAAGATATTCATCAAAAGCCAGACATCATCTTATGTTCACTGTTTAGTAAGGATTCATGCAGGCTGCAACATATAGGCCTTTTTGAAGTGAAAACTTCTTTAAGTGTTACTACTGGATACTGGATACTGGAAAAGTATTAATTAAAGATATAGCTGTGAGTAATGGTTATCCTAGAGATATAGTTGAAAAAAATAAATGAAAAATTAAAAAAATTGACTACTAATGTACCAAAAAATGTTCCTCGGAAGGTCGTTAAATCGTCCTCAGTTAACAAAACACTGTATATGCAAGTTGAAATTAGTCGTTTTATCTACAGTATTCTAAAAAAATTATCAAAATTGGACTAAAAGTAAAAAAGTTATGAGACCTCAAATTTTAGTAAATATTAAAGTGGTGCGGTAATTTTGAACAGCAGTTATATATATATATATATATATATATATATATATATATATATATATATATATATATATATATAAATGCATGAGAACTTGCGTTAGGTTAGCCCAACCTAATTAAAATATAATAATTATTGTGTTATATTTTTCCAAAACTGCATTAACGTTTTCAGTAACTTTTAAAGCAAACTATGTGTAATATTAATTCAATAATATTCTACTTAGTTAACTATTTATGTTATACATTTAAAAAGTTTTGCATGTATGAGCATCCCGGCACGAATTTCTCTCCACTACAAGGTTAATATTCGGCAGTCGAGGCGGTAAGTAGTCGAGTAGTAAGTACTACATACTATCATTCGCACATGAAAAATTATAATTTTAAAAACTTTTTTCATATATTGGCTTCATTTGCTTCGCAGCATGTATAGACAAATTTCCATAAATACAAATTTTTCTCGATTGCTCAAAAATACATTAACGAAAATAACACAGTTTGTTATTTTTTACACACATTAAAAAAAGATATGGAATAATCGAGTTGTACATGTTCAGAAGCGCTATTGTGTCTACTTTAATTTAAAAAAAATCAGCTCGATAGCACAATTATATTTAGAGATTTGACAGTGAAGACGTTAAAAAACACGTTTCACACAAAAACTATTTTTTTCTAGTTTTTCGAAATAAAAAAAGTCCTCACCACCAAAAATGTCGTAAATCGTGGTTTCGTGTACACAATCACCTAATTATTTTTGTCTCGAAAACTAACCGACTTTACCTCCCAATTTCGCTGTTCTAAGTGTTGTGTCCACTTTTAGCTTAGATTGCTGGTTGAATAAGAAACTATCTAAAGCCTCAATCTGCCTACTCCTCAGGCTAATATTCTTATCTAGAAATGTGACCTCGATAACCGAGCCGAGCGGTACCATCTCTCTTTACCCCTAATATTCATAGGCCGAGACCGCGTCGTAAATCGCAGGCCGAGCATCACGTGAAGTTGCTTACCCACCCCTGGTCCTGCCTGATGGGCCCCACCGGCAGAGCCTTGCTTCTGGCACTCTTGACTCTCTTCACCGGCGTGTTTACCCAAGGGGTGTTTGAAGAATCCTTCCTGCCTCTCGCCGGGCTTTGCTAGAGCCCGGCTGCATGGCATTCAGGTTGGTATGAGCATTGTAGCTCAGGATGATCAGCTATCAGTTCGCTGGCTCAACGTCAGGTAAGGTAAGGGTGTGTGGTTTGTCAAGGCAGTCGGCCTCGCCGTCCATGGGATTGGGCTGTTTGAGTGTCTTCTCGATTCGTCTTCTTTGGTCCTGTTCTTTTCTTCGGTATCGTCTTTTCCTTTTCGCATCAGTCGTATTGAAACATAAGATCGTGATCGCTTCTTGTGGTGTCTTTGATCATCTCCGTGGCCGTCTTGTACTGGATGACGAGGCTATGTCTAAGAAATTAGATGATTTTGATTCTGATGAAGCTGATGCAGAATCTTTCACTTCAGACGCTTCCTCAAACATGTGGGACCCTTTTGAGGATATAGAATATGATCCAGAATATTCTGAGAAACCAAAGAAAGACAATGGAGCACCTATCATGGGTCACATACCATGGTGCGCCTACTGCAGCCCGAAGCGCTAAGTCGTCCACTGCTTGGATCCTCTTAAGGTGCGTCTTCGCTGCATAAAATTCGGCGATAATTAGGTCTTAAACTGCCCTTACGTGCTCGGTAATAATGGTAGGTAGCAGCGTGGAGACAAAGGTGGAGATTATATAAATATTAGGATTTATTGAAAATAAGGTATTAATAAGGTATCTTGATACCGTTTAGAGATTCGTTTAGATTACCAGACGTGGTCAAAATGCAAACAATTAGTCCAATTCATTTGTCCAATTTCCTGCATTACGTGTTAGTGCAGGAAATTGGACAAATGAAGCGGGAAATCACTATTAATATACAAAGGCTGTTCCAGCACCACGTCAGTACTCACAGCATGTTACCTGCCTACTTATCATATATCAGTATCAGAGAAAAAACGGATACAATAAAGTACAATCTAAACATGCTACTCGCCATATATTCTGCTTATAAAAATATGTTTATGTTGCCGAAATATCTAATAAATATCAGTGTATGGTATCGTAAATTTCTGCTATGTAGGTATAATGAACAAGATAAAGCTAATAATATAATAAATTAACTGTAAAAGATATTCTTATACAAGCGCATCATATAATTATGGTGATGTCAACGAAGAAGCGACAAAAAACGTCTATATCGTATGAGACTTACGTTTCGCAAATCAGGAACTCAGTTTTTAAAAACAATCTTTATTTCTAAAAACACAAATTTTGCTGTAACATAATATAAGTTATAGAGATTACAGTAGAAATAAATGCTGTTTAGTTGCACACATTTTCGTAATAGCAAATTTTAAAACGAAAGTTCCTAAACATAGATCTGTCAGTCAAAGCATCTTTTCTTCGGACATATTTAGGTTTCTAAATTTAGTAATAGTGTGTAATTCTAATACCTACATACGAAAAGTTAGCAAGCGCTTGAAATGTATTTTCATTTTATTTAAATTACTGGTATCCAGCTATAATATTTAAAATATAAAGTACATATCTGTAATATACTTATTGCGATACCGCTATTTGAAGTTGATCCCGAATATAATTAAGGCAATTAATGATATTCACAAGGTTGGTGTCCAATGGTGATTTCATATTAGATACAGAGTGGAAACTTTAATTGGAATTAATTCTGCGTTGTAAGCTAGTCACCTTAAACAAAAATAAAGGCAAAGTTCGTAAAAAATCCGGTAAATCTGATTTTTTGATATGTTATTAGATTCATATCAGCTGCATAAAACTAAGGTTACAACTTCGAAACACGTATGCTCTCCGCATGGTGGTGGGGAAACACCACGATATTTTTGGCCTTTTTTTAGTTCTTGGGTTATAACTCGTAAATAAATCCTACGTAAAATATAATCATAGCTTTCTTCAATCCGATATAATTTCCTTCCTTTAAAGGCTAACTGCAGTTTTGTACGACCCATAGGTTTTTAAGATACAGGACTTGAAAAACTTTTTTTTCTTTCCAGGAAAATATCAACTATATTATTATAATCCACGAAGTAGTTTCTACAAACACCAAAACTAACTTCCCTATAGGTCCCTTTTCGGTATTCATACTATTTTTACATTTCAACGAGACCCTTGGATGAATCAGGCAGATATTGAATTGGACTTTCAATCCCTGCCACGACATCATCCAAGATCTCATCACAAGGGGCTACAGCAAAGTTTAAACCTTTGTTTCGACGGTCAAGTTCTTCTTTATCAAAAGAGTGTTTTTCCGAGTTTCATCCAAGTTAAAATTCCAAATTGTTCGAATATTTCAAATAAGGTTTCTTTATTTGCAAAACAAAAATGGCTTGATTTAGAAGTCAAATATATGTACAGTAAACGGAGTATGCTTGAAATACAAGCATACGAGCTTTACAAGAAGCTTACTTCTAAGTTAAATAATTTAGAATAGGAACAATGGGAGAATTTAAGAGGAACATGTTTTTATCAATTAACGTAAAATTTATTAAAAAAATGTCCTCACAAAATAAAAAATTAAAAAGATCGACTACTAATGTACCAAAAAATGTTCATCAAAAGGTTGTTAACGTTGTGGAAAATCACTCGTCACACTCTTTTAAGATTCCTAGGATTTGGCTGAGATATGTGGATGACATTTTTGCCGTGTTTGACACTAATATTGCGGTTGTAGAAAACTTTATTTCCAAATTAAATATCGTTTCAATTCTGTAAAGTTTACATATAAAGTAGAATATAATGGAAAACTTCCATTCTTAGATGTATTAGTAACTAAAAATAGTGACAATAATTTTCTTGTCCATCGTTTACTAAGCTTCCCTCTCAGTAATGAGAGGTTTGAAAAAGAAAAGGTATTAATTAAGGATATAGCTGTGAGTAATGGTTATCCTAGAGATATAGTTGAAAAATTAATTAGGAAGCGTAAATTTAAGGACACACTTCGTAATTCTACGACTTTTCAAAATAATATAGACTCCAAGATATGTATCCATCCCGTACGAACCCCGGTTTACTCGTGGTTTGAGTAAGGTCTTCAAGAACGTGGGTATAACAGCGATTCATTCTTCGAGTAATAAATTATAACAACTTTTAGACAATCCAAAGGATAAAATTGTTCCAAATGAAAGGTCTGGGATTTACGAAATTAGTTCGTAATTTTAGTAATGATTATGATAGAAAATATGTTGGACAAACGAGACGATCAATTAACACCAGGTTTAAAGAGCATATGGCTGATCTAAAATATGGAAGAACAGATACGTCTAGTGTTGCACAACATGCTTTTGACAACGATCGTAAAATAGATATTAGTAATTTAAGATTAGTTAGAAATGTGATCAATAATAGACAGTTGGATGCATTTGGGAGCATAGAAATTACCAAATGTAAAAATAGTATGAATAGTGACAGTAGGGACCTATACCGTATAGCCCGCTTTACGCGTTGCTCAGCAACTGATCATTGAAGAGCGATTAGTCACGCTTAAATTTCAAGGTGATATCAGTAGTGACGTCACCATGAAAACAGTATAAATAGGGTAGATTTTTTAGTTTAAGATTAGGTTAATCGTCCTCGGATGATGCCAACTTGGTTGGCGAAACGCGCGTCGAGCGAAGTAAAAGTGTTTTGGTGTTTGTGGAAACTATTTCGAGTGTTATCATTGCATCAAAGGTCCCAACCCTATCCAGTATTATAATCCATATTATAAATAAAATAAATTAGGCATAGAACAAAGCACGCAGACTAATATGGGTTACATAGTTGAGGTTTTGCTGGAATAAAAAAAAAACAAGTTTTTGAAGTCCTGTATCTCAAAACCTATTGGTTGTACAAAACTGCACTTACTGTATTTAAAAAAGTTGTGATTATTTTTTTACGTAGGACCCATTATTTACGAGTTATAACCCAAGAACTAAAAAAGGTCCAAAAATATCGTAGTTTTTTCCCCCACCATATCCGAGAGCACAAGTATTTCGACAAGAAATTTTGATACTCTTTAGGCGGGATTTTATAGCTTTTAATTAACTATAGTAAAAATCACATAAGGTGGTCGATTTTGACATTTTACAGGATGATTTTCAACTATGAAAGATTAATGACTAATTTTTAATCCAAATGCGATCCGTCAAAATCGCGCTGTCCTCCCATGTTCGACAATATTCAGCAATTGTTATGCATTCGGTGCACGAAAATTGCGTTCACAACAATTTCATAGATTCGCCCCCATATGTTTCCAACTAGGTTCGTATCAGATCAAAATATTTTTACGAAAATAACTATAAAAATAAATATATCAGTGATAACAACTTTCCTCTCTACCAGCCAGCCATATAACTCTTTCCAGCCGCGTTTATTTGATTTTCGCAGGGGGTTTGGTGAGAGAAATATTTTTATGAACTACGCAGTCTCGATATAAATAGAAGTCGATATATCAATAGTAAATGTATGAGTAATTAGTTGGTGATCTCGCTTGCCGTACGATGCGTTTTAAAGGTGGGGGGGTCAACTAAAATATATATATATATATATATATATATATATATATATATATATATATATATATATATATATATATATATATATATATATATATATATATATATATATATATATATATACTCCCCGGCACAAAATTCCGTCACCCTAAAATTTTGCCCAATTTTGATGTTTTATAACTTTTTTATTTTTCATCTGATTTTCATAAATTTTTTACCAGTCTGTAGATCAGTTCATTGTGTGTCTTTTTAATTATTGTAATAAGTCATATTTTTTGTCCAGGCAATATTATACAGGGGTAAATCAAAGTGTTGTTTTTTGTCGTAAACTCAAAACACCCTGTGGAAAAATTGAGGCGAATAATTTTGTTTACAAACTGTTTGCTGCCATCTTAGACGTATTTTAAACATTTTGTTTTTTGATTCATCCCATTATCTCATTTCTTCTTCGAGCAGCAAAATTTTAAATGAAACGCTGTTAATTTTATCATTTTTAATTAAAAAACATCGACGTTGGCTAAATACGCGGTTATTGTGACAGAATATTTGACAGTACAGTTAATTTAGTGTGTTGTCATCATGGTAACTACAGCAGACGTAGGTAGAATTGTTGCCTTAATAGAGGATGGCCGCAATAAGAGTTATGTCTCCCGTACTCTGGGAATTGCGCGGTCTACAGTTTGTGATGTTTGGAATAGGTATCTACAGACGGGAAACTTTATTAGTCGGCAAGGCTCTGGCAGAAGGAGAATGACCACTCAAGCTAATGATCTCTTTGTCATTATGAGTTCTTTAAGAGATCGAAGAGCTACTGCTGTGTATCTAAAAAATGACTTGCAAATGGTACGTCGAGTAAGTGTAAGTGAAAGAACGATACGTAGAAGATTGTTAGAAGCAGGATTGCATTCACGAAGGCCAGCAGTATGTCCAAAATTGCTTCCTCGGCATCGACAACACCGACTGAGATTTGCAAGAGCGCATGCTGACTGGACTGTAGAACAGTGGGGAAACGTACTATTCACAGATGAATCCAGGGTTTGTTTAAGGTCGCCGGATGGTCGTGAACGGGTATACAGACGTAGAAATGAAAGATATGCAGACTGCATCATATCTGAGCGACTGCAATATTACGGTGGTTCAGTCATGGTTTGGGCGGGTATTTCTACCACCATGCACGTACTGACCTTGTATTTGTTGAAAATGGAGCACTAACCGCCCACCGTTACATTGAGGAAATCCTCCAAGAAATTGTTGTTCCATTTGCTCCTTTCATTGGGAACCAATTTACATTAATGCATGATAATGCTAGACCTCACGTTGCACGGGTAGTGAGCGAATATCTGGATGAGGTTGGACTTCCAAGATTGGACTGGCCCGCATGTAGCCCGGATCTCAACCCAATCGAACATCTTTGGGATGTTCTTAAAAGAGCACTCCGTCGCCGTCCTGTGCAACCACTAACCTTGCAAGACTTACGGCTGGCGCTGACAGAAGAATATCAGGCTATTCCTCAAGACAGAATAAGTAATCTTATTAATTCGTTGCCACGAAGAATGCAAGCTGTCATTGCTGCGAGAGGAGGACATACACGTTATTAAAATTTGTCTTTGTTAATTAATTTTGTGATATACCTAGTAGATGTTTTTGTTAATAAAAATAAGCTTGAAATCAGCGTTTCATTTAAAATTTTGCTGCTCGCAGAAGAAATGAGATAATGGGATGAATCAAAAAACAAAATGTTTACAATACGTCTAAGATGGCAGTAAACAGTTTGTAAACAAAATTATTCGCCTCAATTTTTCCACAGGGTGTTTTGAGTTTACGACAAAAAACAACACTTTGATTTACCCCTGTATAATATTGCCTGGACGAAAAATATGACTTATTACAATAATTAAAAAGACACACAATGAACTGATCTACAGACTGGTAAAAAATTTATGAAAATCAGATGAAAAATAAAAAAGTTATAAAACATCAAAATTGGGCAAAATTTTAGGGTGACGGAATTTTGTGCCGGGGAGTGTATTTGCACAAAAAAAAATCGTTTAAAACATTTATTTTCAACGTAATATTCAACGTAACATTGTAACTAATTTTTTTATCAGCCTTGAAAATTAAAAGTTAGGATTATTATTTGTTTTTGAACGAATTGTACACAAATGTTTTAATTTTAACCCCATCCTAATTCTTTAGAATATCTTTGTAACGTAAATTAGCTCCTCGCATTCTCTTTTTTTTGGAGTTATATTTTTCTTTACGTAATCTCGAAACTGTTTGAAAACTGTTTTTTTTTCAGTTTCGGTCTAACGTCCACAAGTCTGTTTTCTATTGTCTGAAATATGTAATAGTAATATACAGTAAATTATTAGCTACTAAAGCTACTTACATAGTGCATATAGAAAAATATTTGTTGAATTTTCAAGTAGTTAGAGGATAACTAAAAAATGACCATAGCCACATTTCGGATAAGAAGATTGATAGGTTATCAGTATCGGCTTATACTTGGTTCAGAACAAAATCAAACATAGTAATATAAAAAGCTTTAGACGTTCCATTAATCGATAGTGAGGATAGCGGAGCAATAAGAGACCCACGGAATTCATACAGATGCGAATCAATACAAGTTGGCGCACAATAGTGGCGGCTCGTCAGGTGATGCGGGTGGAGCGCCGCTTCACCTACAATTTTCAACTTAAAAACATTACTAAGTCTTTTTAAATTAATAAAAATTTCTATTTTACATTTCTATTTTATATAAAAACAACCTATATTTTTATATAAAACATATAATTTACCTAATTTCTTATAAAATTAATCATCAAAATTAATGCCATGCATACTTATAAAAGAATAATAACTAAAAACTAAAACCATTGCTAAAACGTAGTTGGCTGAACACCTTTTCATAAGAATGGGAGCGCCGAGAGCCGAGAGGCGATCATCGACAGGCCTGCTGGAAGCGCTATCAGCGGGATCCATAATCCCGCTGCAATTAACAAATCTGTTTACGACGTTCGCTATGACAACGGGCCAAGCGGGCACGGTAGATACGTGAACTAATTATAGAACGGCGCGGCCCGGCAATACCGCTGCGGAAGCTTACGTACTAATACGTACGCATGAATAAATTGAATTCAGTTTTCGTTTGGACGTTCGGAAGCACGGAAGCAAATTTGCATCGCGTCGCGCATTATTTTAGAAATGTTTCCGTTGTACGACCCGATTTGCATCTTGTTAGAAACGCCCTTTTCCACGTGGGAAAACGAAGATAAAGGGGACTTTTTAAATACGGAGGGACTTGATAAGCCTTTTCTTGAAATAGAAAAACAAGGAAAATCAAAAGATATAGTTTTTGTTCGTAGGTTTCGAAATCACTGATATTCTTTTTGATATATTACAGAAACGCTCACTAAATATTATTCTTTGTATAAAACAAATTAGGAATACCCAACAGAAAGAAATGAGACATTTTTTCAAAAATATTTGATTTAGTCAGTAAAAGGGTGTCAGTACCAACTAATTAGCGTGATGGACGAAAAACTTTGACGGCCAAAGGAATCTTCGAGAAGTATAAAGTTATTTATTATGAAATTTTAGATACTATTTCTGGACAAATTGATACAAGATTTCAAGACATGGATAAAATTGTTTTTGTTACACTGATGGACACATCAAGGTTTGAAGAGTATTCAAAAGACTTTCCAATGGAATCATTAAATAATTTAAAAACTACCTACCATATTTTCTGATTTATCAAGGCTAAAAAATGAACTAAGCTTCATTTATAATGATCAAAATTACCGCAATATTCAGTTGGATCAAATGTTAGAAATACGAAAATAGAGACATTTTTAAGGAAGCGTCAAGATTATTTGGTCGCATTGTGACAATTCCCTCTACCAGAGTATCAGTAGAATGTAGCTTCTCTTGCTTAAAAAGAATCAAAACATATCTACAAAACTCAATGACAGAAAACAGGCTTACTAACTTAGCAAAAATCTCTATTGAAAAAGGACTTTTAAATGAACTTATAAGTGCGGAACCATTTTATAACGATATCATCGATAGATTTGCATCTTTAAAAGATCGAAGAATAGACCTTGTATTTAAAAAGTAGATACATTGTTATGTGCAACCAAAAGTCTCACGAGTCAAGTGCGGGTAAGTTAGCTTTTCTATTGTGTTTTTGTTGTTGTTATTCTCGGCAAATTAGGGCGTGGCATCGAAAAAAAATTCGCCTGCGGCGCTTCTAACCGCTCCGCTTCACCCACCATTAAGACCACGAGCCGCCACTGGCACACAACAATGTTAGGGTACGAATAATATTTTAAAAGGCATCAGGTCTGTTGAACTCTCGGATTTCATTCGAAAGTTATACCGCGTTTGATGTTAAATAATTAATAATCTTTGTTTACCCCAGAAATGAAATGATTGGATTTTGTTGGCAATTTTTAAGGGCTAAACTTTTCGGTGGCTTTCGATTATTTAATGGACTTCTTGCGGCCATAATTAGGTTGCTGGCTTTCTTTCTGACCTTGCCAAGTTGAGTGAACTGTTTTAACTGAAGACGTAATATTTTCCGCATACTATAAGCTTACAGGATACTTACACTATTTCCCTGTCGACTCCTTCTTATGGGCGCCAGTTCTATGAACACTAATTTGTAATTTACTGGAAGGATCTCTTAAAATATGAGTACTCTATCGTCTTAGAGGGCGTCCAATAAGGTCTATGTAAGTATTTTGCAAGATTAGAATTTTTAAAACTGAAGTTATTTTCCAAGCAGTGAATGAATCTATGATACTACAATTTTGTTAAATCAATTGAATTTTATTATGTCTCAAATTGCAGGATTTAAAATGTTTCCTGAAAAGTTTCAAAATAATAGAAATAATAGAATAGAAGAAAGAAGAAGTAATTATTTTTATTGTCATATGATCATGAAAGTAAATAAACAAATTCTGAAACTATTAATACCCTACGTAACTTATTCTACTACATGGGCCTAAGCATCTGGTACAATGTATCCCTAAAACTAACAAAGTTTGAAATGGTTGTTACCTTAGAAGTTTTATGTTAATCCTTGTAAACCTTCTTGTAGTATATATTTACCCTCAAACTGTGGATCGTCAGATTATGCACTTTAACTGCTTCTTCATACTGTAACACCACGTAAGCCACGGTCAACAGGCTCAAGCAAGCAGGACGGCAGAAAAAGAATGATATTTGCGGATATCGCGTATAAATGTGCTTGCTGGGAACACGCGGCATTTCGCGGGACGGAAAGGTAGGGATAACGGTAGATGGAGAGTCGCGGTAAATTTCTAGTTCACGCGGTTTTATTTCACGCGGTTTTATTTCAAATATTTGAAATAGGAATTCAAACATTAGCCATAAACGTTACAGTCTCCCATTTAACAATGTCTGTTATGGAATATTCAATAATGTTTTTTTATATTTACAGTGATCTGAGGTAAATGGTGCTTATGTATAATTATTCAGCTGTTTTTTTAGATCCAAATATCCAAAAATCATAGTTCTAATGGTGGTGATTCATCTAAAATCGGTTTTATCTTTTAATCTCAAAGTGCAAACGAAAATCATTTCTAGAAGACCTCGATACCCTCGTGGACTAGACGGCAAAGGGGATGCCGATCTCCAAACCACGCTCCCACTCCCGCTCCCACTCCCGTAGCGTATGCAAAAGAGACGGTTTCTAAAGTTTTGACGGAGCGCGCGCTCCCGCCAATAACCAACTTTCAGGACAGCGCCGCGACGGGCCGAAATCAGTCAGTTCACGGCCGCTGAAAGCGCCGCTCATCCTCCGAGACACAACACCTGTTGGATCCGGCGCGCGCTGTCGATGCAGCTCTCCGCGTATCTCTCTCGCAGAGTCTGTTTATCTAATCTGTGTCTTCATTAAATTTGTGGTAAGTGTAATTGTTTTGCGAGTATACTAATTGGTTTCACGTGTGATAATTACATGCTGGAGATAATGCCGGTCGGTAAATATATTATGTTCCTAATTTGGACATGTATTACTTTTATCGTTAACACGACGTCTGTTCTCTTGTAATTGATTTATCGAATGCGCTTTTATCGGCACAAGGGCCGGACTGGTGATGTGGGTATTTCCGGGATTGTTCTGGGATGTTTCGGCAATTATTTGGAGTGCCATACTCAGGGCAGATGTGTTAACTATAAGAAAATAACACCGTAAGATATAATTGGACGCCGTTATGCAAAATAAAAGGAAGCAACGCCAAAAACTAAGTTTCGAGAAACGAAGGTTAAAAGTGTACAAACTATAATTAAATCGGCATGAAATTATAGATGCAGATTTGTGCTTTATCTTGCGTTAAAACTCTGTCAGATTTGCTGCTGAAAAATTTTAAAAAATCTAGTATATTTTTTTTTTGAAAAATGGTTCCTTTTTGCGTTTTATAATTTCGGTGATTTCAAAATTAAGAGAAACAATAAAAATAGGAAATCAAATATTTATTATCTATATTTATATAGTCAGGGACACCTCCAAATCCATCTATATCATCTTCAATATGGCCATTTGCAAAAAGTAATGAATAGAGTCCTACAATCTTTGGGAATGAGGTGCCATATTGATTTTATATCCGTGAGTTTTTAATTCGAAATACATTTTCCTTCAGGCCAGAGTATGTTAAGGTCTGTTTTATATAAACCATTTTTAGGACGACGGTATTTTCATTCAAGTCTCGCTTCATAAAAAGGGAAAACGGCTTTTCTCTTAGTACAGTTATCTCCCTTGTCTTTAACCAATTTATCTCTTCTCCATTTATTCCCTTCTTTAAGTTTTAAATTTTAAATTAAAATTCTCCTAAAATATTTTTTTGTTTGTTGAGAAACTAACCGCATTTACCTTATTTCGTCGGTAAACGTAGAGTTCGTACATTTTCGTGAGAGTCATATCTACTGGTAAAAATGAAGATTCTGTTTCTGTTAAACTCATTTCTGCATTGTTCTTCGGATATTTTTGTTGTGCATGATAAAGTACACTGGCAATCAAAAGGTCCTTAGAAGCAATTCGTTGCTTCTTATAATTCACACATTCCTTACGCTTATATATGTTAGTTTTTCTTTCTTCCCTCGACATACCGTTAAATTGTCTTTTTCTGCCCTTCCTCTATATTTTTTTGTTTAACATTACTTGAAACGTATCCTGTAGAAGTTTCCAAGGGTACTGGTATTAGTGCTGCATATGTTTTTTGTTCAGCATCATCGTACAAAATTTCGTCATTTGAATCATCCTAGGAAAAATATAGAAAAAAATTAGAGGAAAACGGGAGCGAGCAAATATATCAAGACATACCTTTCGCCTTATAGGAGAAGAAACGTCGCTATCTCTAATAAAATCCGGATCTTTGACCGAATCATCCGATAGATTCTCTAGCAACTTCGCAATCTCAGGATTCAAGGTTGATTCAAGGTTCTGAAGAGATATTTGAAATGTCTCCTGTTGTTTCTCTCAGATTTTCTAAAAAATAGATATTATTAAATTATTCATGTTTAATAGTCAAATTTAGTTTCATACCTTTGTTTTCTGTAATAACTGTAGTATTATACATATTCACTAGTTGTTTATTACGCCATGAAATCATTTTACCTACACCACTTCTATAAACGAAAACAAACAAGAAGTTCACACTTTCATCTCGTAGAAGGCACTGATATACTGCTATTGTAAGCACTTTGTTCCCTTTTGAAAAATAGTTTAAGATGCTTTCGAGTGTACAAATGGTTCTTTTGGCCTATTTCCTAAGGATATACTGTAATGTTCACATGGATCTTTTCTGCAAAATATAGTTTACCTACTTCTGCAACTTTCATTGTCTTAATATTAATTTCGTAATTTTGTCGCAAGGTTCCTTTTGGCATAACGGCGTCCAATTGTAATATATGAGATAGTTGAACGCGCTATAATATACAGGGATTTTCACGAAATGCTACCCATTATAGACCAGGGCTGAATGAAGATTTTGAAAATGGTGAAAAGTGAAAAAAATAATAGGATGCAACCCATTAGAAAAGGAAGAGAATATAACAAAAATAAAAGGAAATAGTTATTTATGTGTTAAGAGCGCAAAGTACTGCATTGCCGCTTGCGAAAGAAATTTATTCGGTATTCGGTATTCAAAAGCGGCAATGGCAGTTTGTGCTCGTAATACATACAACATTTTTTCTACCATCGCTTAATACAGTTTGTTCTTGTATGTATTTGACGTATGTTTATATATGAACCGATTTTTATAAGTTTTTTTTGTTAGCTACATTTCTCATGTGTCATTTTTGACTGACAAGCGCCTGCTAAGGAATTTATAATAAAGAAGCGAGCGGGAATTGACACTATTGCCGCTTTAAAGCCAAAACCAAAAAGTTAACTCAAATTTGACGTTATGTATTTTCGACAATTTTTGTTCGTTTTGGTCGATTTTTTTTTCAAATTGTAGGTTTTTCTCTTAGGAATATCACTGTCTTAGTTGTTTTGGTAAAACGAATGATTTCGATATTATACCAGGTGCTATAAAAATGTTATGTTTTTTTACGAAATTTCAAAACGTCCTGTGGGCTATACAAGGTATTGCAAGTTATTGCAATTATAGCCAATTTAAAGCCTCATGTTTTTTCTACATTTTCTTTTTTTATTCATTTGTTTATCTCTGTTACTTCATAAAATATCCAATTTTTAAGTTGACATGATTTTTATTAAATTTATTAACTTTCTTTTTTGTCAAGTGCTCATTATTTATTACTCATTATACTGGTTCAATGCCTCATTTTGCGTTCTGTTTTCCTTGATATCTTATAATTTATTGAGAGATGCAAGGTGTTTTAGGAGAGAAAAAGGTCTTAAAAGGACAAAAACTCAAAAAACATACCTAGAAAAATGAATTGCTTTAATCAATAAAACAACGAATAACAAAAAACAAAACAAAAGTAAATAGAGAATTAGTATCTGGTGTTTCCACCTCTTCCGCGAATGACCTCCCGACATCTTTGGTTCATACTTAAAACCAAAGTTCTGATTAGGTTCTGATCTAGGCCATTCCATAATTCGACTAGGCGTCCTTCCAATTCTTGTAAATTTTGGGGTTGTCGTCCCTCACTTCGTAACCGCCGACTGATAAAATCCCAAACATGTTCAATGGGGTTAAGGTCGGGGCTACGGGCTGACCAGTCTATGTGATCAATTCCTACTTCTTCAAGATAATTTCTCACGATAAGACACGTGTGGGGACGCGCATTGTCTTGCATAAGTAAAAAATTGGGTCCTATATAGGGGGCATAAGGCAAAACATGTGCTTCAAGAATATCTGTGATGTATCTGTCAGAATTGAGATTTCCACTCACACTTACCAAGTCCGTTCGCCCAGTCAAAGATATTCCGCCCCACACCATGACGGATCCACCTCCATATAAAGTTGTGTGCTAAAAATTGCATTGACTGTATCGCTCATCGGGTCTTCGGTAGACGCGATTACGTCTGTCACAATTATACAAACTGAACCTTGACGCATCAGTCCAAAGAATACGTTCCCAATCTGCTTCCATCCAATTAACATGATCATTGGCAAAATTCAATCTGGCTCTTCGATGATCTACTGTTAATGCGGGTCCTCGAGCAGCAATCCTGGCTCTTAAATTTGCCTCCCTCAGTCGTCGGCGTACAGTTTGAACGCATATGAGTGGATCACCTGCGTCTTGAAGTTGTGCTCTTAAATGTGTTGCAGTTATAAATCGTTGTCTTACAGCATTTACTCTTAGAAAACGATCCTGGATAGCAGAGGTAACACGAGATCTACCTTGACCGGCCCGTCTGGAATGTTCTCCTGTTTCCGCGTACCTTTGAATTGCTCTCGCTATAGTTGTGTGAGACACTCCCAACCTTCCAGCTATGCGGTTGTAACTCCACCCTTCACCATGTAATGTAGCTGCCTCAACACATTCATCACGATTTCAATTTCTGGTTTGGCGTTCCATTATTCACTAATTATTGCTGGACTGTCAACAAAAAACTAATGACACAGTTGTCAGTTTATGACGTGTAATCTTCGATTTCCATAGCTTGCTAGCTGTTTGAGTTGTCCGATAAATGCATTTCATGTGAATAAAAGCATATGGTGTTTCAAAACGGTGTATTTCATGAAGTAACAGAGATAAACAAATGAATAAAAAAAGAAAATGTAGAAAAAACATGAGGCTTTAAATTGGCTATAATTGCAATAACTTGCAATACCTTGTGTAGCCCACAGGACGTTTTGAAATTTCAGAAAAAAACAACATTTTTATAGCACCTGGTATAATATCAAAATCATTCGTTTTACCAAAACAACTAAGACAGTGATATTCCTTAGAGAAAAACCTACAATTTGAAAAAAAAATCGACCAAAACGAACAAAAATTGTCGAAAATACATAACGTCAAATTTGAGTTAACTTTTTGGTTGTGCGTTAAATAAGTTGCGCACGTGTTGACGTGCTGACGTGTTGACGTGTTGACGTATTACAAAAAAAATATTTCTTTAAAGAAATTTGGTGGAAACTTACTTACCTTTTCATGTCCCAAACACGATATATTTTGAAAAATGTTTTCAATATCAACTTGACCAATTGAATATGGTGGTCATTCAGTAGTTCATCAACATACATAGATGGTGATGAAAAGGGTATTTTGCATCACCACAATAAAAATAATTTTAAATAAATATCGCACATTGATTATGTACCATATAAATTACATAATAAAAATTAATGAAATAATTATTGATTAATTATTGCAGCAATATAAAAAGTTCAATTTTAGTTTCAACGCCGCCCCTGGCCAAGCCAAGCCGTTAAAACTTGCAGATGTGGCAGAACGAAACGTCGGTAGTGCTCTAGCTGATACGTATTATACTAGTAGCTAGACCAACCGTGTGCGTACGGTTTAACTTATTTGCGTTCATTCTTTCCTGCCGGCCAAAAAACCACGGCCTACGGAAAAAGCGTCGAAAGAGAGAAACACATCAGATAAGGTGATTAATAGCATTGTATCCAAACTATTATACCTACGCAAGCTAAAGTAAGAAGCTGAAAGAGCCCTGTGGTAAAAGGCAAACGAACAGAGTTCTCTCTGATAGTTATTCTGCCAGGTCTTTTAGGTAAGAGCGACCCTTTGTTTACATAATGTGCTGTATGTTAATTGTATTTTTTTAGCTTTTTAGTAGGTTTTTTTGTGGTTATCGTAATACTTTGCGTGGGGCATCTCTATTTAAACCCCAATTAAAATATATATAAATATTACCAGGAGAGATTAATTTTCCTAGCCAGATCCCGCACCATTAAAACCCTGAGATAGAGACTGTTTCATCGCATAGGTAACCTTAAAAATACTTACATTACTTACCGAAGAAAAGTAACATTTCCCGGACTTAAATGATCCACCCTTTTACAAACTATACAAGAATGCACCATAGTTACACATTTATTGTTCACCTGAATCGCAATAAATACAAAGATTCGTAGAATACACTAAACAAAACACAAGTACCAGCTGTGGCGTTGCGGCAACCTCGCAAATTTGTTTACATTGATTAATCTTGGACTTAATGTCTAATCATTGATTAGACATTGTCGTAAAACTCGAGTAAAATTCATCAAACGACGTGCCGGTGTTGAGATTTATATCTCAAGGCGTAGTACATTTTCTGGTTTTCACCATATATTATTAACCCAATAAGGCGATACAATAGGTTACTTTTGCCAATAAACTGTTTAAAATAACATTTCAGTATTAAAATGAACAGATTCGTTGAAATTGTCAAATTATTTGAACATATCTCTTACGATATTCAATGACTTCAAGTGAATTTCACAGTAAGCTTGGCAAACGTGCCGTTCGGGGAAAAAGACGGACGACAATGCTATTTAATAAGACATCTACAATATTTTGAGAAAGTTGTAGAATCTTCTTTGAATTATATGCGCAGATGCCTATTTATTGCTATTTTAAGGTGACTTATATACCCGAGTGACCTACGGAAAATTGTAGCCCATCATAAGGTATTTATAAACATAAATCAAATCTATTTCTAAATGTAAAAATGATAATATAACGCTGAATCAATTAAGATATCTAAAATATCAATTTTTAAAATCAAATATCAAAACTTTTTTTTATACATGACCGTATAAATTTTTTTTATATCAATCTGTTCAATCTGTTGGTGAAAAAATTGCAGCCATCACATTTTTAGATGAAATCCCCTTTAAATCCGACGTTAATATTTAGAACGACTATTTTCTCATGTTTTTTGCAATCTTTATGTTTTATGGATTTGTAATTTTTTTTTGTTTATCAATGTAACATGGAATTTTAAGTTTTTCGTGTAAAATCTATTTTGTTTTAGCGTTGAGCGACCTCTCGTGCAACGGTTTTGGTTAATTATTATATTGTTATAATTGTTTTATATAGGTCGAATTCATATGTATTTATCCACAGACAAATCAGCCAGCACAAAGATGACGTCACTGTTCCCTTATGCCTAAGTTTTCCATGCAAAATATGTTTCCTATTTGAGAGAGACTTAGATATTATGTTCAACAAAGTTTGTAGTTTGTAGTATCTTTTAAACCCTTTCAAGTTTTTTCTTATGTCAGTAGCCGCGTTAATCACTGCTTGGCAAATTACGCAACTTAGGACCAAAATACTCATATAATACAAATCTATTCGTATATATCAAACTCTTGTTTCTGGGATTCACTGATCGAGATAAATTACCGCTACGAAAATATTTGTACGATTCTTAAACTGATAGTGATAGTTTACGGTCGTTATATTGTACACAAATTCATATTATGTTCCAAAAATAGCAAGCTTCTGTACCTATGGCTACCATTATTACATATTTCTTTGTATTTATCATTGTATTGGTCATTGTATAAGACTGAGAACTGATACAGGCTCAAAAAATGCAATTACCAATTATTAAAAATACATTTATCTTCTGTCGAAGGTTCATACGAAGGTGTTTCACTTATTTCATTTATAGAGCAGGGTCGGTAATTTTTGAAACCAAAGGAAATAACAGTGGGATGAAACTCATTGTAAGAGGAACAGAATATGACAAAAATGAAATGAAAAATAATTTACGGGCGATCTGAGGTCGGGGGTGAGTTTTTAAGGGTAAAAAACGGTTTATCTCGATTTCCGGCAAAACTAATTTGTTGAGCATCGCCCATATAAAACGATAAATCGACCCTGGGGTACCTGGTATGCTCTTATTTATCAGTTTAACCTTTTGTAGTTCTATATATCTTGACTAAATAAAGCAAAGCTACTAATCAGTGCTTTATTTTCCAACACAATCAAACTGATTAAACAATTAGTGAGATATTAGTGGTTATTTATAGTTTTGATTTCTGGGTAAAAGCAGATTAAGCTGGTAAAATAAATAGTAAATATTTATAGGTATTAATTAGAGTTTACTTCGTGGTTTTCCTAGACAATTGTACGCTATACGCTATAGGTAAACGTAATTATTTTAGGTCAATGGTTCCATAAATTTAGAACAAGAATTTAACTATAAAAATGACATTACAAAATGATCAGAAATGTTGAATCTGCATAAAAAGTAGGTACATCATTGTAGATAGTCAAATGATGCTTTCTTCATATGGTTGTACAATGGTTGTACTGTGTTGTAATCTGTAATTACATATTACAGATTTACTACTACGAAGTAATGTAAAAAGCCTTGTTAAATTTATGTAAGATACACTTGAGTGCAAAACAATCGACTCACTATTTGCACACGCATTTCCGTCTCCTGCTTCAGCCTAAAAAAAAGGAAAATAAAAACATATGACATGCGTGTAATACCTTTATCATTGAGCTTTAAAAAACTGTTACTCTTGCATTAATCGGATGAGGCGTTCACAAAATCCAGAATGTGCCTACAAGACAACGATAGAAGACGTCGAGTCTATAGAAGGCCAGGAGAGCGATTTGCTCAATGCTGTATTCAAGAAACTGTCGCATATGGAGGTGGCCCATGCATGTTCTGGGTGGGCATTTCCATGCACGGAAAAACCGAGTCGTTTTCGTTCCCGGTGGAGGACGCGGAGGGGGTTTAACAGCGGACCGCTACATGAGGGACATTCTGGAGGAACATGTTGTTCCCTATGCGGGGTTTGTTGGTGAGGTCTTCATGCTAATGCACGATAATGCGCGATGCCACACCGTGCGGGTGACCACTACCTACCTGGCAGACGTCGGTATACCGAAAATGGACTGGCCTCCAATGAGCCCCGACCTAAATCCAATCGAGCATGTATGGGAGGAGCTTAAGCGAACAGCCCGGGCCAGAAATCCTGCACCAGCAAGCGTGATAGAACTGAGAGCTGCGCTGATTGCAGAGTGGGAAGCAACCTACCTCAAGAACGCATAATAAAAGTTATCAGATCCATGCGTAATCGCTTGAAAAGTGTAATTAGGAGTAGGGGTGGCAATACCATGTATTGAAATAATCGTTAAATTAATTTTAACTGAGGATTTCATTTCTTTTTCGTTGCATAATCACCATTTCCCTTGAAACAATTTGTATTCTACATGATCTTAGGCCTATAACTTTGTCAGAACAGGTCCGATTCTAATCAAAGTGGTATCATTTGAAACCTCGGAGGTTTCGCCTTCGGAGTAGTCTTTTTGGCCGCTTTACCGCTAGGGCTCGTCTTCTCGGCCGCCGAGGCGGCGCGTTTAGTCGGAGTGGCCTTCTTGGCCCGGGCCGCTGCGGATTTTTTCTTTTCTGCCGCGGGTTTGGCGGCACCGGCGGCGGCACTGGCTAACTTGAAAGATCCGGAAGCTCCCTTGCCTTTCGTTTGGACCAGCGTGCCCGAGGCGTTCCATAAAAAATGTATTTTTTAATATGTACAGCCTTTAAAAACCGATTATGATTTTGACACGAAATTTGATTGTCGCTGTGGAGTGAAATTTTATTTCTATTGAATTCTTAGGTTGTTTACCATTCTTTTTTCAATATTCTCTTTTTTGAATCACCTCTCTAGCCCCTTCAGCAACGAAGATGCGACATTTTAGACATGTCAACTTTATTTTGTACTGAATTCAATATATCCTTCTGCAACAAGTGGATTTCCAACCACCCAGTCGTTTAATGGCTGAAAAGTCTGCAGCACTGTCAGAAAGTATGGAGACAGAAGAAGACGTTTTACAAAACTATAGTTCAAATATTAAGCGTGACATTACTGACAGTGACAGATTGATGACACGGCATCTTGATTTGGAAATTTTAATGTATGCGTATGTCTCACTAAAATCGTTTATTAATAGAAAATCATGCATTAATAGGGGTCATTAATACACGATTTTGTATACATTAATTAACCTCGTAAAAACACGGTCGACGGAAGAAATGTAGCAATACATACATAATATAACACTGGTTTACGTTTTAAGTTTTTTTGAATTTGTCAATGGTAAAACAGGATGTGTTTTATATACTGTTATACCCTAACATATTTCGTTACAACATCGAAGCTATTGCAATTGTAAAACAGTATAAAATTACATATATTATTTTACCGTAGTACGAGTGGAAGGAATCTGTCACCTCCAGTGGTATATGGGGATAAGGTGGGTGTTTTGTGGTATAGGTCCCTTGTCGCTATTCATACTACTTTTACATTTTACAATTTCTATGCTCTCAAATGCATCCAACTGTCTATTATTGATCACATTTCTAACTAATCCTTAATTACTAATATCTATTCTATGATTGTTGTCAAAAGCATGTTGTGCAACACTAGACTTATCTGTTCCTCCATATTTTAGATGAGCCATATGCTCTTTAAATCTGGTGTTAATTGATCGTCTCGTTTGTCCAACATATTTTCGATCACAATTAATTTCGTAAATCGCAGACCTTCCATTTGGAACAATTTTATCCTTTGGATTGTCTAAAAGTTGTTGTAATTTATTACTCGAAGAATGAATCGCTGTTATACCCACGTTTTTGAAGACCTTACACAAATCACGAGTAAACCGGGGTTCGTACGGAATGGATACATATTTTGGAGTCTCTATATCCTTTTGAAAGGTCGTAGAATTACGAAGTGTGTCCTTAAATTTACGCTTTGTAATTAGTTTTCCAACTATATCTCTAGGATAACCATTACTCACAGCTATATATTTAATTAATACTTTTTCTTTTTCAAACCTCTCATTACTGAGAGGGAAACTTAGTAAACGATGGACAAACATTAAAACTTGCCATTTTATGTTGATAGCAGTGGTGAGAGTCATTAGGGATATATCTGATCGTACTGGTATCTTTTCTATATATATATCAAATTCTAACCTATTGTCACCTATTTTTAATTACTAATACATCTAAAAATGGAAGTTTTCCATTATTTTCTAGTTCATATGTAAACTTTACAGAAGTGAAACGACTATTTAATTTGGAAATAAAGTTTTCCGTAATCTTAGATACCAAACAGATTTTACATACCAAATATCCCCAGAAGGCGACTCTTTAACTACAAAAAATACTTTACAGAGAATGGCAAAATTAAATATGCCTGATGCGATGACCAATATATCTGTAAGTAAAAAAGCAAAAATTGTTACTGACCTTATGCCTAAAATGCCTGCAAGTAGGAAGCAGTTCTGGGTCGAGCTTCCTGCAAATGAAACTGCAGCTGATATAATTGACGAAGGTCTTTAGTCCGTCTTTAGTTAAGAGAGAATCCATTTGTATTTAGTAAAGAGTGAATATATTTTGTTGCTTACATTTACATTCCATAAATACTTCGTTTTGTTCAAGATATTGCTCTTTTATTTCCATGGTAACACTGTTTATCAATTGTTTATACTATTTGTCTCAAGTAATAAAACATCTTAAATACATAAAACTATGTAAAACAGTATAAAATATGCTACTTTACTAGTACATTTTCGAAAAACTCTTTGTTCACAAGATATATGCTAACATGCCAGTCATTTAATATCCCAAATTTCGTTCATTTATCTTTTAAAACGGCACTGAAAAAATGCAAAAAGTAAAAAAACTCTTTTCACATACCTATATACCGTTTTGTCTTGGCAGGCAAGAGATATGAGGGGGAGAGAGAGATATCGAATGCAGCTTTGACTTGGGCAACGATCTCCCACAAGTGTCCTAAAGCGGAAAGCAATTTTCATATAATGAGAAACAGAGATAGCGAATGCAGCTTTGACTTGGGAAACGATCTCCCACAAGTGCCCTAAAGCGGAAAGCAATTTTGATACAATTTATAAACGATCATGACAGAATCAGAATTAACCAGAATACAATATTACTTATACATATCCTGCTGGATATATCTGGATTGGGCTTTCGAATCTGATCCAAATGGATGATGACCTTTTTGCGGAGGATGCCACTACTTCACTTTCTTCGTAAGAAATTCGGTTTAGATATGAATAACGACCGGAACATTGCCACGACTAAATCAGGAACAACGATTGATGCTATTTTCTCGAGAAATCTACACCATTTAGAATCACAATACCTCTCTCTCTCCCCATATGATGTATCTTTCCCCATATCTGATATGAGATTCCCATAGGAAAAAATCATTGGCACTGAGATCAGGAGATTTAGCAGGCCATTCTATTGCCCCACTCCTGCTTACCACCGGTCAGGGAATGTGATAATATTAATAATTTTGTGTAATTAATAAATTGTGTAATTTGAATAATTTTGTAAAATCATAACCAGCTTCCAAAAATGATGTCCTGCTTAAGCTATTGATTATGATTCATAATAGCCTAGTTCCATTTAAGAACCGAAAATTTTCGTAAAGATCTTTAATAAAAACCGAATTTTACTTATATATTTCTACTACTCACAAACGATCACAAAATATTTCATCAAGATTGATTAATTTAAAACCTTTCTCTGTCACCCGTGAATCTTGCGGCCATTAAATATGCAACCATTTATTATTAAGAAAGCGTAATCAACATTAAGTATGCAGGAAAACAGAATTTGTGTAAGCGATAATGTAAGTTGAAACGCAAAAAGGGACTAAATAATTAACAAATACAATCAATATAATATTCAGGTTCAGTTAATTTAAGAACAGTAAACTGAATAAATTTTCACATTTTTGATTTTAATTAATGCTCATGAAAGATAACGTCGCTGTTCCCTCTGTTAACCTTTGAAACAATGAATTGAATTTTATACTGGTATATTTTGCTGTCAAATGCACATAGCGCGCCATCGCAAAATGTCACGCAAGAGCTCGCTTTCTCAAATAAAAAAGGTTTTAAAATTAATTGCAGTTCAGTCACTTTTCATTATCAAATATCAAGTATGCCACTGATGTTCAATGATTATTTAAATAGATATTTCATCACACAGGAAAACATGTTGACAACATGACAACGGACGCGATTTACATATGAAATTCGAGTTACAAATGAAAGTAAAACTTTGTCCGTTTTCACTTCTAGGTCTTTTCTATCGTGTAGGAGGTATCTACGTAAGAAGGAGCGTTCAAGGTCACATCTGGGTGCTGTATGCGAACGCTAAGATATGATAGTTACTTTAGCATGGTATAGAACATGAATAGGCATCGCGAAGTGTCCTCAATAGCCCACGGATTGCTGCTTTGCGTACAAAACGCGTTCGAATTAATGAGTAGATCATCTGGGCACTATTTGGCAGCTTTGCTGCATGCTAATTGCAGTAAAACTTAGTCCGTTTTATCTTGTACCTCTTTTCTATCGTGTAGGAGATATCTACGTAAGAAGGAGCGTTCAAGGTCACAGCTCTAGGTGCTGTATGCGAACGCTAAGATATGATAGTTACATTGGCATGGTATAGAACATGAATACGCAGCGCGAGTGTCCTCAATAGCCCACGGATTGCTGCTTTGCGTACAAAACGCGTTCGAATTAATGAGTATATCCTCCTCGTGACGTGATCTCGATGATGGGCTTTTCTTAATTACCTGGCCTGATTGCCCAGTAATTACAACGATTGTAATTGGTAATTAAGGTGTGACTTTTCCCTCACTGTCACTGTGTCACTCTGTGTTCACTGAACTGGAAATTTTCTTCTGGTGTAGGATCTTCGGTAATTTAAGAATTGAAATTCACAATAATCAGCGATTGTTTAATTTATACCATCCGGACGACTGCGCCAGTTTCGATACGGGTCGAGCGAAACAAATTTTTAAAAAGAAAAGTTTTATTTCCGGAGATAAACTAACAGTTACAAGTTTGAGCAAAAGGTGTTTTACAAAGGCATGAAAGCTTATTTATAACGTCGGTGTTATCTCTCCCTGACTTTGCAGTCTGCACTATACATTATATTATGATAAGAGTAGCTTACAATGTGGGATCGTAACTTGCATGACGCCGTTTATTTTAATGTTTTTGTGAAATTTATTGTTTTTATTTTGATTCGATACCAATAAAACGGTTCTTTTCGGCTCTGCTTCACCAGCACTTTTATTCAACTTGGTTTGTTCTTATTTCTCTTGAAACACCGTTCAATGGAATGTCCTTGTTTTCTACAATAATTACAGGCGATTGTTTTCTTATCGCGTTTAATGTTCGAAGGGCACTGAAACTGTTTATGATCACTTAGATTACATCGAAAACAGGTCATAGTCATAAATTTATGTTTCCCCGGATTTCCACTAGCACGCCTATATTCTCGGGATATGCCTGAAGGGCCTGCAACTGGCTCACCACTTGCACTTGGAAAAAGGGAAGAATCAAAAGCCTTTAAATAAGCAGCTAATTTTAATTGGCGGTATGTCGCTATCTTTTACTGACAAACCGAATTTTGAAAGTCTTTCATGCCTTAAATTATTAATTAAGTCTATCAAATCTGAGTCCATTTTATCTGTCACTTTGGTAGGAAGAGGAGGAGTTCTAGGCGACCTTGATCGCGACAGCTCTTTTCCCTTTTCTTTACTCTTCTTCTTTACAACGGTTTTATGATTTTTCTCACTCGATTCACTACTTGAACTACTACTTGAAGAACTTATACGGTGTCTTTTTCTACGCCCCATTGTTTTAAGCGAAACACACAGCTTTCGAAAAGTCGCTTTAGTCACGATACTATTGTTTTAAATATCCCACTTCTGATGAGAACAGCCGACATAAATGTTAACTACACGCATATCAAACACAGTTTCCCACAATCGTGCGATTGCTGCTCACTTTATGTATCAATTTAACTTCAGTTTATTTCCAGCTCTTGTGAGATTCACACGTTTGAATAAATTCGCTTCCAACAAAAAGTTTTAATTTTTTAAAAACACTTTGCCCTCTTTCGAAAACAAAAGTCACTCCTCGGTTATGTATTATCTTTTTGCCGTATGATTCACCACCTGTTTTCTTCCAGCTATCGGTCGGCGGCGAAAAATGCTCATCACAGAATATGTAAAATAATATGTAAAATAGATTTTTATATTATTCGGTTTCAGTGGTTTCTGTAAATGTATTTTAAATTAAAAATTACCCGCACGCATATAATAAAATAAATAAAAATCATATTTTAAGAGAATATAATCAAAAATATTAATTTTTAGGCTATTTTTTTGTACGCCACTGGTGGCTTGATTTTAAATGACAAGAAAAAAGGTTTATATACCAATTGATAGAGAAAGCTCTGATCTAAAATTTTTGATTCGTGTTTTTTTAATGTTTTTTATTGGTTTTAAAGATATTGATCAACATGAGTGTTTATGATTACCCCCCACCATCTTTTTGTTCTTGTGGTAGTCCGGTCAATCTAGACATTCGAAGGTACATAAATTCGCATCAAGCTGAAAATTGGTAGAATTGTTAAAAATGTGATTATAAATAAAACTTAAAAGTTCCCCATCATTCCCGTCTATGGAAAAAATTTTACTCGAGGTCAAAGGTCAAAAAAAAACGGTAAGTCTTATCATAAAAATATATTAGACAAAAATTGTAGGTCATCATATTATCTATCAAAAATGTATCAGTGCTTTTTTTTCTACGAGCCACCCTTTCTGGGATATAACGATTCAAAAAGTTGTTCAAGTTGTTATGGGCATAATATGCACACGTTGCCACGCCACCTATGAGGTAGTGTACTCGCCGCGCTTTTTTTACGTGGTTTCCCCAGTAGGCCTACTCCACGGGTCAGTTGTGATCCTGTTTAATTTAAAACTATTGCAAAATTACGGAAATTTGTAAATATTGTAAAAGATAAAAAGCGATGTAAATTAAAAAAGTGTAGAATTTCATTCGTCTGTTCTTCTTGTTCTCGTTCTTCTTCTTCTTCTTCTTCTTCTTTTTCTTCTTATTCTTCTTCTTCTTGTTCTTCTTCATCTTCATTCTGCGTGCAAGTAAATTGCGTCAATAGTGATGTATCCTCGTTGGAATCAAGCGAATCCTCTTCTGTTAGTGATTCAACATTGGAGCACGACCGGCCTTGACAGTTTGTACATGCCAAAGAGCAGAACAGTCCGACTTTTTTGCAACCACATTTAACACTGCATCCCTTTTTGCAGTTGCAAAAAATGGTGTTTAGCAGTTTTTCTAACGTATTTACATTAATATCAGCGTTGTCTGCAACGTATTGAATAAGAGTGCCGCTTTGTGGTGGTAGGACATGAGGAGGACGATGAAAAACTGCTGCTGCCTCGTACATTATTGTATCATTATAAGATGCGCATAAACCAAAAGCCGAAAAGATTTGTATAAGACGTTTAGACCCGAACCTTCGATGAAAAAAAACTGCGAGGCCTAGTTGTAATTTAGATTTAAAAGACCTTGGTCGAACAGCAGTCATGATACAATGGCAAATGTTTGTGCATATTAATTTTAAATGATCTAAATTATCAAACACTACGGTTTGAATATCTTCGCGAATAATAGCTGTAGCTGCGTCTAGGACTCTGAATCGTTCTTCTTTTTGATTCATTTTTTTCTTTTCGTACCAGGCTTGATTCAAAATATCATGATGATTATCCACTAAGCATATGAATGTTGATGCTCCCGATTTCTCAGTGATAATAAGTTTTTCACCATACTTTAGTTTGAGTCGTAGCTTAATTGTTCTGTAATTTAATTCGTTCAAAGTGAACTGACAGTCATTGCTATTTTCAATGTAAGTGTATATTTCCTCCATTGCCAGATTCACAGCTTCGTCTTTAGGGCGACCGACTTTAGTTCCAGTGGAAAGTTTTAAGAAAGAATTATAGTAATCACGATGATACTTAGCTTCAGCAGCAACTAAATCATATTCAAATGCGACTCGAGCAAGAACAGCTTTTGCTATAGCATCGTCACGAGTCCGAGCTACTTCCAGAATTGATCTTTAAATTGAAGTGTACTTACTTGGCGTGTACTTACTTGGCTAATTCGACGGCGATAATCTAAGGATTTTCTTATTTCATACTCTCCATTCAATTTCTGGCCACAAAATAAGCATAGTTCTTTAAAACGAAAAGCTGATTCACTGACACGTGATCTAGTACGAGGAGGACTTACTGTGGATGTACTGGCTTCTTGTTCTTCACGTTGTCTTTTATTAGCTGCAGCAATAGAAGACTTTCGAGTATAATTTTTACGACAATTTTCATGTATTATTACAGATTTCTGATTTTTGAGAAATTCTGAAAATTCATCTGCTCTTTCGATACTTGCATTAATTAACGACTTCATACCACGTTCAACAGTAACAACTTCACTTTCAGTTAAAAGTTTAGCACAAATAAAACAATATTCAGACATTTTTGTTATAAAAGTCAAAACAGCACGATATAGGTTAGGATAAACACGTGTTGCTCAAGACTGTATTTCATTTATTATAGCAGGTGTAAGACCCTAGCCACACACACAATAGAACAAGAGACAGATGTTGTCCTCGAAGTTACACTGGCGTATGAAGTAAGGGACTGGGTTTCATTAGACCTGATATTCTTATAGTTATGTATATTTTATATTTTAAGTATGTTACAATCACCGATAGAAAAATATTTCAACATATATAACAACTCTAGATAAGAGATGTATATACGTGGCGCACTCATGCATATTATGCCCATAACAACTTGAACAACTTTTTGAATCGTTATATCCCAGAAAGGGTGGCTCATAGAAAAAAAGCACTGATACATTTTTGATAGATAATATGATGACCTACAATTTTTGTCTATCTTTTTATGATAAGACTTACCGTTTCGCTGAAAATCGCGAAAAACTCATTTTTTTGACCTTTGACCTCGAGTAAAATTTTTTCCATACACGGGAATGATGGGGAACTTTTAAGTTTTATTTATAATCACATTTTTAACAATTCTACCAATTTTCAGCTTGATGCGAATTTATGTACCTTCGCTCTCATTTTTATGTCTAGATTGACCGGACTATGGGGCCTCACCGTGAAAACACAGACGAAAATTAGGTCACAGTTATTATGCAGAATTTTGCGCTCCATCGAATGGCACTACAACGACGTTTCTATCTTTTACCGTTTTTGAGCAAAATATGGCAACACTGTGCTAATATTTTAGCAAAGTATTTAAGTTGTTCGTCCACGTGTTCACTTCATTGCCATTGTTTATTTTGCACACAGGCTACTTTTCTTATATTTTTCCTCAAGCCTGTAAACCGTTAGGTACGTGTGTATTGAAAAGAACTGCTGACAGGTAAAATTTTATTTCTCTGTAATGGAAGCGGTAGCTATCGATTTAATTATTTCTTTGTTATATGCGAGTGACGAATCAAACAAGTACATATATTTTTTTAAAAAACAGTAAGTGAGTGTATTATTACGAGTATAATAATTTTCCACAATTTAAAACACGTACTTAACCAACAATACTGATAAATAAGGACCCGGCTCTCGACGTCACAACAGTTACGTAAAGCGTTGAGCCGGCGAGAGGTTTTTTAAACTTTGAATGGCTTTCGGCTGAAAGATTGCCAGTCGTCAATTGCGTCCTTCTTCGCGCCCTATAAAGTAAAAGCCGGATAACAAAGCGGGTTAATTATTAAGTCTTTAATGTACGGCTTTCATATAACTAGCCGTTATATATACCACAGTAATGTAACCGCTGGGATCTTTCTCAGATTGAACGATGTTAAAATGAAAGGGATTGAGTAGATCACTAAGGTTAAGTAGACCTGACTCAAATAGAACAATTTCGGCTAAGTGTCCGGTTACTGAACTACTTGATTTTGGATGAAAGGGGATGACCTTTCATCCCCTTTAAGTAATACCACTTACCGGGGGTAAAATCTCAACCAATCCTACGGGATCTACTTTACCCCTTACATAATCTCAGGAGACTATTTCCGTACGCTAACGACATCTGGTTGCAAAATAAGAACTAAACATTTTACATGATATGGATCAATAATAGCAATATTTGTGGGGAGGCTCATTATACACATATGAAGAAAGAACCTCACCGAAAAACTCTTCTTAGGCTTAGATCCTTCATTCTCCAAAACAATACAGTTATAATATTTCTGAGATACTCTTTCTGCGTTAATAAGTTAGGTGCTCCTACGTTTTATGAAAGTGGTTGCTTTTATTAAACTTTAATTTCTTTAAACAAATTCTCATTTTGATCGCGTTTTAATTTTTTTATATTATACTCGTATAATAAATATTTCACTTATTTGATATTATTAGTAAAAAGTGTCTTTAAAACAGATTTAATGTCATTTTGGAGTACTTGTGTATCGCGGCCATATAAACTTTTTTCCATTTTTAAATCAGAATTTATTATTATCTACATAATATGCCCATGAGCATTTTTTAATTTAAACAATGCAACTTTTTGCATGTCACTAATTTTAAACCAGCAAGAGTTAAAAAGAAACTCTTTAAAATTGGTGTACAAACTTATGTTCAAACTATTTTCAACCGCTTTTGCAAAGTTTAGATTTTTCATTGCCTCGACGTTTTCATTGCGACTTGAGCGACGTTTTAGATAAATAAGAAAGGGTAGTTGGGGAACTGAGTAGGTACCGCATCGCGTCGATATATACGGGTCCAATGGAATATTTACGTCAGCCGCTCTGATTGTAAATATCCAAGTAACAGTTTCCAGTTTTAAATAAAAAATTATCTCCCATTAACATGAAGTGGCGTAAAATAATGAAGTGAAAACGTGCACCAACTTAGTTACTAGGCTTAAGAGATTAAAGGTTTTTGAATATGTGGGATTCTATAATATTTCACTCGAACAAAAATAAATCCTGTTAAACCGCACGCTACCGGGGTGTGGATATATTACGCTGATGTCGCTGGAAAGTACAAATGCCATTTTAATTTTTAAGCATACTATTTATTAATATTGTATTGGGCGATACTTTGGGTTATGAAAATTTGTAATATATATATTTTATCTAATAATTAATTTGCTCAACAAATTTATTGCTTTTAAAGTATTATTATTGTGGACAAAATGATTGAAAACATGCAGTGAATGCACAACGGAGAGACACCTGATAAGTTTGCAATATACTTACACTGTCTCTACCCTAGTGCCTCTTTTCCCTGGGCGCCAGTTCTATAAACATTTAATTCTTGTAGGGTAGGTATGGAAGTTCACTGCTGGGCATGAGGGCATGAGTATGGTCCGTTAGAAGAGGTTCAATTAGGTTCTCAATAAGACTATTGTGCTTAACCATTGAAATTATATGGAATGGTAAATGGATATAATAATCTTAGTGTGACATATTTAAACGTGGTAATATTTATAACTATGGACGATTTGATATGTGAGAGATAAAACATAAGCTGGATACACAGAGAAGTATTTATTATTAAATATGGAAGCATTGTATTGTCATGAGGACAATTAATTTAAGCTAAACAACACAGCAATGAAAAATGTATATCTGCAAATCAAATTGCAGCAGGAAGTGTGATTATCAACATAGAAAATAAAATAAATAGAAATGCTCAGATCAACTTAAGATTAACCTACGCCAAAACCTACGTACCTTATGCTATTGGCATGGGCCTAAGCCTACAGAAACAAATAATCCTTAAAATTAAAATTATCTTAGATAGTCATTACCTTACTATGTCCTCTAGTTTATCCTTCAACATGAATCATAATACAAATTTTTCATAATCTCTGGAATCACGCCTGCTGATTCGTCAGGCGTCATGTCTTTCTCTTATCTGCTTCTAGATTTTAGCTCTCGAGGCCCCATTTTCACGTGACGCTAACGCAGTTTTCTTTCTAAATACACATAGAGACTTGTCTATTACGATTATGTGAGTTTTAGATTTTTGAGCCGATAAATAACTTTGATATTAATATAAATATACATTGACCAATTGCTCTTCAAACCCATAGAGATGCGTGCGTGAGCAATGTTACTAGAGTTGGCATTTTCTATTGAACAAAAAATTTAATTTACATTATTTCATGGTTTGATGTATTTATAATGTTTTAACCTTTGATTTGGGCTTTAAATATTCGTTTATCTTTATATATATATATATATATATATATATATATATATATATATATATATATATATATATATATATATATATATATATATATATATATATATATATATATATATATATATATATTGTTGTACATGGGTTATACTTTATATTTTATGTTTATGAAAATGACCACACTGTTACGCCATAATTGTAGTTTATGTTTATATTTTGTGATTAAATTAATGTCTTATATCTGTACATTAATACAGCAACAAAATGCCAAATTTGAATTTGAATATATAACTTCACCAAGTGAAACTTGCCTATTTTTATTTTAAGCCATCGAGTTGTAAAAGTTTAAACGTCAAGGAAAATGTCTGTGAAATAATATTTCCACGTGTGCTACACTAGTTCAAACAGAAAAGACTGTTTATCAAACATGATAAGATGAAATATTGGAAATCTTATTGAAGAGGCATCTCCCAATACATTTAATGCTTTTGTTGTATATTTCCAATCGTTAATATAAAAGTTGCCATACAAAATGGATTTAAATAAATGAGATATACATCAAAATAGCATTTTTAGTAAACATTATAAAAAAATATTTCTATATAGGCTGACACGTGGAAGATATTACATTATATGATACTGATCCAGCTTTGTTAAAAAAATATTATGATTGGTACAGCCCCTGTGAATCCCTGCACGTTTTCGAGCTTACTAATATAAAATCTCTAAATATTGTGTTTTTGGCATGTCGATTCAATACGCTTGAAAATATTTGATATAAATATGATACATTGTAATACGTTACATTGTTACACATCCCATTCATATATTACTAGCTTACCCGCGACTTCGCTCGCATTTTTACGATATATCGCGTTATGACTATATCGATATATAGCGATAACAGTATTCTATATATTAATACAACAGGTAACAAACTATCTGTGTGCCAAATTGAATGCAAATCAATTCCGAGTTGCAATCAAGGACGAACGCTCAACTCCCTACCCATTGTTATTAGGGGTGCCTCAGGGATCATCCCTGGGACCCATATAATAATAATAATATGTCTTTATTTCTTGCTAAAAGAACTATATATATATATATATATATATATATATATATATATATATATATATATATATATATATATATATAAGAGATGTGGCGATATTAAACATTGTTGCTCTTCCATACAACCATCTCAAGTAAACTAAATAAGAATTAGCGTACTATACGAAATATACAAAAACAAAAAAGTCAACATAGGTGAGTACAAATATAAATAATAATAATAATAATATTCTTACAATTAAATAAACTGTCTATCAGCTAACATTATGTTTTTTAACAGTTTTTTGACAGAATATACAGACGAAGAGAATTCGACATCATTAGGTACTAAATTGAAAATCTTACTACCATTATAACTAAAACACCGCTGGAACTGAGTAGTTCTATGCTTAGGGATACAAAGTTGATCGCGATAACGTGTTGAGCGTCTATGTATATCAGAATGTTTTACTAGCTTGGAGACTAAATATTTAGGTTTATTGTTTAAAAATCTTAAATAACATACAAGATAAATGCAATTTAAATCTTTCGCTCAGGTTTAACCACTTGGAAGACTGAAAACATATGCATTTTGAATCTTCTGCAGGCTTTCTTTGTCTTTACCCAGTAAGGCAGGCCAATATACAATATCACAGTATGATAAAGTGGATAATATTAAGGAGTCACACAATTTTAGCTTAACCTCGGTACTAAGGTAGTCTCTGTGCATGTATAACACCTTAAGTTTGGCAAATGATTTTTGTATAAGATGACTCACGTGTTTAGAAAATCGAAAATAGGTGTCCAGCCATAAACCTAAATTCTTACAGCTTACTGGGAACAATGCGATGGCCATTTAACATAATATTGAAGACAGGGTCGTTAATAACAAGATCTTTCTTGCTTCCGAAAACTAACAATTCAGTTTTAGATTGATTTAACACGAACTCGTGAGCTAAAGATACTTCAGAAATTGTGTTTAAGTCAGTATTAATTTTCGTCACAGCCAAGGGTAAAGTTTCAAAACTAAAGGGAAAATATACCTGAGTATCATTAGCGTATTGATGCGACTGACAATATTTAAGGTACTTATAAAAATCTGCCGTGTAAATACAAAATAGTGGAGGTCCTAAAATACTACCCTGAGGAACCCCTTTAGTTATATCAGAAAAGTCAGATATATCATCATTCAAAATCACTCTCTGGCGCCTACCAGTAAGATAATTTCGGAAAAAATTAACTGCTATTTCCGAGAAGCCGAAATATTTTAATTTTAAACAGAGGATGATCTAAGGTATCGAAGGCCTTACTAAAATCTAAAAGTTTAAGACAAACATTGTTATTAGCATCGGTTTATTTAAATATGTCATCTGTGACCTTTAGCATTGCCGTACAAGTACTGTGTTGTGACTAAAACCAGATTGAGTAACAGGTAAAATATTAGAATCATTAAGAATCATTAGAATCATTGCGTTTTTCCAGTATGCTGGAAACAACCCGTGAGAAACTTCGATGAAGGCAAATTCTATATATAAGTATTGTATTGCTGTCATTAGGTTGAACCTGTGACATATTATTTTATCTCTACATTAACGACATTCCTCAGACAAACGACATTAGACAGAATTCAGCTCTTTATGCGGATGATACAGCCCTTATTGTTAAGTCCCATCCCAAAACATTGCTGAAGAATTAATGCAGACGTTGATAAAGAGGACAGTGAACTTCTACAAGAGTTGGGGACTACAAACTAGATCCGACAGAGACACATGCTACTATGTTTACCACAAAACATCCGTTGCCACTACAATGTATTAAGATACGGCGTAGCATCGAAGACGGACCCGGAATATCTGGGGGTAATACTGGACATAAGGCTAAAATTTGCACCGCATCTTGAGAAAATCAAAAACAAATATAATGCAAGATATATGCAGCTGTATAGTACCGTTACGATGTGGCAACATCGCATCTGGGGGTGCCAAATACAACCCGCAAGGGCCAAGTCTCAACCCTCTGGGACTTCAAGTAACCGTGATACGACCCTGGCCCTATTTAGAATAGCTGCGGTGCAAGAACATGTGAACTATCCCCTGTAACACCCTTCGAGACGCCTTGTAGAGAAACTAGAATGATATGGAACAACTGAGAACAATCTAGAATAGTGTAATGAAGTAGAAATAATTACCACCTCGTTGCGTTAAATTCAATTTTATTTTATTTTCTCCGTTAATATGCCTCGTAAAATTTCGTTTCTTTTTAGGTAAATATTGGTAATAAATTGTACATTCAGTTCTGCTATAACCAGATCATAAACAAACCCTTTCTGGGTACCACGCCGCCGTAAATAGTTTTTCCAGTATCAAGAATCCGCGTAGCCGTCACCTCAAGGCACCGAAATATCAGAGAGCGCCACATGCGCTGCACTTCCAACGACATCGGTAGGTAGGGAGATCACACGTCAACGCGAAAAATCGTCCGAAATCATTTAAAAGCAGCTCCACAGCGCTGTAAATTAAGTTATTAATTGTAAGCCAATTGTCAGCTATTAATTGTAAGTCAGTTATTAAATTGTAAGCCAACTAAGGCATCCAACCAGAGGAAAACCAGACAATGTACACAGCAACCGGTTGGAGGAAAAAAAAAGGTGAAGGGACAAAAGTAATAAAAAATAAAAAAAAAAAAAATAATTTTTTTAAATTTTAAAAAAATAAAAAAAAAATAAAAATAAAAAAAAAAAAATGTTTTTAAAAAAACCCAACCAGAACTGTATCCCAACTAATATAAAAGAACCTACATCAGACAGCCGTTAGAGCAAGGAAAACAGGACACAACCATATACAGACGAAAGTACCTATGAATAAGGTAGAAGTCATATAGCCACAAGTAGAGAGTAAAGTCAGTTAGCATTAGCAGACTTAAGGAATGTGTACCCAACGCTTTTTAGCCATAGCTTTTGTAACGTAACTACTAACATATAACAAATTAGAAAACTAACACCCGCAAAATTCCCGCATTATCCCAACCATAGGTCGTAGACAATCATACAAATCAACGGAAAGTCTTGAACAAAGCAACAAATTAAACATAACAACCGGCAAAAGTATCCTGGAAAGGATAGATGCCAAAGCATTACCATCACTAGCGAATTGTAAAGTCAGTTAGCATTCTTCGCTAACCATAAGCACCTGCTTACTCTGCCCACCGTCTTCGCCTGCTGTTTTCTAGAATCAGATAAGTTGTGACTTGCCGCGATTACCGTTACCGTTCCCCGTCACACAAAAAAAGTAAGCGTAATTTCAATAGGCTGTAGTTCGGGTCGTAGCATCTTGAGCATTTTGCATGCAGCAGGGACTCCACTCCGCTTTAAGCCTTTATTCGTAACGCTTTTCATCCCCCATGACGTAACTCGCTATAGGCAGACTGAATAACCTCTGTGTATTATATATGTAAATACCTGTGTAATCAATATAATCAAGTTTGTAAATAAAAACTGTTGTAATAATAAACCGGTGTTCTTCTTGAAGATAGGGTAATACAAGGCCTATCGGTGTATCACGTGACCTGGCTTCCGCCCTTCGCGTCACAATAGGATGGAATAATCGAGAAGCTTCCAGAACTTTCCCGAACATTGAAAATAGTACATAAGGGCCAGCCGATCGCGATATTAGTAATTTATCATTGTAAACAGTTGTGAGTTGTTGTGTTTGGAAGTTAATAAAGTGTATTTCGATTCTGGACAGTACTCACTTATTTTCGAAGAACTCAGTGTCATAACAGTACATTGAAAAATTCACCGCAGCATATATATTTCACAATATACCAAGCATATTTACGACCTTTGTTACTGACTGCTATCGACCTCATAGAGAGGTTCGCTATTTTTATTTCTTTTGTATTTAATCCTGCATTCTCTGCTGCTTCATTAGTCCATTTCGAAAGTTCGTTTTTTCCCACTGGAGTGTTTTTGTACCATCCACTTGATTGTTCTTTGTTCCATGGCGGGTTAACTGTTAAGAATAATCTATCAGTTGTTATTCTAGAAGAACGTTTAACCATTAGAATTTTAAAAAGACGGACTGGACAAAAGGTAGGGTTCCGGAGTGTCTTTGCATTACGAGTTTCCCTACTAGACTTAAATAACAACAGCTGTCAAGTTTTGCCGCGGGTAAACTATAAAAAACTGCTGACAGGTGCTGTCATACAATTTTTCCATCTAGAAATTCGAAATTGCGCGTTTGTGATTGGGGATATTGACACGAGGGAAATAGTCGATGCAAAACCCTAACAAATACCTAATAAACAGAGTTATTCCGAGTAAATAGGACTTGAACAGGCCTCGCACGGAATAGAGATAAAAGCATGTGCGAAAATTCTGAAGTTTAAAACCAGGCTAGACACACGTCTTCGAGAAATTAGCATAGTACAGCGTCGCTCTTGTCTGATATTGACTGACCCGCGCTCTTATTTACTAAGCCTGTGTATACTTATATCAGTTTGGTATTCAACCCTCGTATTCTTATCCTATACATATTTTACAGGAGCGTAATTTAAACGGAGAAATTAGGATTTAATTTGATCTCTATTTAACACAATATGTTCGTATTCTAGTAGGGGTCGTAATTAACACCGGGTAATATAATAATTTGCAGTTTAAAAAAAACTAAATGCTGGATAAAAAGTTTAAAAACGCACCTAAAACTAACCTATAACAGATATCAATTATTACAGGATATGTAATCACAGGATATGTACAAGTTAAATAAGCGTAAGAAGAATATTGAATGGTAGAAATTAAGGGATTTTAGTGACGATAACAAGATTCTAGCAGCAAATAGATATCTAGGGTGTCCTAGATGGTCCTATATATGTGATTGTGATCGTATCCACGTAAGGATTAAATGAGAAACTAAGAAGACCAACAGCCAGAGTAAGTACGAGATATTAGAGCGAGATTTCCATCAGCAGAATTGCTGAACTCGTAGGATTAGTGGGCCCCAAAGCCACTATTAAAAGAAATTAGACGCCGCTGCACTTGTTAGATGCCACTGCAGTGCATCAGTTGCAGAATACCACCGGTAGGGGAACATCGCCATCGTGATCAGTGAAATGCGCGTGTAAGTTGTTTCGGGGTTATTTACAAAGGATTAACATTATAGAGCAAAAGTAACAAACAAACTTTCATCACTATACCTAAAACCAGGCAGTTCATTCAATATGTATGTATAGTTAACTGACCCCATATAATATAACGCGCAGTTGCCACATGTAATTCTCAATTTTCTCAGTATTCAATTAAAATATCAAATTCCACAGTACTATATTAAAGTTGTATATATTATTTACGAATGTTATTAAATAATAATTGTGCACACAAAAATATATTATAGGCCAAGATGTTACCTTTTTGACATTTATTTTCGTCTACTTTAAATATGACAATTACGTAAACATCTATTTTTATAGTTAAAAGCGGCAACGCTGATCCACGACCTTTCCAATAACGAATATTCGAGCAGTATATCTCTTTTTAACTTATTGGAATCGTATTTCTCATATCGGGATCAGATTCTCGGATCGAATAGGATCAGGTTCGCATATCTTACAGTGGCGTGTTCGCGGGAATTGCTAATATATTATTTATATACCTACCTATGTAGGTATACATCACTACGAGAGTTGAAGTAAAAGAGTATGGCGGTTAGCAAACATGTTTGTTCATTGTTCGTATGAAACCTGAAAAACGTAGATTTCCACCAGACCTCGCTTTATTTATGAGATAGGAGAGGCATGTTAAAAAAATTTAAGGAAAATATTATTTGACGGCAAAAATGGATAGTGGGTGTTAGAGCAGAGCCGACTTTAACAAAAAAAAGTTGATTTATGGGCTGCTCGAAGTAGGTACTGACGTGTACTGAGGTAGGTAGGTACCTATTACAACCTCCACTTAAGACATTTCTCAAATAATTTTATCCAAAAAATATTCCAGTGCTTGAGGCCGCTAGATTATAAATGCTAAATGCAACGATATGAGTTAGATTTTTTATTGGGATTTATAAAACTGAAACGCTCTCTGGTTTATTACATAAGTAGGTACCTATTGTCCATTGACTTTATTTTTATGTAGGTACTTACCATCCTAAATCACAAATTAATAATTTTCATCAGTGGGCAAAATTAAAAGTTCTATAGACTGTTTATAAAATTATAACCGTGTACTTACCTAGCCACAAAAGAAAGGAAAATTTTCAATGACTGTAAAATACCTCAAGGTCAGTTTCTAATTTTGATTGGCTGTAAAAAGTGTGTGTATTGGAAATCGCTTTGCGATGAGAAGCTGGTAGGTAGGTATGTATTGCATTTGTAATGAGTTTTAAAAATGTGTTGAATTTAGTCTCGGTTTAGTTATGTAACAAACATGCTCTGATCTTTGTCAAAGCTTGTCTGTTAATAATCTTTGTCTTTGTTGAGTGTTAACGATTTGGTAGATTAGGTAGGTACCTACTTACACAATAAATATGATTGTATTTCAATCGCAAGTATATTTATTTTATTTTTTCGTTTTAAAGTTTATTTTTCTCGCCTACTTAGCTGTTTTGTACATATTTATTTTTGTTACTTGTGGGAAATATGGCTACTGACGAACCACCCACTAAAAAATGGTAATGCGCTGAAAGCAATACTTCATGAGTGGTGTGGAAACTGGCATTCAATATCAGCTGTGGTGTTGAAAATTTGCATATAAACCTTCTACTTTCACCCCCCTAAGAAAAAAAATGTCTACGCCAATGAAAAACATTGTGTAGGTCAGGGTTGCCGGTCGTTCAACTATACATACATATTGTACGAACTGTAAAACAAATAGAGAAATGTATAAATTAACAAAGCATTGTAATGTGAAATTAATATTAAGACCGTTAATATGCGATAGACATTTTAAAAATCAAAGTGATAGTGCTAAAATCAAACTTATAAAGTAAAATAATAATTATCGAGTGTACCATGTACACACAAAAACAGGATACCAGTAGTCATTTTTCCTGGTTACCAAGGAAGTGAGACAATGGAAAAAAAAATTATTGATAGGTTACCAAAAATATTTGGAAGGAGCGTATTGCAAAATTTGTTAAGAATTAATTTTGTGGTAAAAGGTTAAAATATTTAAATAACTAGAGGAAATTCAACTTACGAATATTTAAAAGGATTAGGAGTGTACAATTCAAGATTATCTATGGAAGAATTTCGACGTTGCAGAATGACACAACAGGTAGCAGAAATGAACGAGTTGAACGAGCAATCCAGATCCATGCAACAAGTGGAAAGGCCTAAAAACATCACAACTGTTAACGAGATACCTCTATAAATTTATCTCATCAGAGTAAAGTAAGGCTAGCTATTCAAAATTTTATATAATATCAAAATATAAACTTTTCTATAAAGAGTACTCAATGCACTTACTTACCAATATTGATATCAACTATGTTACAATATAGTTAAAATCTTATTAAAAAAGCTTATTAAGTAGATGCACATGTTAGTAATATGTGAAGTTATATCTAATTTTAGGTCATAATATATGAATTATTCGATTGAACATCGAACGCTTTTAAAGCATTTCTTAGATGTATTCAAATCCTACACTGCATAAGCTTAAAGATTTGAAACTTAGCAATATCAACCACTTAATTGAAAAGAAACCAGCAGTTGTTGAATTTAAATTTTTCGTTCCCTTGAACCACGCTTCAACACTAATTCGAGGGGATTGAAATCGCTTTGATTACAAGATCGTAGAAGAAATGGGTTACAGATAATTTTACAAATGTATACTTACATACGGGAGTAAAAAATTACGGTACTTAATGTCTTATTTAACAATTGTTATTTAGAATTGATTTCGACTGTTTAACGTGAAATTTTGATTGATTCGTCCATTTAGCTTAATTTCAAAATATTTAGATAATCGAATCACACTAATAAATAACTGAAATTTAATTTCAGTAAATATTTATACAACATTTATAACTCAATTTTTTAAATCTTAAAATAATGAATTAAATAATATTTTTTAGTTTATATTTCCTGACGTGTATTCAATTAGAGTGATTAATAGTGTTAAATAATGACGTCATGATAATATTATTTAGATCTATAAGCCACATGTTTCTCCCAGAAGAGAATAATCATGTGAAAAACGACACAGCAGACATATGTCGGCCTTGTATCATAAATCTATACAAATAAATAAAATTTGCATGTACTGCAGAAGCTCCTACATTGTTACAAAAAATGCACATAGGCCCCTTTTTGGTTTTAAATTTTATCGTTGATTCTAGTTCTCTCAGAACTTGTGGTATCTGTTGTGGAAGAGTTAGCCATTTTTGTTTGAGAACTGACAGTAAGGAAATAAGCCGACAAATCTTTACTCTATTAAACTTAGTTTCTGTTTGCCTCTTGACACGTAATAGAAATATTACGTGTCTAAGATAACTATGGAGAGCGTAGTTAACGCAATGCTTGACGTAAAACTATTTATTTCAGTCTTAGTAGTAAAAGAAATATTTGTAGGTTTCTGAAAAGGTACCCATTAAGAGCAATCAATCAATTTTTTTTAGTTTAATTGCACAATACCTACAGGCTCCTTATATACCTAATTGTTGTTGCCTATCGGCTGCTCAGTTAAATACGGAGGTCGTGGATAAGTGGATTCGCTAGAGGCTTATACCTTTAGATATATCACCAGAAAAATCACAGCTTGACAATGACCGGCTGATATACTCCTACTTAAAATTTTGTATAAAAATGCTTGGCCGCCAGGTCAAGAGTACTTAAATAGTACAGAAGACCGCAGAAATGATCAGCCAATAATTATCAGCTGTGACCCCTCTTCTTGTGACTCAGACTTTTCCCAGAGAAATAAAAGGTAAAGATTTTTTTTTAAACAATATATTATAAAAATATTTATATTACCAGTTGATGGTTCACAGTTATTCTTCAATTAAAATTAAAATTAACAATTGGGTTGCCTGAAGGCCTTTAGGTTAAAACAATAAAAAAATGTTCACTCTTGACACAAGGTCAAGTCGAAAAATTTATCATTTACAACAAAAGTGAATTGTATTGGGAAATTCAATTGGGAAATTGAACTTTCAAATTCAAATACTGAGCAGTCTACTTCTAAATTTTATTCTATTGTTAATACATTGATAGACTCTCATGTACCAAAATACCATTTTAACACCATTTTAAAGGAAATTTAAACTACTTTTTTGTCTGAAGCAACGCCGCTACCTGTCTAAGCCCAAAAAAAAGATACAGGCGAATAAGCAAAAAAAAACAAAAAAATCGAAATGTTCTCTCTTTTTCTCAAGTTTGTTTCGACTGTTTCGGCATGAAAAAATTTGTTTTTAATATTCAGAAAATGCTGTTCCAATGGGAAATTTCATTCTCTATAAAAAGTTTCATAATAGATATATCGAGGTTTTGCTTTGTTTACGAGATATATTGAACAAAATAAAAGGAGTGGTTTTTGATCCCTAACTTCAATTTTCACCCTCTAATTTAATAGCACCCCAGGCGGCAGAGTGACGTCATTTTCCCGTGATATTTAAGTGACCCATTACGTCGAAATCACCGATACAATAACGTTATAGCGACGTAAAAATGACGACAATATGTCTCATCGAAATGACGTCATCTAAAGACGTCATTTTCACGTCAATCTTGATAATATATATAGACGAATTGTTTAAATAGATATATAAACTTCCAAATGTATAAACAGTAGTACACATCCATAATAAATAGTCTTATAAAATAAATATTTAATTTTAGAAACCAATGATTTACATTTTTCAGATTTGATTCCAAAAAAATAATCCACAATACATAATATGCAATGATAGTGTACTTTTTCCATTATATGGAAGTTCTGTATACTACTTTTTGGTTTTTTTTACATAATAGCCGAATATATGACGTACATTAAACGTTTCCTAGATGACGTCGCTAATACGTGTAAAAGAAAACGTTTATTCTCTTTTTGGGGGACGTGTTTTAATTGCAATAAAAACCTGCGAACGTCTTAGTTCCTTCTTGCCCCGCTTTTTTAAGATATAAATAATCAATAGCCTAGTCATTGATTGTACTAAAAGGTAAATAAGTGAGTATTTTAGTAGTTACGTTTAAAACACGGCGTCAAGTAGAATATTATGCAGGTGTATCGAGATAATATAAAACTGACAGAAGCCCCTAAAAGTGCACAAGCATTAACGGAAACAGTAGCAGTTTATACGACGATTTACAAACATTAATATTTTTCGAGGTGGCCACTATTATGTTCCACAACAGTTCCACGTTCCACATCAGCCAAATTAAAACGTTAAAGGGTGCATACTGCATCTTTACTTTGAAATACACAAGTAATATGTTCGCTGCGCTAAATAAAATTTACCAGATCCGATCATCCGAGATATAACGCGTAATGTATATACGCACACAATTTATAAATATTTTAAAAAGGTAAATATTTGTTTGAACCTCGCGGATTCTGAACCGAGTGAATATATTTTTATTATATATGTATATATAATACTTACGATCCTAAATTAAACAGCCGCTCACACTCGACGCGAGTTTATAATATAATACTACTTAATGTGCGTGTAAAACCTTGATTACTTCGAAGAAATGTTCATTAATGGCACAGCAGAATAGTCACCCACCTGCGTACTGTATTTACGCTTATTTAAACATAGCTCCTTGATCTCAAGAAAACAAAATCTCGTACAGCGAAGAAGCTTTCTCTCTTTTTAAAGTCAATTAGGGCCAAATTATTCGGCTGTTAGTCCCCGGTACTAACCAGCAGTTGTAGTTCGAAATAACCATAAAATTAAGATTAAAATGTGGTTATGTTTTGTGATATAAAGCAGAGAAAACGCAGTGTTTTGTGAAAGAACGCCAATATGGCTGAGGCAGAAGGTAAAAAGAAAGTTAAGTCTGCAAACTTTTCTCAGCAAGAGGTTGAATTCCTAACTGGTCTAATTGTAAGATTTGCATATATAATTGAATGCAAAACGAGTGACAGTATTTCTTGGAAAGAAAAATTAAAGGCCTGGGAAAGTCTCACGTCCGAATTTAATGCACGCAGCAACGGCCTACCCAGAACCATCGTCAGTTTGTACCCAGGTAGGACAAAGAATCTTGTTGAAAAACTATTTATTGATTAGCAGCCAAGAAAATGCGAAGCGGAGCGCATGGTGAAATTTGTTGAGAACTTTTATATTAAAAATAGTAATTGAAATCGGTTTAATTTAAATTCGGTGAGATCAAGAAGAGAAAACTTGTTTCAAGGCTTTCCTTAAAAGCCCTAAAATATGGTTTAAAATAAGCCTTAAAATATGAAGTATAACAAACTTTCAACAAAAGATAATAAGTACTTACCACATAAAATTTCATTCAAATTTGAGCTCTACATATTAAAAATAATCATATGATCCATTTTATTGATCATAATTACGTTTTAGAGCGGCCATATTTGATTAATATCTAATAAATTCTTTAAAAATTTGTATAGAAAACACATAAAACAACAATGTATAAGAAGGGTTGCTTATCTATAGCGATACGTGCATCATTGCACTATAGTTGGTACGATATAGGTTGATCATCATTTTATATTAATTCATAATTTGGTATATTTACTATGTTTTAACCATTTATGTAGACTCTAGATATTCGTTTATCTCAATATATATATACTTACCCGACTTACGCTGTCGCACAAGTTAATGATTACTTTCGGATGCCAACAAAACAAGGTAATCTAATGTAAGAGCCATTTATATAAGATATGTCACCGAAATATATGTCAGCCGTAAAGTTTCCATAAATGGATTACCTACAAAAGCATATTGGAACGAAATAATGAAAGGGAGGTCAAACATATTTTAATTAATAAATGCAGTGGGCGGACAATTTCTATACAAGGATAAATTTATGAACGAAGAGTTGAGAACCTCATAATTTGAGTTATTAAATATGAATAATTCACGTTGAATCGTTTCAATTCGTCACATTTATAATGGGAAATAATGTTAAAATGGAGTTTCCAATTATTGGCGAGGTATTTTCGGGTACCAATTAATTTATTTGCATCAAGATGAAATCAAAAGCACATCAATCTTCTTTTAATTGTTCAATATTTATATCAGCTTGTACCTAATACATATTGATATTATGTAAATAATGAATTTACATATCGCAATTAAGGACCTTCTTTTTAAGAATCATCGGGATATATATTGTAATATAATTAAACAATAGCGGCATAGATTGGATTGTATCCGTTTCGAAGTTTTCAATTTTTACATTATTCTGTAACGTCTGTTGAAATAAATAGTCAAAGACTACAATAAATAATATATTAAATGTTTATGTTGCGCCATCTTTGTGTTAATGATCCAACTATGTTAAGCGCATGTGTATTGTATAACCTGGTTTAGAAAATAAAGTTCAGTTGAGTTGTGTACTTCTTATTGTTGATGTGAAATCGCTCTTCTTTTATATTCCCGAATTACACCAACCTCGGCATATGAAAGTTTCCATTCTTTATGAGATTGGTGATGATAATTGGGGAGGTGCAACCTTTTTGTTTATTAGACACTTCTCCCGAATAAATCGATAAAACTAACCTAAATTTGGTGAGGCTCCACCTGAAATAGTTGATGATAAACTATCAGACATAAAAAGTGACGCACCTAGATTTTGTCCCAAATTTGATGTTCAATAACTTTTAAACCAGCCTATCGATTTTGATAATTTTTGTTTGTTTGAGAGGGCGATTCTTGCGGATATGTACAGCCTTTAAAAACCGTTTATGACTTTGACACGAAATTTGAATGTAGCTGTGGAGTGAAATTTTATTTGTATTGAATTCTTAGGTTGCCCACGGTGTTTACCATTCTTTTTTCAATATTCTCTTTTTTGAATCACCTCTCTAGCCCCTTCAGCAACGAAGAAGCGACATTTTAGACGAAACGGTGTTATTAAGTATGATATTCAACAAGGAGGCCGTGGAGCTGAAAATGTCTAAAAAGTTCATCGTTTAAGAAATGTTTAGCGTTTTCGATTACGGACGCTTAAATAATTTTTACTTACAAGTACAAACAACATCAAAGAGAAATAACAAACAAAGAATTATTCGACATTTTAGTAAAACAACTGTAATTATTAATGATTAAAACAATAAACTTAAAAAATAACTGAACAACAAACTAACTAATAACGAGTATTTCCTCCTCTGGCTGCTATAACAGCTTCCATACGCCTAAGCATGCTTTCAATCAAATTTGTGATAGTGATTTGAGGGATATTGTCCCATTCTTCTGTAAGAGCAATCCTCAATTCATTCAGATCCTCTGGGTTGCGTCTACTAACACGTTGTCCCAATTCATCCCATAAATGCTCAATGGGATTCATTCAATTCAATTTACCAGAATGCATACGTGTATGCATTCTTTTAACTCATTCATATTATTAAAAACCCCAGTTTCGTATATATCTTGTTTTATCGTACCCCAGAGAAAAAAATCCATAGGTGTTAAGTCCGGACTTTTAGCGGGTCAATGTATAACACCGTGCCTTCCTATCCAAATAGGATATTTTCTATTTAGGTATTCGGTGACGTTCCTTGCAGAGTGTGGTGGTGCTCCATCCTGCTGCCAAATAACAGATCTGTTGTCCACTAAATTAATATTATCTAAATAATTTTCATCTGGATGTTGAAGAATATCCGCATAACGTTGTGCATTTAAGGGCCCATTTATAAATACAGGACCTACAATAGCATCCTTGTGGATGCCACACCACACGTTTACAGTTTGATATCCTTGTTTTTTTATTTTTTTTACAATATGTGGATTTTCCGCTGCCCAGTAATGTGCATTTTTTCTGTTAAAAATTCCCGCAGTAGAAAAACTGCTTTCGTCAGTCCAAAAGACATGACTTAGAAACCCATCATCTTCCTCTATTCTATCAAGTATGTCTCTGCAGAAGGTTATCCTGTCTTGAAGGTTGTTGTCGTCTAAATATTGAACGGGCAAAATATTATATGGTTTAAAATTATGGCGATGTAATATTTTTATCACACTTCTTTGTGATATATCCAATTCTATTGCTGCGGCATAGGATGATTTGGATGGATTTTCAGCAAAATATAATAACGCGTTGAGTTATGTGTCTTCTCCTGTTTTTGTTCTTCGCCTTTCCCTTTTCTTGTCTCTCAGATTCGGTATTCCTAAACTTTGCATAAATGTTTTTAAAACTATTTTTGGAAGGAGGTAGCCTTTCTCGATATAACCTAACATACTCCCTCCGAGCAAGAGACTTATTCTTGTTGCACTGAATATAAATTTCAAGTAACTCTTTTCGCTCTTCCTATGAATATACCATTTTCAAAATAACTTGCTTCTTTACGAACACTACGTATTTTTTACGATAATATCTAAGAGAGTGAACTACTATCTCACAAAAAATTGGTTGACATCTGTCAACAAATAAACAATGCAAATCTTGATGTTCTTATTTTATAATTGACACCCGTAATGTGATAAGTTTTTAGTAATATCTCACGAACAGGTGGAGTGATTATATAATAATTACACATTTTTGGATTCAGAAAATTAAGGACATTAGTTTCTGTTACGGCAGTCGCCTTAACAGAATGTCTTCATGGTGTGAGGCAAATCATCTTAAACTAAATATAGCTAAATGTAACGTAATGACTTATACTCGCAAAACTACATCTTATACTCACAACTACTTCATTGGGAATAACATCATCAGCCGAGTTCATGTATTCAAAGATCTGGTAGCTCGGTTAGCTTAAGTATTATTAGGTACTTATTTGATTTGTTGCAGTAAATTATATCTTGTTTGTTTGTTTTATTTTGCCATATATGCATATTATGCATATGCATATTTACTTTGGCTAATAGGTATTGTATTGCTGTTTTGTATTATTGTACTTCTACTTGTATTGTTATATTTTAATTATTACTTTATTGCTTTTATTCCTGTAATTGACTTTTGTTCCTGTTGGAATAAATAACTATTATTATTACTATTATTATTATTATATTCTAACGTGAATAATATAAATTCATATACGGTCTTAACTGAGCTTGTTAGCATTAATATTTATTATGATTGTCTATATTGGCAACTTTTCAATCGGATGGATTGAGTAAGTCTAGCATTTTCTGGTATATTTATAACTATGACTGAAACACGTTTTCTATATCTCATACCGTCACATTCCGGCAGTTGGATAACGGTTCTATTATTTATAAGCAAATCATGAATTTCCTCAGCTGGAAACTTTCTCTTATTTATGCCTATCCATCAAATGAGAAAGGGAGGCCCCGAAATAACTGTCATTATTATGTTTTAAACCATTTACAACGAAGTTACTTATCGGTATTTTTTTGTGTACCGTTTAATCACATAATATTTCGTCAATTTTTCTTTGATTAAATTTGGCAATAGACTACCGAAAATAACCTTTCGTTCTGACACCATTAGTTTCCTAAATTTTTCAATAGACGTAGTCCCTTTAATGCCTACTTGTAGTCCAGTCATATTTATTAATAGTTGAGTATGTGAAACAGTTTGATCGAAATTTTTTCATGATTTAACGTGACCCCATGGAAAATGTTTGTTCTGGTGAATAAGACAAAAGACTAAAATTTCTACCTCCTAAATTGACCGCAACCCCTTTTTTTCGCAATTTTGGGGTATTTTGGGACATTTTTAGGGGAACTTCGTCGAAAAAAATTGCTATGTCCAGTTGTATTGGGAATTAAGCAACCAAACTGGAACCATTTTACTGTCAATGTTTAAGGAACTCTCAGTTCAAATTGCAAGTTATTCCGACCTCCCCCCTCCTCGCAATATAAACTATCGGACTCGATAACTTGGCTGGTTGATAGGCTGGTTTAAGCCTATCGATTTTGATAAATTTTTTTGTTGAAAGGGCAGTTCTTGCGGATGACTATTTTGTAATTGGCTTTCCATGAAAAATGTATTTTTTAATATGTACAACCTTTAAAAACCGATTATGATTTTGACACGAAATTTGAATGTCACTGTGGAGTGAAATTTTATTTGTATTGAATTCTTAGGTTAGTCACGGTGTTAACCATTCTTTTTTCAATATTCTCTTTTTTGAATCACCTCTCTAGCCCCTTCAGCAACGAAGATGCGACATTTTAGATGAAACGGTGTTATTAAGTTTGATATTCAACAAGGAGGCTATGGTAACGGTTATGGTAACACTGAAACGTCAAAAGATTCAGTTGAAGTTTTCATGAAAAAAAATCAGTTAACGTTCTAAAAGAAAATGCCAGTGCAAATTAGTCCAATTCAAGTAGCTAGAGTTGTGGCTTTGGTAGAAGATGGAAGGAGTCAAAGATATGCAGCTCGTATTGTTGGTCTACCAGAAACAACTGTCCGAAGAGGGATCCAGCGCTACCGAGAAACGGGCCAATACAGCAGACGTCCAGGTTCGGGTAGTTCCAGGATTATGCAAAATATTGACGATCGATTTATTGGTCTACAAATATCGAGGAATCCCCATTAAAGAGCTGTGATCACAAACCGAAATTTAAGAAACGCACGAGGAACAGTTGTGTCAGATCGAACAATTTGTCGGAGATTCAGGAGTCTCAGTTTTATCGCTATTGGAATGCGATTACTTCGACGACATCGAGTAGCTCGTTTGGATTTTGCGCGAATTCATCTTATTTGGAATAAGTTGCAATGGTGTCACGTTTTATTCACTGACGAATTGGGATTCATGTTGAGGGTTTGGAGAAGGCGTGAGGAAAGATACGAGGATAGTATGTTCAGTGAAAGGGAGAGTTTTGGCGGTAGTTCGCTAATGGTATGGGGTGGAATTACCAGCGATGGCCGTACAGAATTATTTGTGTTTCCACCACGGCAATCTCTAAATGCAGTTAGATACATATAGATCTTGAATGAACATGTTGTCCCATTTGCACCTTACATCGGCGAAGAATCTTCTCTTAATGCAAGATAATGCACGACCGCATACAGCAGTGATGATAACACCATTTTTAAACGGTGTCGGAATTAATCGTATGCCGTGGCCCGCTAAAAGCCGTGATATGAATCCCATTGAGCATTTATGGGATGAATTGGGACCACGTGTTAGTAGATGCAACCCAGAGAATCTGAATGAATTGGGGATTGTTCTTACAGAAGAATGGGACAATATCCCTCAAATCACTATCACAAATTTGACTGAAAGCATGCCTAGGTGTATGGAACCTGTTATAGCAGCCAGAGGAGGAAATACTCGTTATTAGTTAGTTTGTTGTTCAGTTATTTTTTAAGTTTATTGTTTTAATCATTTTTAATTACAGTCGTTTTTCTAAAATGTCGAATAATTCTTTGTTTGTTATTTCCCTTTGATGTTGTTTGTATTTGTAAGTAACAATTATTTCAGCGTCCGTAATCGAAAACGCTAAACATTTCTTAAACGATGAACTTTTTAGACATTTTCAGTTCCACGGCCTCCTTGTTGAATATCAAACTTAATAACACCGTTTCATCTAAAATGTCGCATCTTCGTTGCTGAAGGGGCTAGAAAGGCGATTCAAAAAGAGAATATTGATAAAAGAATGGTAAACACCGTGACCAACCTAAGAATTCAATACAAATAAAATTTCACTCCACAACGACAATCAAATTTCGTGTCAAAATCATAATCGCTTTTTAAAGGCTATACATATTAAAAAATATGGAAAGCCAATTACAAAGCCGCCAAATTATCAAAATCTATAGGCTGGTTTAAAAGTTATTGTACATCAAATTTGGGACAAACGAGGCAAATTTGCGACAAAAAATTTACGAGAGCGTGCCAACTGCTGACATTGACCTTTTAAAATAGATAATTTTTTTGTCATTTCTCCCAAAACGCATTAAGAATTGAAAAATAACTCATTCAAAATAAAAAAACATACAATGGTCGCGGACAAATGATACCATTCAACTCGCAATTAATTCGCCATTATTAACTACGGCGATTAACTGGGGCGTACCTCGTTAATTGCTCGTTATATAATATACTGTTTGATACGTCATTCGCCTGATGTTAGCTTTAATCTATGAAATCTGAAACCGTACTATGCAAAATCTATTTCAGTCATTTCGTATCAAATTACGCGATATTTGATATCGTAACGCACTGAACATTTAATTAAAACGTGAACATTTAATTAAAACCGCGGAATAAAAAATAAGTAATATGCCGACAGTTCTGTTGATATATTTACGATTAAAATAGTATATCATACACCAAGGTGGAAAATACTATTATTATTACCCGAGCACTGAGATTATTTCACGAGGCGCAAAGCCCCGAGGGAAATAAGGTGGCAGGGAGGGAGTAGTGTATGATGACATACACCAGATAACAGTGTTGCTTTAGTATCGACCCGAGTTTCGATTCGGGTCGAGCGAAACAAATTTTTAAAGAGAAAAATTTTATTTCCGGAGACAAACTAACAGTTACAAGTTTGAGCAAAAAGTGTTTTACAAAGGCATGAAAGCTTATTTATAACGTCGGCGTTATCTATCCCTGACTTTGCAGTCTGCATTATGCATTATATTATTATAAGAGTAGCTTACAATGTGGGATCGTAACTCCCGGGTCTGATATAATTTTATTACGTGTCCTGTCAATGTGTTGCATATAGATTTCGAGGTGCTGAATGATCGACGCTGTAGTTGGTTTTGTTGTGCGGGTTTGGAAAATATATTTTTTCAATGAAATATATTATATATTATGTATTGAAGGAGAACAGGAAAGTGACCGTTCCGTTGTTTTTTATTATTGTGTTGGAAGATATTTACAGAAAACGAAATTCACGTGAGCTTTCACCTAAACCTGCTCGTTGGCATATTATATTTGATACGTCTATACTAACAGTAATATTTTGTGCAAAAAAGTTCGGCGTAGAGAAAGTTTATTTATGTTATATCTAGCTACCTTCCTCAATTATGTAGACAAAAATTGTAACAAAATAACAAACACGCACTCTGTCTTTCGACATATTGTACTACCCTGCAACTAACCGTTTGAAAGAAACGATTAATAATAAAATTATGGACTTTTATTACAGGCATAATTATTAACGCTTATGAGATATTTGTATACATATTTATAAGACGTCTATCTATTGAACAACTTCTTATTAATAGCTTTGTATATGATATTGGCCTGAATTACAGTGCAAAAAAAACACAGTGAATAAGAGAGATTAAAAAACTGATTCAAAGGATCCATGCAGGTAATAATTCGGTATTAGCTGTCTTGTTTGTTTTGCCATATTTGTATTTATTGTTAATATCTTCTAAATCTGGGGAGCCTAAGTAACTTTTTTTATAGGTGGTCAAATAGAAGAAAATGAACCAGGGCCAAAATAAAAACAATTGATCCTAATAATAATAATAGTATTTAATAAAAAAAACAAGTGCGAGTCTCGCGCACGAAGGGTTCCGTACCATTATCTATCAAATCACACAAGCTTTTAATTAATTTCGACCGGCGACTCCGGCAGTTATTAGCATGCATTAGCATAGCATTTGTTATATGCGAGCCCCCTTAAATATTTATTTTATTCAGTTTTTAGTATGTTATAGCGGCAACAGAAATACATCATCTGTGAAAATTTCGACTGTCTAACTATCACGGTTCATGAGATACAGCCTGGTGACGGATAGACGGACAGCGGAGTCTGAGTAATAGGGTCCAGTTTTACACTTCGATACGGAACCCTAAAAAGAGAGTAGAGTAAAGTATATCGAGCGTTGATGTAAGAAAACTGTTGATAAAACTAAACAAAGCATATACCGGGTGTCAAAAAGGTCCCGGGACGGTCAAATATTTAGAAAAATATGCGTCGTATCGGAATACAAAAAAATAGGGGTTCAATATTTTTGGAAAAACTATTCAGACATACCAAACTCAACCCCCCACTCCACCCAGTTACCCTCACCCCCACCCAGTGGGACCGCAGAAATGATCAGCTGTGATCCCTCTTGTGACTCAGACTTTTCCCAGAGAAATAAAAGATAAAGACTTTTCAAAAAAGATTTTTTGATGGTCCAGCTGAGCTGAGACGTAGCCTCTAAAAGTTGCAGGAGGAGATACCTTCCAGTCTGACGTTCAGGAATAGGTAACAATGGTCTGCTCTGCTCACCAAAGGAATTGATTCTCGGTCATCAAGGTGTGGAAGAAAAATTTACCAGTATCAGGTTTTACAAAGTTGGAAGAAAAAAATATGTATAAATTCCCGCTTGAACCGGATATCAAGGGTGAAATTTATACTCAAATGAATTTAAATAAAATAACTAGATCAATAGTTCCAAAATATGAGTTTTAATTATATAAAAAAATATTGTAATGTTAAATATTGAAAGTAAATTTTGATTAAATTCCCAAAAATTGAGATTAGACTTTATTAAAGTAAAAAAAAATAATATTATCAAGACAGGAATGTGGTATGCAAATTTTCACTATATGGCCTACGCCGTCGAAGTAATATCTTCTAAATAAACAAAAAGTATGCTACCATTCGGTAAAACAGTATCTTTGATTCTTAATTACCAGGTAGGTAGTCTAAAATCGAACGATAACGTACGATTCAAATTTAAATTAAATATATATTTAATTCAATAAAAAAATAAAGTGGTAATAATATGCAAAATAGAAATTTAATATGACATAACATCTATTTTAAGGTTTTCACTTAAGCAAAAAATGGTCGAATCACGACTTAATTCCCCTTCGGAAATCTTTTAATTACTTGACCCAGCTGTAGAACACTCACACATATATATTAATAATAATAAAATATTTCAAACTATACCTGGTAATTAAGAATCACTACACTAAAACTAAGATATATCTTCGGGAACGTAAGCCACGGTCAACAGGCTCAAGCAAGCAGGTCGGCAGAAAAATAATGATTTCTGCGGATATTGCGGCATTAGCGGGACGGAAAGGTAGGGATAACAGATAGATGGTGAGTCGCGGTAAATTTCTACGAGTTCGCACGGTTCTATTTCAAATATTTGAAATAGAAATTCAAACATTAGCCATAAAACGGATGGAATTTATTTACGTTACAAAATGACACATATTACTTGATACAACAGCACGGAGACGGAGACGGAGACGGAGACGGAGACGGAGACGGAGACGGAGACGGAGACGGAGACGGAGACGGAGACGGAGACGGAGACGGAGACGGAGACGGAGACGGAGACGGAGACGGAGACGGAGACGGAGACGGAGACGGAGACGGAGACGGAGACGGAGACGGAGACGGAGACGGAGACGGAGACGGAGACGGAGACGGAGACGGAGACGGAGACGGAGACGGAGACGGAGACGGAGACGGAGACGGAGACGGAGACGGAGACGGAGACGGAGACGGAGACGGAGACGGAGACGGAGACGGAGACGGAGACGGAGACGGAGACGGAGACGGAGACGGAGACGGAGACGGAGACGGAGACGGAGACGGAGACGGAGACGGAGAGACAGAGAGAGACAGAGCGAGACAGAGAGAGAGACAGAGAGAGACAGAGAGAGACAGAGAGAGACAGAGAGAGACAGAGAGGCAGAGAGAGACTAAGAGAGTAAGATACAGAGAGACAGAGTGACAGAGAGACAGAGATACAGAGATACAGAGACAGAGAGACAGAGACAGAGAGACAAAGGCAGAGACAGAGACAGACAGATAGGTGGACAGATAGACAGACAAAAATTTTAAAATTGTTTTTTATTACCGTAAAACTTTGTCTGCTATTTTGTCACCCCTGCTTTGTCACCATATTGCGCGCTGATAGTTTTTATCATTTTTTTTCAAATTCTCTTGTTATCTGGATTGTGTTACTTGTGGTTACTTATGCTGCGGATAAATTACCGAGGGCGTGGGGATTGGTGAAAGCGCTGCAAGTGCCACCGATGGATTTGTGGCGATATGCCCCCCCATGCGGTGATCTTTTACAATCTATTTAAAAAATTTGCAACCTATAATATAGTTCAACAGATATTGTCAATCGTTTTTCCAATCAGCACCCTTAATTTAATGCAACTATAATATTCCAAGCACCCTTAAGCTAATGTAACTCTTATTTTACGTCATCTTAACTAATGTGACTTAAAGCAAAGGAAATTGCGATTACAGAACATTTATACTAGATTAATTGAGCTAAGGCGCCTCCTGGTTGCATTTGGCACATAAATGTTGAGTTATGTTAAAGACCTGGTTGGTAACAATAGAATAAGTCACGATTGTTTGTTTATTGCGTTAAGTTATATTTTATCGCTAATAAAACGTATAAAATAGTCCATAAACCCACCAATAAAACGTAAAACATAGTTTAAGAGTTTATTTACAATAATTTAAAGTAAATAAAAATGATGCACAAGAGCTGTAACTGGCGGAGTAAAATAATATCACTTGGGGCCGAAATCAATTCTGATAACCTGACCAGCTCACCTCGCTCTATCTCTACTACCAATTTTAACAAATTTAATAGGGACAAATTACTAGCACTCAAATAGAGTTAGTTAGAGCTTTAAAGTTTCATGACACCCTTGTGAGTTACGCCGGCGGAATAACAAGTGATCAAAGAGACGTGTTTCAGTTACTTCTCATTCGATAGTTAATCAATCTTTGTTTGCTTTTAATGTACTTTCCCCGGGTGTGATTCGCCTTTCATTATTATTTACTCTGCGAGCGGAATAAATATATAGGTCGAGCCATTTCTTTATAATGGCTTTCCTCAATGGGAACGCGGGGTTTTTTAGACTATTGGTATTATATACTGCGAGAAAAAAATGAAATCCAATGACTGTTGGCGGGTAAATACGTTGGAATCGCGCGGGGACGAAAAAGTGTGTGTTTCAAGTTTCACGGATAAAATTAAATTATATTTACTTTGTATTGTGCAGATTATATTTTGATTAGATCCCCTGACCGTATAGGCCACAACGTAAACCCAGACGAGGACTGGGAACGGGGACTCCGGCAGTGGCGGCTCGTGCCAAATTAAACAGGTAGTGCCGAAACTGGCAAAGACACATAATGAAGTGCGCATAAAATCTCACGCGTCACGCGTTTTCCTGGCACTTCAGAATTGCAATAAAATATCTATTTGAACAAGAAATAATACAGACTTCCACAAGAATAATTATTTGAGTTTATGATTACCATGGCCACCGACTTTAAGGGGTTTTAAGGCTCAGAAGAATCTGGCATAAAACTAGATCACCAGCCGATAAAACTTGTAACGTAAATAAATTCCGTTCCGTTTTATAGCTAATGTTTGAATTCCTATTTCAGATATTTGAAATAAAACCGCGCGAACTTGTATAAATTTACCGCGACTCACCATCTACCGTTACCCCTACCTTTCCGTCCCGCTACAAGCACATTAATACGCGGGATCCGCAAAAATCATTCCTTTTCTGCCGACCTGCTTGCTAAGCCTGTTGACCGTGGCTTACGTTCACGAAGATATAGGTATCTTATTGGTGATATTACATAATTGTCCTTTTTTTGAGCATATCAAACATTTCCTTAAACTTCCGGTTTAGCGGAAGTGACGCAAACTTTGTTATTTTAAATGGCACTCTGTATATTTTTTTTGCCCATCTGATTTGTCTTTAAATTCTCTTTTCAACCATGTATCGCACCATGGCATTTGTTTTTAAACTGACAGTTAATAATCATTTTATTGTATTAAGCATAGGTGGCCATGATATGAACCTTGGCAGATATTGATGCTTAGTGTGCCGTGATATCGAAAGACTTCTGGTACGCAACTTGGTGTCTCATATTTTTTTGGGCATAATCAGTAGCTGAACAGACTAACTAGATCTTTCTTATTTAAAAGAAAAAAATCTCTAAACAACCAACGATATTATAAAAACTAAGATAGGAACTCCATTTTTTATTTGACCTACTTAAGAAATACTTATTTATCTTTTATTTTCGGCCATTACAATTGCTGTACCTATCCCATTTTACTTTCTTTATTAAGTTTAATTTGAGTTTTAATCGTCTCCGGATGATGCCAACTTGGTTGGCGAAACGCGCGTCGAGCGAAGTGAAAGTGTTTTGGTGTTTGTGGAAACTACTCCGAGTGTTCTTTATTAAAATTAATATCGATAATTATTGCATAGTAATGAACATTGTTACTACCAACTGTAACAAAAATATTTAGTTAGGCAGGCCATGGAAACAAAAAAAAATGAAAAAAGACGCGTCATTTTGTTTGTCGCAAAAAAGGGACAAATTATGCACCAGATGCGACATTTGTCCGATCATAGGAAGACCGTTTTCCAGAGGTGGAAGTGCTAACTTAATATCAAGTTAGCACTAACTTTGGTTTAAAAAAAAATAATTTCGCGACAAATTTTTTTTTTGCACGACAAATTATGCGCGAGACGAGACTTTCATCAGAATATCAGAAGATGGTTGGTAGAGCTAACTTGATACCAAATTAGCACTATCATCGATTTAAGGAAAAAACAATTTTTTTTGCACGACAAAATCACGACGAAAAGCGACAAATTATGCACCAGATGCGACATTTGTCCGATCATTGGAAGACCGTTTTCCAGAGGTGGTAGTGCTAACTTAATATCAAGTTAGCACTAATATTGGTTTAAAAAAAAATAATATCAACGACAACGACAAATTTTTTTTTGCACGACAAAATCACGACAAAAAAGCGACAAATTAATCACATTATGCCACCTTTCATCTCGCATGTGGTAGTGCTAACTTTATAGAGTTAAGTTCGTAGGGTTTCTTGACTGTTTTTCCCCATGATACTAATCGAACAGTCTAGTAACCTTAAAAATTAAATAAAATTGTCATTTTACCTATGTCAAATATGTCATAAATAAAATACTATTTTGAAAAGGGCCCAAAAAGGGACCGAAACGTTAAGTAATATAATCACTCGTTTTATATACATAGAGAAATAAGCAAATAAACGAATAAGAAGGAAGATACACTTACCAGTGCTATATCTGGACATACACACGGAAACGAACCACTTAGAAGTTGTACAAGTTCTTTCACCTTTATTGAGGATCTTCAGAGCAGTGCACGATTTGTCTCATTGATCATTTATACTTGAATTTAAAATATTAATACTCCAACACTTGCAGTGACGTTTTATGACATTAGTTTTTGACGGAACTCAAATTCTTAGAATACACAAACCTAGTTTACTATATATATATTTGTTCTATTTGAACATATTATATCCTATAAAAGCATTAGGCATACAATTATCCAGGAGATGTTAAACTTTAAAATGCATAAAATCTTGTTGAACCTATCGAAAAACAACTACTTCTTCCAACTATGTGCTAGAGAATATTGAATTACATCAGCCTGTAGTGTTATTCCGGTCCTATGTCTGACATAGCGATGGTCTGTCAATGAGGACCAGTTTTGTCACAATTACTTTTTTCACGGATTCGACGAGTGATTAGATAATAACAAAAAAATCCGTTCATCTCCCAAGAATATCTCTAGATTGTTACGTAATAGGAATTTTGTCACAAGGTATTTACGATCCGGAAGTCATTAGGAATAAAATAAGGTTTAATATATAAGTAAACGACAAGGATGACGTCATTGCTCCATAGCCAAAAATGTACCCCGAATTTTCACTGCAATTATTCAATCGTATTTGTATAAGTAAAAAAATATTTCTAAATGTTTTTCACCGAAATTATTTTGAATAAATATAAAATTTGTGATGTTGTAAATATACTTATGTGAAAATGCTTTGAAAAGCATGAAAATTTATGAATTTCAATACTATACCAACAGATTTACGCATGCTTTTATTCGGCAATTTTTTTATTTGCACTACTAATGTACGGAGAATCGATGTATATTCCGATGGAAATGATTCCCTTGGCGAAAGCAGCAAATGCTGTATTTTCTGATTGATTAATTGAAACCGCAAACACGTACACCAGAGATATGCATAATTGATAGCGAGGCGGCTTTTAAAAAAATTAAAATAGCTGACGAATATACATCAAGCAGATTTGATGGTGTTAGTGTCTTCGTCAAACAAATGAGTCTCTTGAATTGATTTTGTGTTTTCTTTTTCCAGGCACATTCTCAGTGTTGCCCAGCGGAATCCTGACCTGAGAAACTATGCATCGAAAGCAAATCTGCCGACGTCCAACCGCCTCTGACGTAGTTTAAAATGATCACCTTCACCAGCGTTACATCGTTTAAATTGTACGTGCAGACGCTACTGGAGAACACGACCTTAAACATCTCCGAGAACGACATCAATAAAATAATGGACTACTACAACATAACCGAACCGGACTACAACTGTGGCGGTGATTTGGAACGCTTGGCGGTCAGCTACGCCAAAAACTACCATCCGTATTTCTCCATCGCCGTATGCGTGTTCGGGTGTATCGCCAATATTTTGAACATAGTGGTGCTGACAAGAAAGGACATGGCCAGTGCCCCGATAAATCGGATCTTAACCGCGCTCGCGGTAGCGGACATGCTGCTTATGATAGAGTACATTCCATTCGCATATTACTACCATATGGAGCTGCTGGGCAAGAGAGAGTTTCCTTACTACGGAGCGGTGTTTATGTTGTTCCATAATCACGTCGCTCAGATTCTTCACACCATCTCTATATGCCTCACTCTAACGCTGGCAGTGTGGCGGTATCTGGCTATAGGGTAAGTTCCATTGCTTTTCCAATGAACGTAGTAGCTGAAATCTTATGCATAATAATCAGAAACCAAGAAACAGTCTTTATAGTCCAAGCAATGGGAGGTTTCTATTTGCAAAAGGTAGGAAATAAATTAATAGGGATACACCTCGCAGGGATTTTAATAGGGATACACCTCGCAAATTGGTACGAAAACCACAAAACCAGTTAAAAGAAACTAAAAACTAAGTTAGAATATCAATATATAACACATTTAACTCGGCAACACCCAGGTGAATTTTTTTTACGTCATCACCCAGGTGGGGTCTGGTCAACAACACCTCTAATACAAGGACAAAGTGCTGCCTCGTGACGTCACCATCCGGAGGCCTACGAGATACTTATGTTATTACGGGATTTATGTAGTTATTTAGGTAGGTATGTCTGAAATCGTTTTAATGTAGTTTTGGAGATCAATAAAAAGATCAAACTAAACAAAAATATTACGGCGTCGGCAGAAAGAGAACGATTTTTGCGGATATCACGTATAAATGTGCTTGCTGGGAACACGCGACATTTAGCGGGACGGAATGGTAGGATTAACGGTAGATGGTGAGTCGCGGTAAATTTCTACAAGTTCGCGCGGTTTTATTTCAAATATTTGAAATAGGAATTCAAACATTAGCCGTAAAACGGAACGGAATTTATTTAGGCTACAATCATATCCAGTGAAGTGAACCCACAAAGATCGGTGTGATTACCACATTTTTCGGAATTTGCTACATTACCATAGATCTCTTCATTTATCCAGCATAACACCGCGTTCTATAGAGCACGTGAAACATGACGATTATAGCAGTTCCTCGTACGATAAATTTCACAAAGAGGGTATATACAGACACCGCAGAAGTTGGAATGGGACTTATTTCATTTTTATGTAACGTCATGTCGTTAAATGCCCCGTTTTACCCCGAATCAGCTATAACATTTAATGATATATTCTTATTTATGTTTGTGGTTATTTGCGTTGTATCTGTGTTACTCCGTTGGGTAGTAATAATTTCGGGAACTCGAAGGACGCTTATTTAAGTGTTGTTTACTCGCTCGGAATAATTGCGGTTCTTATTACAGTTTATTAGCCCGATGAATTATTTTTAATCAGTTTGAGATTATTTCAACGGTCGATAATTTTTTCCGCCGCGCTGGATGCAATGAAAAATGGCGAGAAACACTTTGAACACTGAAATAGAAGTGGAAGTAAACGGATTAGCTATCATTAAGAGTAAAGTACGATGATTAAAGTAAATGTCGACACGCAAAATAAATAGAGTGCATGATTCATTTCCATACGCCTTTATAATTTGATATCAATGCTGCCGTGCAATTGAAAAACATAGCAAGTCGGCTTACTGTTTTTGCTTTGTAGCAATTAATCGAGCCGAATACATGAGATCTATATGATGATATTGTTTAAATTTTTATCGGAGGTTCCGTTGGAAAGTTACAGATATCCAGGTTTTAGCAAATAGACTTACTAGAAACCTGTTCGTATCATCTAGAGTTACTACATAAATCTAGTATTTTGCTGAGGGATTTTTTAAATTGCAAACACAAAATGTAGCAAAACATGGTATTATTTTCAATTTATTTTATAATCATAACCAAGAATATCTCAAGTATTCTATTTTGTAGTGCTCGAAAATACAAATGAGAAACATAGTAAGTAGATATGCTATATTAAAAAGGGCTATTAATACAATTTGAAAAAGTAGTAAGTCTAGTTACTTACATCAAAACCAATTTCCTCCAAACAAGATCGTTAGTAAATCTTGTTACGTGACGTCGTGCCTAATGGGTTTAAAAGAATGGATTTTTATTTTTCTATAACACTCGACGCGAGGAAACGCGCGTCGAGCGAAGTGAAAGTGTTTTGGTGTTTGTGGAAACTAACAAACACCAAAACACTTTCACTTCGCTCGACGCGCGTTTCGCCAACGCATTTCCGGATGATGCCAAGTTGCCATCATCCGGAGACTATTAAAACTAATCTTAAACTATAAAATCTACCATATTTATACTATTTTCATGGTGACGTCACTAATGATATCACCGTGACATATACGCGTGACTAATCACGCTTCAATGATCGGTTGCTGAGCAACGCGTAAAGCGGGCTATACGGTATAGGTCCCTTGTCGCTATTCATACTACTTTTACATTTTACAATTTCTATACTCTCAAATGCATTCAACTGTCTATTATTGGTCACATTTCTAACTAATCTTAAATTACTAATATATATTCAATGATTTTTATCAAAAGCATGTTGTGCAACACTAGACTTATCTGTTCTTTCATATTTTAGATGAGCCATATGCTCTTTAAATCTGGTGTTAATTGATCGTCTCGTTTGTCCAACATATTTTCGATCACAATCATTACAACTAATTTCGTAAATCCCAGACCTTTCATTTGGAACAATTTTATCCTTTGGATTGTCTAAAAGTTGTTTCCTAGTTCATATGTAAACTTTACAGAAGTTAAACGACTATTTAATTTGGAAATGAAGTTTTCTACATCCGCAATCTTAGTGTCAAACACGGCAAAAATGTCATCCACATACCTCAGCCAAATCCTAGGAAAATACTCGAATTCTTCTTTTGCTTCAGTTTCAAATCGACTCATGAAGACATTAGCAATGAAAGGCGATAAACAGTTACCCATTACGGTTCCTTCATGTTGTTCATAGAACTTGTCATTGAAACGGAAGCAATTTTGTTTCATACAAAGTTTTGTAAGGTTTATATATTCTTCTTTTACTTATTTTCTATAGTTGTTTAATTCGAGTAAATCCTCAAGATAGTCCAAGGTCTGTGGAATTGGTACACTCGGAAATAATGAACAAACATCAAAGAAAATCAAAATTTCACCCTCTTGCAATCGAATATTCTTGACCTTATCAATGAAATCATTCGAATTTTTAACTGAAAAACTAGGCTGTGCAATGGGCAAACTTTCAAATTCCTTAGTCAACCATTTTGATAAGTGGTAAGTCGGAGATCCAATAGACGATACTATTGGACGCACCGACTTCCCTGGCTTATGAATTTTTGGTAGACAATGGAATCTAGGTACAGTAGGGTTAGATACACGTAACCTATTCTTAACAGGTGGAGTAATAAGGTTGTTACATGATATTTTGTATTTCAGTGGTCATTCTTGGTAAAGGGTTTCTAGTATGTTCTTTATAAGGACCATTACTAATTAGGTTGTTTACCCGTTCATAATAGTCCTCTTTTTCTAAAATAACAACCTTATTACCTTTATCTGCTTTTAAATAAAAACAGTCTTTTTCGCGCAATCTTTTGATAATCTTTCTAGGATTCTTTGAGCATGACTTTCTATTGCCATTCATTATATTTTTAGAAATTTGATTCCTGCAAGCCACTCTGACGAGACCCTTGGATGAATCAGGCAGATATTGAATTGAACTTTCAATCCCTGCCACGACATTATCCAAAATCTCATCAGAAGGGGCTACAGCAATGTTTAAACCCTTGTTTAGAAGGTTAAGTTCTTCTTTATCAAAAGAGTGTGACGAGTGATTTTCCACAATGTTAACGACCTTCCGAGGAACATTTTTTGGTACATTAGTAGTTTCCTATGTTTATAAAAGTAAACTGTTTAAATTTTAGTTCTTACCTTTGTTAGATTCTTTGATCTGCGGAAAGGGTTTGGGATTAAAATAAACGGAAATATATATTTAATCAATCCCTGGTTATTGTGGTTTTATTTAATTTTTTCTGCATTAATACACTGCACATCAATTTACTTGCCTATGTTGTTAAAAACTTTCTGTTTTACAGTGGCGTGTTCTCCAGTGCTTCCCTTGAGATTGGATGCAATTGTCAATTAAATTAATTATACAATAGTCAATTTCAATAAATACTATTCAGGGAGCTTATTACAGTATGTATCGACGGTTTGCAAAAGTCCGGTTTGGTTCTGCGCAAGATTTTTTTTCTCTCGAAAAGTAAGCGACTTTCCTTCCCAATTTCGCTGTTCTATAAATAATATTATTTATAACTACTGCAACTGATCACGTAATCCCGTCCAAAATGGTACATTGCACACCCTTGAACAGTTTTTCTAATTTAGTACGATTTACTGCCGCAGAGGCATATACAAGACGTCACTAGCTTGACCTTGGTCTGACGAAACGATTTTACATCCATTTCGCCGTCGCCTTAATTGAAATAATTAATCATTGTGACAAGAACATGACGCACAAAAACTTAGTTAGTTAAATCGAGGTAAAATCGCGTTTAAAGTTGTTTACAGCTGGAAAGGCTGTTTAGAAACGTGGTCGAAACTTTCAGTACCGGATCAAGAAATTGCGATTCTTTCACTCATAAATTCATTCCCTCAACGCGTTTCGGCTGGTTCTGTGGCGTAAATGACGTAGTTACATATAGTGGAGGCATTGAAGCGTAAAATAGGGTCTTACCTACGAATTTTTTTACTGTGCACCGATTTGCATGAAATTTTGGAATTAAGCTCATCTTACCATTAACTTCAAAAGTGAAAATGACCCGAACTGCGCCTATAATTTTTAAGGGGTAAAAACAACCCCTTAATGGAAAAATTCACATTGAGCCATTTTATAATAATAATAATAATAATAAACGTCTTTATTTAGAGAAGAAAATATAAGGGCGAAGTTTAGCATAGCTACTCTTACACCTAACCCTATATATTTTCACAATAATACTAATTATAAAGTTAAAACATGGCAAGTAAGATATATACTATTCTACTAATTTAGTTAAATTAAATTATTTAAAGTATAAAGTTTCTGGGCATATAAGTAATCTATACATATATATGAATAAAAATGTGTATACAAAATTTTCAATATAATAAAAGCGCAAGATTGACCCTCACAAAAACAACCCAGCAGCGGAAGACCCGCCACTATACAGACGCTCATCACTTCTCACTGCAGATTAAGCAGATATTTTTTAACGTGAAATTTAAAATTGGATGCATTTAAAGATTTGAAATGCGATGGTAAACTATTGTATGTATTAACGGCGTTATAGGTAAAGCTTTTACGAAATGTGGTTGTTTTATATTTAGGCGTATTTAATAAATCTTTAAATCTTACGTTAACTGAGTGCAGTGTCCTCCTAAAAATTAATTTAACTTTAAGGTAACTAGGACTACCTGATTTTAATATAGAATGTGTGAAGCGTAATAAATGTGATTTCCTGCGATTCTCCATAGAAAGCCATTTAGTTTCTCTTAATTTTTGGGAAACATGGTCATATTTTCGCAAGTTATATAAAAATCTACAGCATGCATTTTGTATTTTTTGAAGTCTACTTCTATCAGCGGAATATAAACATGGACCGTACACAAAATCGCAATAGTTCAAAACTGATAACACAAGAGAATCAACTAATATTTTTTTAAGCTAAAAATTTAAAATATGCCTATTACTATATAACAATTTTAATTTGTAATAAGATCTCTTAATGAGTTTATTTACATGTGATGAAAATTGTAACTGTGAGTCGAATAATACACCTAAGTTTTTTGCAGAAGATTGAATTGTCAAAATTTCGTTATTAATTTTTACCTGTAATTTATTTTTTACGTAATCTACTTTCCTTTTATTTCCAAAAATTAAAAGGCAACATTTATTGGGATTTAACGTCAAGTTGTGACTGAGGGACATTTGTAACACACGTTCCAGGTTTTCATTAATTACATTTTGAGCAGTGACAGCATCATCAACTAAAAAACTTTCATAAATCTGGGTATCATCAGCATACGCGTGCTTTTTAACGTTAATTGAATTTAAAATATCAGTTGTATATAGAATAAAGAATAGAGGACCCAAAATAGATCCCTGAGGGACTCCAGTAGCTAAATGGCAAGGTTGGGAAAGTTTATCGTGTATTTTGACTCGCTGCGTACGACCAGTCAGATAAGACTCCACCAGATTTACACCAATTTCATTGAATCCGTAATATTTTAATTTGGCACATAATAAAAGATGATTTATTGTGTCAAAAGCTTTTGAGTAGTCTAGTAGTACCATAGCTGTTACCTTTTGATTGTCACACGCAGTGATGATATCATCAGTAATATGTGCCAATGCCGATCCTGTACTATGACCTTGTCTGAAGCCAGATTGAAAAATAGATAAAACATTTTTTTCATTTAAAAATGTGAGAATTTGTTCATACATTATTTTTTCTAAAATTTTGGATATTGAAGGCAAGATACTAACTGGTCTCAAATCAGAAATTGTAAGTGGATTAATAATTTTTGGTAAAGGTACAACTATACCCTCCTTCCATATGTTGGGAAAATATCCACGTTCGATACAACAATTAATGATATGTGTTACATACTTATCTATAAATGGACTACAGTATTTTAGCATAGATGCACTAATTGCATCACTACCCCGAGCATTTGACTTTAAACTATGTAGTATTGTATTAACCTGTTTGACACTAGCTAGCTTAAAATCAAAATTAGCGGTATTATATCTATTTGAGTTGTAAAATACTATTCGTTCTTTTCCATCATGTTTCTGAAGAAAAACTGATGAAAAGTACTTATTTATCTCATCAGGATTTGCTAAATTTGCAGGAATTTCTCTAGAAGGTTTGTTTTGAATATTCATATTTTTTAAAGTTTTAAAAGTTTCTTTAGCATCATTTTTCATATGAATACTGGTTAAATATGCCTTCTTCTCATTCCGAATTGCTGTTAAAGTTAAATTACGTAACGTTTTATAGTTTAACGTTTTATAGTTTTATAGTATAATTTATTTAATGCTTTCTCCATCTCACGCATCATTATTTTAATAGTATCAGTAAGCCATGGGGCTCTGCCCTTTGTTACACGAACAGTCCTGAGTGGAGCATGCGTATTAAAAATTTCAGTAATAAAATCTGATAAAAGTTTTATTTTATGTTCAATATCATTTTCATATAAAATCAACTCCCACGCTAGCGCTTGCAAGTCTCTATCAAAATGTTCATATTTAAAATTTTTAAAATCCCTAAATGTGATATATTTGGCTTTACATTTTGCTACAAGTAATGATAATTCACAAAAAACTACGCTGTGATCAGATATCAAGTCAGCATTGACAACCCCTGCTGAAGCAACAACATCTTTACAATTTAAAAAAATTGGATCCAACAAACTGCTGGAATATTGGGTAGTTCTGGTAGGCTCGTTAATAATTTGTTCTAATCCGTATGCATCTAAAGCATTTGTGATTGGGTTTACAAAATTTAAAAAGTTTACATTAAAGTCACCTATACAAATAATTTTATGAAAGGATGGTGCAAGAACTGAAAAAATATCATCCAACCGGTCAACGCAGTTTGTCAAATTACTTGAAGGAGGCCTATAATAAACACAAAGCGCTATAATATTGTCCTTATTAATTTTTAAGTTAACCAACATATACTCCAAATTAACGTTTTCAGGAAAGTCAGCTGAAATTAAGTTACATTGCATTTTATTACTCACGTATCATCTTACCCTTAACTTCAAAAGTGAAAATGACCCGAACTGCGCCTATGATTTTTAAGGGGTAAAAACAACCCCTTAATGGAAAAATTCACATTGAGCCATTTTATCGCTAGAAAGCGCATCTAATATTAAGGGGTGAAATTGTAAAGTATTTTCTAACACAATCACTTCATATTAAAATCATTTCCAACCCCTTGAAAACCTTACTACCCTTGCGAACAACCCCTAAATTGAAAAAGTCACAAAAAATTAATTTGGTATGACATAAAAAGATTAAGTATAGAGTAAATGATATTTTATGTTCTCTATTTTAATTATCGAATTGTCAACCCCCTTTCGACCCTTCAAATCAACCCCTTGATAAAATATTCTTTAAAAAAATTACTTTTGATGAAATAAAAAGGAATTAAATGTTATTACGTTCTCGAAAATGATCATATTCTCAATCTTTTCAACCCTTAAAACGACCCTAAATTAAAACATTGAATTACACATTTAAAAAAAATTTAATTATAGAGTAAAAAATCACCATTTATTGAATAAAACATAAACTTACAAGTGGTCTGAAACTGTACCAGATTGAATTAGTAATACATTTAAAATATTTTACAATAAAAGCATGACGATACGTAAAAATTCCATAGTCATAATTTTCATATAATTTATAAAAAAAAACATTTTCCTTTATGATTCAATTTCGGAGTCGCTGTCAGAATCGATATCTTCTTCTGGCTGAATTGAAGGGCTATTCTGGCAGCTATCTCCACTGCACGTTCCACAAGTAGTATTGCAAAACAGACCAACTCTTCGGCATCCGCAAGAGGCTCCACAACCTATTTTGCAGTTGCAAAAAATCATTTTCAGTAGTTCTTGAGGTGCATGTGGATGGATCTACAGATTTAATTGGATTTAATAAACCTTCATTCATGGCCCATCCCCAATCTGTTGGATGAATGTTTTTGTTGCCAAGCCAAATCTGTGTTTGAAGATAAACCCTCTTTGTATGCTCATTTATGGCACCAACAGTTGGGACCAAGGATGATAATTTCACGGCAGTGTTTTTTGTGGCAGCTTTAACGAAACTTTCATACCGCATCTTTTCGAGATATTCTGATAAGTTTTCTACTCGACTCAGCTTATTTGGTTGTATGTCTTTAGCAAGTCCATATAAACATACCATGCAATATCTACCAGCCTCTAAAATATCTGCAAGTCCAGATGTATTATTATTCAGAAATATCTGTGCCTTATTTCTCAAATCTTCCCTTCGTTCTAAAAGATCCATGAATTTTTTTTTGCCTTTATTTTATGCCGCCGAAGTTGAGTCACACCCAGTGAAAGAATGTGCAAATAGAATCAATTTCCAGCTGTTTGGGTAGTTTATTTCTAAACTTTTCGATGAATATATTACTGTTTGCACGTTTTGTCTGCCTAATTTTAAAAATAAAATTTCTTCGTCATCTACAGCCCGGGCAGTTAAAATCACCAAAATATCGATATCTTCTGCAACAATAACTTTTGTCAAGTCAGTACTAAATGATACTGCTGTATCAACAATTAGTTCGCCAGCTTCACCTTCACCTTGGCAGCATTTAATAGATTTTTTTTCAAGTTCTTCCATAAGAAATTTAATAAAACGTCTTTTGTTTTTATTGATTATTTAGCTTAACGCATCACTTTTTTTACAATTTAAAAGTAACTCATCAAAATAGGAAACCGTGAAGGTATTATTTTAAATAAAAACTTGACCAATGCACGTGCAAAGAACTTATCATTTCCAGAATTATTCCCACAAAAATGGATAGAATGATGAATACTAAAATTAAACAAGTAATGTTAATAATAATAATAATAATAATACTTACACTCTTAATTTATTGCAATAATTCACAACAATTTATTTAAAATTTTTGTGGTCACGTAAAATCAATTTTAATTTTTTAAATTAAATTGTATGAATTATATTATATTAAAATATTGTTAGAATATTAACGAGTTCACAGCTTAAAATTTAATTTATGTACGGCAAAACTAAATATTAATAAATATATATGTAAAAAATACCCAGAAAAAACTAATCTAATTTAGAAAAAACAGTTTTTTTCATGTACTCACATTTTTTATTAAATAAAATGTTAAAATTGGGCGTCTATATAGTTAAAATTATTGTTACACTAAACACGTGCTCATTCCTTTGCAGGCGGAAACATACTGGCCAGATTATATAGCATTTATTAGGAAATTCCAAACGAATAAACGGAGCACGCACAGCAGATCACCTGGCTTTTTCGTCGTTGGCACCTCCGAGTATTACACACACTTACCTTCATTTAACACGTTCAACGCCACCGTCGATATGACTAGCGGGCGCCAGTGGCCGCCATCGATTTGACATGCGGACATTTTACATGATAAAAGACGATGGGAACATGAATGGCCGACACAAATTTCATGTGTGTACGGCAATAGCCGTCTTGATAACAGCAAATGTAAAACAGGTTACCGCATGTCAACCACGCGTTGACACCGGCCATGGGCGCTGTATACTGATGTCAACCCGTGGTTGACACCGGCCATGGGCGCCTGTTTACTGATGTCAACCACTGGTTGACGGCGGCGTTGAACGTGTTAAATGTGTTATATATATACATATATGAACGTTGGTATGTATTCATGCCTACGTTTCCAAAATATGTGCCATAATATGTATATATATATACATAAGACAACAGTTTTGGGTCTCTATTACTGTGTACTTTCACTTTGCTCCAAAAATTCACACCGAAATTTTCAGTTTAATAGGTAGAAAAAAATACGATTAGTTTTTGGACCATAACTCCTTCAATTTTGATCCTATCACAACTTCTAAAAAAGCATTTTAAAGTTAATTTAAAGAGCTACAACTTTTTTCATTACAATGTATAGTGAAAAACCTTTTATTTTGAAACGGTGAAGGGTCAAAGGGCTTGAGAGGGCTGTGATAGCGCTACCGCGCGCTCACAGCGCACTTTAAACAATCATATCTCCGTCAATTTTTGTGTGGCAGAAATAAAGAATAACCAAATTTTTTGTCAGAAAAAGACCTACATTTTTTAACACCACACTTTTTCACGTATCTTTCATCATTTTTGAGATATTATGAAAAAAAGGTGATTTTTTTAAAAATTCAAAAAAATTATTTTGTTCTAAAACGTCATTTTTTTGAAAAATACGTATTTTAAAGCAGTCAAACTGCTAGAATTCATCAAACTCTTTATACTAAAGTTAATTCTAGACGGAATACGATTAATTTTAATTTTGGTGGAAATGGCACTTATGAAACCCATCGATTTAAAAAAAAAATCATTAGATATTCCCCTTTTTTTCATTACAGCTCACTCATTTTAGGTGCAAAAGACTTTTAACAGTGCTCATTTTAAAGCTTATTTCAAACACTACAAAATCCTATTTCAATAGAATGCATAAAATATATCTGCTCGCCGCTAGATGGCATTGAACACATCGATAATATTTCAGGCAAAATAAAAAAAGGCTCTGACCTTCAATATCTCCCTTAATTTTGCACTTAGCACAGTTTATAAAAAACCAATTTGTTTATTTTTTAATCTACAACAATCATAAAATTTTTGTTAAAATACATATTTTTGGAGATATTTGCAAAAAACCAATGAAAAACGTTGAGTTTTTTGAAAAACTTTATAGAACATTTTTTGCTTAAAATGAGGCCTTCTATCAATATCTGAGGTTTTTTTGAAAAAAAAAATGTACACCACCGAGAAGGGGTGGCAACCCTCCCCAGGGTGCCGGCTCAGTTCGGGACATTTTCACTTTTGAAGTTCAGGGTAAGATGAGCCTAATTCCAAAATTTCATGCAATTCGGTGCACAGTAAAGAAAAACGGACCCAAAACGCTTCGATGCCTCCACTAATAGTAGCTTCATAGCCCAGCCGTCGGAGCAGTAAAAAGGGCTGAAAATAATTCAGGGAGTTTTGATTTTCGGTGCATGGAGTAGTGTCAAGTGTCAAAAATAACATGTCGATTTTGCGACCTCGAAATACCTGCGGAAATGTGAAAAAAAAATCGAGTTTTTGCGAAAATAGTTACTTTTGTATTAAGTGCGTAAAATGAGAATGCGTAAAATAATTTTTCCAAAAATTCTCTCGAATGTGCCATGATAGCACGAATTTTATACACGAAATACAAACAGCGAATTTACATCGTCTGAAATATATTAAAAATAAATACCTTCAATACATCTTGACGTGGTTTTTTGCCCCGATAAGTGATCGCTTTTAAACGACTGTTGTCTTGAAAATATTATTCAATGTTTTCAGTAAAATCGTAATCAAAAATTTTTCGTGTCTGAAAAAAATAAGTCCAAAATAACTAAATAATACTTCTCTTTTCCATACATGTTATCCTTAATGTTATCAATACTTCCAATACAATTTTACAGCAGCCAGTGGTCTTTCTGTGTCGTGACTATAGAAACGGTGTGTTGGCACGCCGCGTGTTTGACTGTGTTTGCTCGTAGTTGTTTCAATTTCAACTTATTTTCAAGAAGATGGATGTTGATTATGATAGTGGTAATGATACCTCATCAGATATATCTGAGAAAACAATTGAAATAGTATCTATAGACGTATTAATACAAGAGACTGAATTGTTTACATTTTTGGCCGATCCAAGATCGTTCCATCCTTATCGTCCGTCTTTTTCTCCCAAACGGCACGTTTGCCAGGCTTACTGTGAAATTCACTTGAAGTCTTTGAATACCGTGTGGATCATTTAAGTCCGGAAAATGTTACTTTTCATCGGTAAGTAATGTAAGTACTTTTAAGGTTACCTACAAGTTTTAACGGCTTGGCTTGGCCAGGGGCGGCGTTGAAACTAAAAATGATCTTTTTATATTGCTGCAATAATTAATTAATAATTATTTCATTAATTTTTATTATGTAATTTATATGGTACATAATATCAATGTGCGATATTTAAAATTATTTTTATTCGGGTGATGCAAAATACCATTTTCATCTCCATCTATGTATGTTGATGAACTACTGAATGACCACCATATTCAATTAGTCAAGTTGGTATTGAAAACATTTTTCAAAATATGTATTTATTATGAAACAAAAAAAAATAGAAAAGAATAGGCGAAATAGAATAAGAAGTTTGAATACAAAACTCATATTATTTAGGAATTAATAGATTCAATGATTATAGTAGGTTTGATTAACAACGTTTAATTTACTGTGTTGTTTGTATATAGGACATGAAGTTGTGATTTTTTTTAAAGAACTGTCTAAAAAGTTCAGTCTATAAAATTTGAAAAAAATGTTGCTTTTATTTTATTATTTATATTTATAGTAGTTCATGTTAACTTTAGTATGATATACATTTATGAATTTTGTAAATCCCAAAAGTATGTTGTGATTTTATTTGTTATAGTGTTTTCTTATGTTATTCTAATGAAAAATCTAGACGTTTTTCCATTTCTTAGTTTAAATACAGCACTCATATTATTAGGAGTGTTGCATTTATAAAAGGTCGAGTAATAGCTTTACGTTATAATAACTTAATTTGCATGTATGATTAAAATTCTTAAATATATGTCACTATATATGCTACAATACAGAAAATGATGAGATTTCAGAGAACAGAGACAGCGACAATGATAATGAACAATGTGAATTTGACGATGAAAAAATTTAAAACGTGTAGGAAGAGAAAGAATAAATAGACAGACTTTATGAGTTGTGTAGTGCCATAACGGCCACACGTGCTCTCAATATCTTATTTGTTATATTTATTATTTGTTATTGTATATAAAGTAAAACTAGTTCACGCGGTGTAAACATACCCAGTAAAATTGCCAGCTAAGACATTTTTCGGATCAAGGTCGACTTCATACAATTAGTGTAAATACCTAAGTACCGACCTAGTCAACATTATATAAGGCGGTAACTAGGTCACCCAACAGAATTCATTCCAAGACATTCGCACATACTGCATGTCTGCAGTATGTGCGCTGTATCATTATTTAATCCAATGTCAATACCGAATAAACGTGATTAATTGTTCCTGGCGAGTTTCATTCGAATGCCATTACGGCATTACAGTTGTTTCAACAAACACGCAAGGAAAATTTTTACTAAGTGGTCAGACACCTATTAAAGTGTATTTTTTTATAGAATTTAAATTATTTACAATGTTTCCAATAATTAATATTAAACGGTTTTTAAAAATCTGCGATTTTTTACATTTTTTTGATATAAAAAAGTCCTGTACCGCAAAAAAATGTCGTAAATACCAATTCTACCTTCCAAATAACCTACTTCAAATAAGACATAACTTGTTGTCTGGTTCTACGTCAAAAAAACTTCACAATTTTCCCTCGGTTTCGCTCTATTATTATTATTGTTTTGTAAGATTCAGTTTCAGCAAAAAATATTACACACTTTTCCACTCAAAGACGACAGGTTTTCCACTTAAAGTAAATATTTCAATTTGGAATTTTGAAAAACGGTAAACAATGGGCTTTCCAACTGTTTGCAGACATACAGGGTGTTCCATTTCCGGTTAAACCGAAGAGTGGACAAAGAAGATAAATACTCAGGAAAAGCATCAATTTTAGAAAACCGTAATTCAGTTCCGTAATTCTCAACTGGTTTAAATAAGTTTAAAAACGGTCAAAATGAGTACCTATAATGGGGCATCTGGTGTTAAATTTATGCTTTCGTTCCACATCCGTTATCTCACTGAATTACATTTTATCCTCAATATCAGAATTTCTAAATATACACCTCCAGCGATATATAGTAAAGCTGTTTTCTCAGGTTTCGTAAATCATTCGGGATACGCAAGAAATTTATAGAGATTCATAACGCAGCTACCGTAATCTCTGATATTATATATCTTAAGAGAAAATATATAGCTAACCGAGAATTGACATATTTCTATATACTTATATATACGTGGAAGTGTTTGCAATCAGGGGACTTGGGAAGCCCCTGAGAAATATGCCAAGCATCTTATGCATTATCCACATGTACTTATTACTAGCAGACATAATAGACATTTGTTGTAAGCCACATAATTAAATACATTTAATTTTAATATGATAACTGTTTATTAGATAATTGAAATTTATATCAGACGTGTATTATACACTCAGTTCCAAAATGATTTCTATTTTTTGGTTGGTAGATAATTATATCATCTTTCAAACAAAATTAAAGAGGTGACCATGTTTTCAGAGCCTCCTAGATGGTAGTGGAAAACCTCGAATTATGTTTTTTTCTTAGTTTTTAACTCACTACTATGACTATGACTATGAAAGTTACCGTTGTCATAGCAATCACTCACTATTTCACTCTATTGTTGTGTCGTTAAGTGTCAGTAAAAAAGTTGCAGAATGCGTAAGTTTTAATGGTGAGTCGGTTATGGTGTGGGGAGAGATTTCAACAAATGAAAAGGCACCCCTTCATGTTTTTCTACCGAGACAGTCGATGACAGCCTGAATCTACATTGACATTTTAACACTCGGAGTAGTTTCCACAAACACCAAAACACTTTCACTTCGCTCGACGCGCGTTTCGCCAACCAAGTTGGCATCATCCGGAGACGATTAAAACTGGAAATCCGGAATCCGGTTGGCATCATCCGGAAACGAAAAAACTTCAGTTTTAATCACCCCGGATGATGCCAACTTGGTTGGCGAAACGCGCGTCGAGCGAAGTGAAAGTGTTTTGGTGTTTGTGGAAACTACTCCGAGTGTTACAGTTACATCAAAGGTTCCAGTCCTATCCAGTAATTGACATTTTACAGCAGTACGTCTTACCACGTGCACAGTTGTTGGGCAATAATTTTATATTAATGCAGGATAATGCCCGACCACATACCGCGGCAATGGTGCAAAATTTCTTAGAAGCTACGGGTATCACTACAATACAATGGTCTACGAGAAGCCCCGATATGAATCCTGTAGAACATTTGTGGGATGAATTAGGGAAAAGGGTACGTTCTAGCGTGAGGCCTCCGGAAATGGCAGGTGCATTAGTGGAGGAATAGGATCGTATACCAATGGAAACGATAAGAAACCTAATTTCCAGTATGCCGCATAGGGCAGATTTACGTCAATAATAATTATTTATTAATGTTTATATTAAATCATATTGGATGTATACTTCCCTATTTCAGTCGGATTCACAATTTCATGGACCTTAATTTTTCTGCGCGGAATCCAAATTATTTTTCTAAAATAAAAGTAGCCTAAGTTAATCCCGAAGGGTGTGCCGCTTTCAAAATTAGGTGTACAACTATTCAAATTGCCATGAAATATTTTATTTATATGGCCTGAAATCTCCAGAATATTTAAATTTCTGGCATGGACTAACGTTAATCTATACTCTATCCAACGAGAGAATGGACTTGCTTTGCGCATCGGCGACTAAAGAGGATGGGCTCTGTAACGAGCTACGCAGGACCGTCATTCGATGAAATAAATTCGTAAGTAGGTAGGTAGGTACTTTATATAATTAGGTACAAGGTAGGTATCGGACCCAGACGCCGGCCCTGGCTACCTTCTGAGCCAATTAAGACGTTGAGGGCGTTGAACTAATGTTCTAAGGGGCGGAGAGCTGACCAAAACAGACGAATTTGCTCGAGTGCAAGTCCATTCTCTCGTTGGATACAGTATAGCATTGTTGTGAATATTATTTATAAATAATGTCCGATATACCGATCATACATCTCGAATAGTCTAGTCAATAAGTGCCATTTTGATGAATTTCAATTAACCTGTACAGAAAATTATGATTTAGGGCTCACTCGATTCGGAATGATATCTAGAAACTTTTGAAAAATTTGAAATGGATAAAAAAGTTTTAAACAATTTTGCAAAAATACTTGAATAAACGGTAATCCATTATGAAAAAAAAATCCCGAAACTTTTTAATTAGATATGCTTTTGTTAATTAACTTATTTTCTCAAGTTTTAAATTAACATAAAAACCAGATAATTGCCAAACTAAAAATCTTAGATTTTGTTCACTTCTTGGAGCAATTCTTGAAAGGCCTTGGAAAAGATCCCCGTTGGAAAAATTTAAAAAAATTGAATTTCCACTTTGTTATTAACAATCGAAAAAATTGAACGACTTGTTTCGTTTATTTGTACAAAAATACATTTGTTACAAGTATACATTTGTAACACATTGTATATTAAATAAACATCGGGTACAGGTTAAGAGAAATTCATCAAAATGGCATTTGTTGACTAGACTATAAGAAGTTCATCTAAAACAGTGCCGACATCGGCTTGGTTCATTTGCTTGGTTCATGTTATATTTTCAAGTCATAGAAGGTACAAAAAAATACAACGAAGGATAATAACAAATGAGGAATAACAAATATCCTGGTTAACGATGCTGCCATCTATCGGAATCACCTTTACTATGGGTACCTACTCGCTACACTTGACCGTAGGTAGGTATCAATTTAACACAGAAAATTTGGATAACCTTTATCCTCTGCTTACTGTATTTTTTGGAACGATTTCTCCTCCTTTACCTTCCTCGTACACACTATTTTAGCCTCGTACACTCTTCCTGGAGACGCCGTGCTTGAAGTAACACTATAGTCAAGCCAAGTCAGAACACTATAAATCTTGATAATTTTCTTCTCTACTTGTTTACCCATTGATAACTGAATATTGTAGCACAAATTTTCTTATTTTACTATTGTCTAACTAATTATAATTTATAAATTTTAACAGACACATAAGCGTAACTGCCGCTTGTGTAAGGATGCTATTGCAACTCGAGTTTTTTACTCGTTTCTACGAAAGTTTATCAATTTGAAACAATCGAAGTTCCTTGACAACGAGTGTTATGTTATGTTACTCTCATACAATGTGACCAATCATATTGCAGCTAATTATTTAATTTATTTAGTTTACCTTAAATATTGTTGAATTTTGGTTTAAACAGGTTCACAATACAGTGAACTGATTTTTGGTTCACAATACAGTGACCTGTACCCATCTGTACCTCAAAACGTTTTGCTTCCGGATTATTAATCCTGAACCCCTATTCTGACGTGACGCTTTTACAATTTTACGTACAAATATACCGAGTTTATGTTAGTCTGATATACCATAATGTTTGTTAGGATTTGTCTATTCCGATTAGGTTGGATTTAGAATTTTGCGCCGATAAATGACTTTAATATTATTTAATTTACATACTGGCCAATCAGATGGTTGGTCTGTGCGATGTGTAGAGATGCTTGCGCTCGCAACTGATACTAGAGTTGGGACTTTATAGATTGAATCTCAGTACACGTATTACTTTATAATTTAACGTGTTTATTGTATTTTAACTCTGTTATTTGGGCTCTGGATATTCGTTTATCTCTCTATATATATATATATATATATATATATATATATATATATATATATATATATATATATATATATATATATATATATATATATATATATATATATATATATATATATATATATATATATAAACTGCTGTTCAAAATTATCGCACCACGTTAATATTTGCTAAAATTTGAGGTCTCATAACTTTTTTACTTTTAGTCCAATTTTGATAATTTTTTTAGAATACTGTAGATAAAACGACTAAATCCAACTTGCATATCCAGTCTTTTGTTAACTGAGGACGTTTTAGGTATTATACAGGGCTAACTAAAAGGTTGTTATATAACCCTCATTATACTAAAACTAAAACACTCGGTGGAATAATTTCGTAACCAAATTCTTTAAAAATACCAATTTTTATCAAGAACCATTCCTTTCCTACATTTTGTTTTTTGGTCGCTGTCTTTAGAAGCTTTGTTTCAAAATTATCGCACCATACAGAAATCAATTGAAAAAACTTTCAGGGTGAGAGGAAACATTTTTTAATTAACAAGAAAACAAAGGAAAACAAAGAAATAAAATTATGTGAGCTGATCCCTAGTAGGTGGTGTTGCCACCTCTAGCTCGGATTACAGCCTGAATCCGCCGTGGCATACTTCTAATGAGGTTTTGAATGACGGGTTGAGGAATATTATCCCACTCATGAAGAGTATCCTGTTCCAGCTGTTGAAGGTTCTGTGGGGCTGGTAGACGTCGTCTCACTGCTCTCTTAATGATGTCCCATAGGTGTTCGATGGGATTTAAATCCGGGCTTCGTGCTGGCCAGTTCATAACATCAATATGGACTTCATTCAAGTACTCAACACAAATTCTTGCTACATGTGGTCTTGCATTATCTTGCATGAATATGAAATCAGGACCAATAAACGGAGCATAGGGCATTACATGCTCCTGGAGAATGTTCTCTACGTAGTATTCCGAATTCATTGCCCTTGCATGAATAGGGCCTAACTCCGTACGGCCATCGAAAGAAATACCCGCCCAAAACATTTTGGAGCCACGACCAAAGGGTTCGTTTAGAACGAAATTGAAGGCAGCTTCCCTTTCCCCTTGTGTTCTATACACACGTTGCCGCCCATCACAAGGTTTTAGGCTTATTCCTGTTTCATCGGAGAATAGGACTTTCCTCCAGTCATCGATAGTCCAATTTTCATGTGCTCGTGCAAATCGTACGCGAGCTACCTTCTGAGCCCTGGTAAGTTCTGGTGCCTTTATGGGCCTTCTACTGATCAAACCTGCCTCCCGTAGCCTTCTCCTTACAGTAAGAGCAGAAACTTGAACATTTCTAACCATCTCAAGTTCACTCTTCAATTGCGAACTTGTTACTGTCCGATTTCTTCAAGCATTTTGGCGGAGAAAATGGTCATCCCTAACATTCGTCGCCGTTTTTCTACCCTCCCGTGTCTCCTGGAGTGAGAACCAGTTGCCCTGTGACGTTCTAACATTCGACTTATTGTCGAATGGTTAACGCCCAGAATTCGAGAGACATATCGCATACTTCTACCCTCTTAAACCAAAGTTTGCGCTCTTAGACATTCCAATGCTGTCAAATGTCACACGACTCATTATTTTTTATAGATTTATATACCAAATATTTGGACTTAACCCACTTAATCCAAGGTAAGCTCATCTGCACGATGACAGCATAATACATCAGCACACATGATGCATAATATACGTGCCAGAATAGCTTCTAAACTAGTGGCATACCTTTCATATAGATTATATAATAATAAAAGTATAAACATTCCATTTAAAGTAGTGGTGTTTCCCTTTCGCGCAATCAATAATAATTGGATGCGACACGAAAACAAGGTTTAATCTATTCACCGCCGTTCCACAGACGATAATATTTACTTTCATAACAATAATGCATTAATAATTCCATACCTGTTTCCTTTACGCACAACGTTAATGGTGCTATTACTGCTATTCAAATATTTTGTCGCGTTTCATTCGTAAACCAACTTAACGAGTGTCACTTTCGGTCAGTCGGTGACTAAGGCGAGTTCTCAGAATAAGAAGTTCCCCGCCTCGTACGCTGCTTTATATTAACGCATCCGTAGATATTCAGGCTGCAGGCTGCTGTCCCTTCGGGTCCCGCAAAATGTACGTTTCGTTTTACGCTGCGGAATGTGTCATCTGGAAAGAAAAGTCCATTTTTAGAAAACAACACAACAACACGGATGACAAGTGAAGTCTGAAGGGAACGGCTGATATTCCTAAATTCAGCGATTCAGAAGAACTCGAAACTTAACCGGTCCCTCGGGACACAGATGAAATATTATGAATTTTCTCATTGAAAGCTGAAAGTAAAGGTCCCCTATAAATATTTTTTGTTATTTCAGCATCATGAAATTGTGGCTTTTGACTTTGGCAGTACGGAGACATGAATTTCTCATCAATATGACAACGCGATACTGACGTGGTTTTCCACAAACACCAGAACACTGAACACTATATTGCCGTCATAAGCAAGAACGCAGTATCTACAGAAAAATTGAAACTTGAGGTTATGTGCTTACTAGGTTAATACATGTCCAAGAAAGCGAATTCTGATGTTAAAACACAGCATATACCTAAACTAATTGAATTAAACCATGATTTTATATCACAGTATCTGTAATATATCAAGCTTTTTGAAGTTAGAATGCAGTATATACGTATAATAAGCTAGAACGCAGTACAGATACTGCGTTCTTGCTTAGAATATATTTATACTTTTCTACTGCATTTTAACTTAAAATGCCGCCATCTAGTATACAGATACTGTATTTAGAGATTTTGTTTATGATAAATATAAAAAAAATATAATGAATAACGTAGACAATAGAAAGTCATGCTCAAAGAATCCTAGAAAGATTATCAAAAGATTGCGCGAGAAAGACGCGGTTTTTATTTAAAAGCAGATAAAGGTAATAAGGTTGTTATTTTAGATAAAGAGGATTATTATGAACAGGTAAACAGGCTAATTAGTAATGGTCCTTATAAAGAACTTACTAGAAACCCTTTACCAAGAATGACCACTGAAATAAGAAATGTCCTCAAATCATGTAACAACCTTATTACTCCACCTGTTAAGAATATGTTACGTGTATCTAACCCTACTGTACCTAGATTGTATTGTCTACCAAAAATTCATAAGCCAGGGAAGTCGGTGCGTCCAATAGTATCGTCTATTGGATCTCCGACTTACCACTTCAAAATGGCTGACTAAGGAATTTGAAAGTTTGCCCATTGCACAGCCTAGTTTTTCAGTTAAAAATTCGAATGATTTCATTGATAAGGTCAAGAATATTCAATTGCAAGAGGGTGAAATTTTGATTTCCTTTAATGCTTGTTCACTATTTCCGAGTGTACCAATTCCACAGACCTTGGACAATCTTGAGGATTTACTCGAACTAAACAACTAAAGAAAATAAGTAATAGAAGAATATATAAACCTTACAAAACTTTGTATGAAACAAAATTGCTTCCGTTTCAATGACAAGTTCTATGAACAACATGAGACCGCAATGGGTAACTGTTTATCGCCTTTCATCGCCTTTTATTTGTTTATGTTTTCATGAGTCGATTTGAAACTGAAGTAAAAGAAGAAATCGAGTATTTTCCTGGGATCTGGCTGAGATATGTGGATGACATTTTTGCCGTGTTTGACACTAATATTACGGATGTAGAAAACTTCATTTCCAAATTAAATAGTCATTTCACTTATGTAAAGTTTACATATGAACTAGGAAATAATAGAAAACTTGACTCTTAGACTTTCTTATAGTATATTCTTATACTTATTTCATTATAGTATATAATCTTTCATATAGTGTCCTGATCTAATTCGTGATATCGTCGTTATAAAATGTCTGTTAACATTATGATATTGATATCTTAAAAACCATTATGTGGGGTGTATTTGGCTGATAGCTTTTGTAAAATTTACCTTTTTCACTTATTCTAAATCGTAAAATGTTCTCCTAAATGTAAATGTTCTTTTATTCTTCTTCTTATGACACTTGTAAAATCCTAGTATGGTTATTATAGCATAATCGGAATGATACATAAATAATAATAATAAATGCTAGTATTATAAAAGTAATGGAACAGTAAACATAAAAACACTGTGCACATAAGAACAAGTGAGTGGCAAAATAGACCGGAGTCCATTTGGCAATGAAAAAAGCTGTTTTAAATTATTATTCCCTAGGTCACTAAATATTCGTCTGCGACTTTGTTGGATACAAATGGAAGCTTGACAATTCCAAAGTTTTATTATCTTGTCAAGGGGGATTTATGAACTCAACAAATGTCAAGTCACTCGATGCCAATGTTACAAATCGCGTACGCAATCGAACATCTTATGCGTTTAAAGCAAATTGCCAATTTATTCTTACTTGAAGAAATACTTGTAGTTACCGATACTTGACTATAAAGGTAATATTTTAAGAGGGATTAAGAGCTATATTGTTATGTATCAGATATGTACTTCAACTAAAATAGAGCCGTATTAGATACCTTTCAATAAATACTTAACTCCCACAGACATCGTTACAAGGATCGCTAACATATTTATTACTGTAAGGCTATATCAATAACAACACGCTTGATTGTACATCGGCTCTAAATTAGATACGTAATTAATATTAATATCTACATCTACATATCATCTAATATCTACACAGTTATTTATCAGTTATTGCCATTATAAAAGCAATTTTAAAATTAGGTTCTTGATTAGTAGTCGCAAATTGCTAAACAATATTTGCTATTACCTAATATATACGGTCACTATTTATTAGCATTAAGAGGTGTATGAACGGTGGATCATATATCTGCAGGCAGTAATTCAGCCACATTAACGGAAACTATATTGTGACATTGGCGACTTCGCCAAAATATGCCATTAATTCTATATGATTGATTGTTTACATCTACGCAGACACGATACAGAGATTTATCGGTATATTATCTTGGTAATATGATAAATGTTCATCGTAATAATATTTGAGGTTTAATTAATTTTTACAGCGTCTACATACGACCTGGAAAAGAAAACGTATCATTGGCGACTCCGGCAAAACATGCCATCAAAATGTGCTATATAATATATATATATATATATATATATATATATATATATATATATATATATATATATATATATATATATATATATATATATATATTAGCTTTGAAATTCTTTGCTATTCATATTTATTTTGTGAAAAGTAATCTTGGGTTTGTAGCATTTCATTACATAGAAATAAGCAAATAGACAAATAAGAAAGAAAACACACTTACCAGTGCTATATCTGGACACACATACGGAAATGAATCACTATGCACATGAAAACGAACCACTTAGAAGTTGTACAAGTTCTTTCACCTTTCTTGAGGATCTTCAGAGCAGTATACGATTTATTTCATTGATCATTCATACTTGAATTTATTCGTTTATCTATATATATATATATATATAGATAAACGAATATCCAGAGCCCAAATACAGAGTTAAAATACAATAAACACGTTAAATTATAAATTAATACGTGTACTGAGATTCAATCTATAAAGTCCCAACTCTAGTATCAGTTGCGAGCGCACGCATCTCTACCCATTGCACAGACGATGTACGAGAACTCATCTGATTGGCCAATATGTAAATTGCATAATATTAAAGTCATTTATCGGCGCAAAATTCAAAATTCAACTTCATCGGAATAGACAAATCCTAACAAACCTTATGGTATATCACGCTAACATAAACTCGGTATATTTGGACGTAAAATTGTAAAAGCGTCACGTCAGAATAGGTGTTCAGGATTAATAATCCTAAAGCAAAACGTTTGAGGTACAGATGGGTACAAGTCACTGTATTGTGAAAATTGAATCTGAGTTGCGCAAAGTGAATATGATGTGTGAATTCTATGTAGGATGGAAAATTAAACTGTTTGAACCAAAATTTATCAATATTTAAGGTAAACTAAATAAATTAAATAATTAGCTGCAATATGTTTGGTCACATTATGTGAAAATAACATAACATAACACTCGTTGTTAAGGAACTTGGATTGTTTCAAATTGATAAACTTCCGTAAAAACGAGTAACAATAAAGAGAGTTGCAATAGCGTCCTTTTACAAGCGGCAGCTACGCTTGTGTGTATGTAAAATTTATAAATTATAATAAGTTAAATAATAGTTATAAGACAATTTGTGCTACAATATTCAGTTATCAACGGGTAAACAAGTGGAGAAGAAAATTAGCCAAGATTTATAGTGTTCTGACTTGGTAATACGTTATTCCAAGCACGGCGTCCCTAGGGAGAGTGTACGAGGTTAAAACAGTGTACCAGGAAGCAGAAGAAGAAGGGAATCGTTCAGCGAGAATAAAGTAAGCAGAGGATAAAAGTTTATCCAATCGATACCTACCTAAACAACCTACCAAAAGTTAAATCGATACCTACCTAAACATACAAACTACCCAGGCAGCATGGGTCGTTATTATGACGTATTTATTTCGTCAGTTTTTAGGACGTAAATACGTTAAAAGAACTACAAGAGAGACGTCAAAATGACGAGAAAAAGTCACAGCCAAATGACGTTTATTTGACGTTTAAACGACCACATTAACTGACGTTTAAATGACGTCATTAACTGATTATTGTAATAATGGTATATGCTATTAACTTATTGTAATAATGACATATGCCACAAGTAAAAAAAATAGTTAATGGTCTTTGAAGTTTTGAAAAAATTTTCTGAATTTTTTAAAAAATTTTTGTAAAAACAGAATTTTTTTCAAAAAATTTTGAAAAATTTTTTAGAATTTTTTCATAAAATTTTTAAAAATTTATTTGAATTTTTTTTAAAAATTTTGAAAAATTTTCTAGAATTTTTTCAAAAAATTTTGAAAAAATTTAAAAAAAAAATTGCTTCTGGGTCTTGTTTCCAGGATATAAAATTCAATTCTAATTCTGTAGTTAAAAGAACTACAAGAGAGACGTCAAAATGACGAGAAAGTCACAGCTAAATTTTTTGCATTTTTTCAAAAGATTTTGAGAAAATTTTTAGAATTTTTTCAAAAAATTTTTTGAATTTTTTCAAATTGAATTTTGAAAAATTTTTTCAAATTGAATTTTGAAAAATTTTTTAGAATTTTTTCAAAAAATTTTCAGTATAAACAGTATAGCAGACTTGTCAGGTGTTCGTACTCTGTGTTTTCACTGCATAACTTCACTCACAAATCTTATTGTATTGAAGTTGTACAAGTTCTTTCACCTTCATTGAGGATCTTCAGAGTGGTATACGACTTGTTTCATTGATCATTTATACTTAAATTTAAAATATTAATACTCCAACACTTGCAGTGACGTTTTAAGACATCGGATATGACTGAAGATTCGTCTATTTGCTTATTTCTCTATGTAATGAAATGCTACAAACCCAAGATTACTTTTCACAACATATATACTCGTCAAAATAGTCTATGAACCACGTGAAAAAAATAATTTACTACCATTAGGTAGGACTAAACGACACTCAGGTATTTAGATTCACTTGTATGTACGTCAAAAGAAATTACTTTTGACTTTCACAACGCAATGCAATAATTTTCCATTATGAAAAATGTCAGGTGACTTTTATTTACAAAAATATAAAAATATTATCAAAGATATTGTTGACATTGAAGTGTGACTAATAGACTACGCGTCTAAGGTTAAGGTTAAGGTCTAACAAAAAAAATAAAATTAAATAGGACGTGTCAATAAAACTAGATGTTGTGTTCAAACAACATATGAAACATTACGTATAAATATATTAAGGGAAAACCATGAATACAAAATATTAGATACATAAAAGACAATGTTGCTAATTATTAGAATTACTTAGAAACTCATCAACCAATTAATAACAGCTATTGCCTAAATACATTCGCAATTCTGTCTCAAAAGAATAAGATCGTATTTACATCTTGAGATCTTGAATCTCGTATACATCTTGAATAAATTTATTGATATCATCCCTTGACAAAACTTTATATTTCTTTCCTCGGTATCCGACGCTTTTGTTCTTAATGAGCGGGACTATATTTGAAAACTTCCTTATATCAATATTTTCCTTAACATGTACTTAACATGTACTCAATGTACTTTTCAACATTGAGTAGACACTCCATAACGTAGGAGGTTATATAATTCTTGATTTTTCCTCAAAATAAGTAAGCACACAAAAATAATCCTTCTTTATTATCACAATCGCGGTCTCTACTGTCATTTCATCTGACATTTTATCAGTTTTTATTTAGCGTGTTATGGATATTTTACCGTATCTTGATTATTTTGTTGTGTTTCTATTAGCGTGTGTGTGTTTTTGCATGTGCATTGTGAATACAAATAATAATATAGACCAGAACATTTGTGTAACTGCTAGGTTAAATAAAAATAGCTCGGCGTCTGACCAACATAAAAGAATTGAAGTTCCTATGGTTAGATATACACAGATATAACACAGATAGGGCATACATAGGTGTGAATAGGCTTATAGAAAATGAAATTCAAGTAACCTATACAGCAAAGTAACCTTATCTATAGGAAAGGCTTTGAATCGACCATGTCACGTGATCAATGATGATTTTTATTATCGGGTAATTGTTTTTTAACGGTTAGGATGATGGTGTGGAAAATTTTACAATGTGAACGTTGGCCTCGGCAGTCATAAATTTCAGTGTTGAGAAAGTCAAAGTCTTTTGATCTTCGTGAAACATCATTATTTCATGTTTTAAATGTTAACTTACCTCCTTTGCCTTCATTCGCTTAGAGCTGATTTTATAGTACCAGTTGCCACTGTTGGTATAATCATTAGTATAGTTCTTGCCTGGCCATTCTACACGAATAGGTCCAAATTGCTTGAAAGTTTGCACAAGCAATTGTTCTGATATATCCCATGGAACACCACCCAAAAACACCTTACTAGAATAACCAGTTGGTTTGACAATTGAACGAGGAGGTAAAATGCCACTCAATGTGCAGGTGGCATCATACATAGCTGAAATATGGCAAATTTATCAACACTAATTTAATATTTACTATGCTTACTTACAGGCTGCAGATTTTATTTACTATGCTTACTTACTCTAGCTGTAAGTTTTCTGGCATAAAGTTTATCAAAGAAGCTGCATTACCATTCCATTTATCTAATATTTGCTGAAACAGTGAACATCAGTGAAACATTCAGAAGAGGCAGTATTATAATCGTCATTCTTAGAAGTTAGTAATGATATAATGATAAATTGGAATGTCTAGTTTTCAGGAAGCTTTCTGTTAACTTCATCAATGCAATTTAGAGATGAAAAATATTACCTGTGTATTATTGTGCGAACAGGCGGGAGGTAATAAAGAACTAAGAAGAGCGGGCGGCTGCTGTAAATACTTCAGAGCATGGATGGCTTGTAAATTTTGTAAATTTGATAAATCCAGGTCATTTGTCGCACTGCCAAATATATTACGAACCAAATAATCATTTAACGTCAAAGAATTCTGAAAACATACATACATCAATATAAACAATTTGTGAATGGCAATAAAAAGCATTACCAATATTTCGCAAAGACATCCATCAGGACTTGATATGCCACTCAAATCAGATTCTGGTGAGTTTGATCTAGAACTATTGTTATTAAGCAGAGAATGCTCTAGAGTGGCTGGACTACTGCTACCACACGAATCACTAAAAAAGAGCACATAATTAAAATCATAAATCAGATTTGACGTAAGTCTAATAATTAAGATATTCGTAGATATCGAACTGCGGATTTTGGATCAACCACATTGCTCATTTGCCATTGAGACCAATCACTAACTACTTCACCCAACTATAAACTCTCCAGAAATTTCGATATTGCTATCAGGAATTTCGACATCTTTTGTGGAGAATTCCTAACAATTTGTTAATATCATATATTCAGGTTGGACAATTGGTGTTGTACATTTTAATATAGGGAGTCTATAAATAATATGATATGGGTAGATATCAACTTGTATCCCTACAATATGTATTCCCTGTAAATACTAAAGGATTGTCCGAAAAAAATTTCTCAAAACATATTAAGTCTGAATTGAACGTCTTAAAAATTTTAAAATTGCTAGCAAGAACTGGATTTATATTGACTGCCATGTCCATCATCTATCGGTCAGAGAGATGAAAAAGCAGTTATCTAACTGCATTTAGAGATTGAGGATTGCTCTTACAGACGAATGGGACAATATCCCTCAAATCACTATTACAAATTTGAAGCAAATTTGAAGCATGCCTAGGCGTATGGAAGCTGTTATAGCAGCCAGAGGAGGAAATACTCGTTATTAGTTAGTTTGTTGTTCAGTTATTTTTTAAATTTATTGTTTTAATCATTAATAATTACAGTCGTTTTACTAAAATGTCGAATAATTCTTTGTTTGTTATTTCCTTTTGATGTTGTTTGTATTTGTAAGTAACAATTATTTCAGCGTCCGTAATCGAAAACGCTAAACATTTCTTAAACGATGAACTTTTTAGACATTTTCAGCTCCACGGCCTCCTTGTTGAATATCAAACTTAATAACACCGTTTCATCTAGAATGTCGCATCTTCGTTGCTGAAGGGGCTAGAGAGGTGATTCAAAAAAGAGAATATTGATAAAAGAATGGTAAACACCGTGACCAACCTAAGAATTCAATAGAAATAAAATTTCACGCCACAGCGACAATCAAATTTCGTGTCAAAATCATAATCGGTTTTTAAAGGCTGTACATATTAAAAAATATTTTTTTTATGGAAAGCCAATTACAAAATAGTCATCCGCAAGAATCGTCCTTTCAAACAAAAAAAAATTATCAAAATCGATAGGCTGGTTTCAAAGTTATTGAACATCAAATTTGGGACAAAATCTAGGTGCGCCACTTTTTATGTCCGTCAGTGTATTTCCTTTTCTCTATATGAAAGTCCTCTTGCATTTAAATTGTTAATATACTAATTTTGTTTCAGATATCCAGAAAAGAACCAGATCCTTTGCTCGGACCGTCGATGCACCCTCGCCATCATAGTGTGCTACATCCTCCCCATCATACTATGCTTCCCCAGCTACAGCATTTTCGAAATAACCACGACTGAAATCATGGAGAACGGAAAGAACTTTACCCTCTACCACACCACGCTAAACAAAAACGTCAAGGCGGACCAAACCCTCCTCAAAAGAAACTTCTGGCTGTTTGCAGTCTTCATTAAACTGCTACCTTGCATAATCCTTACTATAATCAGCTGCTGGTTGATCAGAACCTTGTTCAAAGCCAAGAAAAGGAAGCAGGTGTTACGAGGTTATGACTGCTACCCCTTAACAAGTAACGGAAAGGATATAAAGAGGAAAGTATCCAAGTCCGAGAGGAGGGCGGACAGAACGACCAAGATGCTGATAGCTGTGCTGTCGCTGTTCCTCATCACCGAGTTTCCGCAAGGGATCTTCGCCTTCTTCATAGGCTTGAAGGGCAAGGACTTGTTCTTGGTCTGCTATCAGCATTACGGCGAAGTCATGGACATCATGGCGCTATTGAACGGCTCCATCAACTTCATCTTGTACTGCTGCATGAATCGCATGTTCAGGGCCACTTTTGGTCAATTATTCAAGCACAGGATCTTGGCCAAGTGGACGGGTAGTCCGCCTTCAGATATATATACTACGTACGTATAATTTTTATAGTTAGTGCTTTGCACCTTGCGGGACGATTGTCAGAGATGTTTAGATTTTTGCCACCAACCAATTTCATTAGTTAGTTTCATTAAGATGAAAGGCATTAGAAAAGGCATTCGTCTATTATATCAACTCATTTGGTTTGGTTTTGTATTGAATGAAGACTTTCGTTATATTTTACTCAGTTTCCTTCCATTGTCTGTAATGTAAATTTTATATAAAGCAGATTCTAATAAGCCTTAGGTTGTTATATGAACTTAGAATTTTGTATATAAAGTATGTGGTTTTTTAATTTTTGCTTTTTGGTAATTTTCCAGGACGGTATCAAATGGAACGATTGCAACCACTTTGTAAGATGTTTAAAACAATAAACTAGGTACATACATATTCTGTTTACACCGTTTTGTATACTAACTATTTAATAATGTCAATTTTTAACTGGCGAAATATGATTAACATGAGGAAAAACTATTAGGAAGTATGTATAACCAAAAATACCTCTAAGAAAGTTAGAACTCAATTTATGCAATCCTTAATAAGAGTTATCAGCTGTTATTTTCCACATATATGTCATTGCTCTCGTCCACACTACATATTGTTTACTTATGACCCATTAATCAATAATGAGATTTACTTTTGCCCCGTCTCCAGAATCATAAATAAATTAGCTAATCAATTATGTAATTACTATTATTATTAAAAAAGATAAATTTAGAAATAAGTGGGCACCACCAGCGGAAAATCTTAGGCCGCTGGCCCTAACTAGCTCAGAACACGTAGGGCGTGCGTTCGGATGCCTTAGGATTCAGACAAATTGAAATACAGATAATTTTTAATTCTTACCAACGGTGATTCTTTACCTAAGGTTAGGGCTAATGGTCAAGGCACGTGGCAAGCACAAGTTTAATTAATAACACTTCAGGTAAACTAAACGCAAATTATTATTTTAAATAAAATCACTGATTAGAACAATAAAAATGCATGAAAAATTCAATGACAATTCGATCTCTCAAAAAGTGAAAAAAGTTATGTGAAAAAAGTGTAAATACAAAAGTTATAGATTTTTTTATTGTCTACAACTTATATTCTTTTCTTTTTCCAATGGTTTTCATCCTACTACACTGCGCAACTTATTTAACGCACAACCAAAAAGTTAACTCAAATTTGACGTTATGTATTTTCGACAATTTTTGTTCGTTTTGGTCGATTTTTTTTTCAAATTGTAGGTTTTTCTCTTAGGAATATCACTGTCTTAGTTGTTTTGGTAAAACGAATGATTTTGATATTATACCAGGTGCTATAAAAATGTTATGTTTTTTTCCGAAATTTCAAAACGTCCTGTGGGCTATACAAGGTATTGCAAGTTATTGCAATTATAGCCAATTTAAAGCCTCATGTTTTTTCTACATTTTCTTTTTTTATTCATTTGTTTATCTCTGTTACTTCATGAAATACACCGTTTTGAAACACCATATGCTTTTATTCACATGAAATGCATTTATCGGACAACTCAAACAGCTAGCAAGCTATGGAAATCGAAGATTACACGTCATAAACTGACAACTGTGTCATTAGTTTTTTGTTGACAGTCCAGCAATAATTAGTGAATAATGGAACGCCAAACCAGAAATTTAACTCGTGATGAATGTGTTGAGGCAGCTACATTACATGGTGAATGGTGGAGTTACAACCGCATAGCTGGAAGGTTGTGAGTGTCTCACACAACTATAGCGAGAGCAATTCAAAGGTACGCGGAAACAGGAGAACATTCCAGACGGGCCGGTCAAGGTAGATCTCGTGTTACCTCTGCTATCCAGGATCGCTTTTTAAGAGTAAATGCTGCAAGACAACGATTTATAACTGCAACACATTTAAGAGCACAACTTCAAGACGCAGGTGGTCCACTCATATGCGTTCAAACTGTACGCCGACGACTGAGGGAGGCAAATTTAAGAGCCAGGATTGCTGCTCGAGGACCCGCATTAACAGTAGATCATCGAAGAGCCAGATTGAATTTTGCCAATGAGCATGTTAATTGGATGGAAGCAGATTGGGAACGTATTCTTTGGACTGATGCGTCAAGGTTCAGTTTGTATAATTGTGACAGACGTAATCGCGTCTACCGAAGACCCGATGAGCGATACAGTCAATGCAATTTTTTGCACACAACTTTATATGGAGGTGGATCCGTCATGGTGTGGGGCGAAATATCTTTGACTGGGCGAACGGACTTGGTAACTGTGAATGGAAATCTCAATTCTGACAGATACATCACAGACATTCTTGAAGCACATGTTTTGCCTTATGCCCCCTATATAGGACCCAATTTTTTACTTATGCAAGACAATGCGCGTCCCCACACGAGTCTTATCGTGATAAATTATCTTGAAGAAGTAGGAATTGATCACATAGACTGACCTTAACCCCATTGAACATGTTTGGGATTTTATCGGTCGGCGGTTACGAAGTGAGGGACGACAATCCCAAAATTTACAAGAATTGGAAGGACGCCTAGTCGAATTATGGAATGGCCTAGATCAGAACCTAATCAGAACTTTGGTTTTAAGTATGAACCAAAGATGTCGGGAGGTCATTCGCGGAAGGGGTGGAAACACCAGATACTAATTCTCTATTTACTTTTGTTTTGTTTCCTGTTATTCGTTGTTTTATTGATTAAAGCAATCCATTTTTCTAGGTATGTTTTTTGAGTTTTTGTCCTTTTAAGACCTTTTTCTCTATTAAAACACCTTGCATCTCTCAATAAATTATAAGATATCAAGGAAAACAGAACGCAAAATGAGGCATTGAACCAGTATAACGAGTAATAAATAATGAGCACATCTTATCGGATTTGCAGGTGTAATTCAATACAGGTAGGAATATTAGTTCTCTGTGTAGTTGTTACCTGTAAATCCATTCAGTATGTTGTTTAGCCTACCTTTGGCTAGGGTCGCTGCTCTAGGTGCCTGCATTGCAGGACGCTGCTTGTCAAAGACTTTACTTAGTAATGTCTGATGAGTAGTAGCATCCCTCGTATCCCTCGCTTGCACAATGAGCACTTGACAAAAAAAAAGTTAATGAATTTAATAAAAATCACGTCAACTCAAAAATTGGATATTTTATGAAGTAATAGAGATAAACAAATGAATAAAAAAAGAAAATGTAGAAAAAACATGAGGCTTTAAATTGGCAATATTAAATTGCAATAACTTGCAATACCTTGTATAGCCCACAGGACGTTTTGAAATTTCGGAAAAAAACATAACATTTTTATAGCACCTGGTATAATATCAAAATCATTCGTTTTACCAGAACAACTAAGACAGTGATATTCCTAAGAGACAAACCTACAATTTGAAAAAAAAATCGACCAAAACGAACAAAAATTGTCGAAAATACATAACGTCAAATTTGAGTTAACTTTTTGGTTGTGCTTTAAAGAATAAAAGTTGTAGACAATAAAAAAATCTATAACTTTTGTATTTACACTTTTTTCACATAACCTCAAAATGTATGTCAAAAAATTCGAATAACCAGGTTTTTGGTTTTTTATTTCTTACAAAAAAAAATTATTTTTGAGAAATTGGTGAAAACTTGCCTTTTTGTGTCCCAAATAATACACTGTAATTTTTTTGGTTTAAAATATTTATTTTTTCACCTTATTTTGACTTAATATCGAAAAAGCACCCTAATTTTCAATCGAAAATTCTCGCGTCAAATATCTGCTATTTTAAAAAAGTCGATCGGCTTTTCGTTCGTTAAAATCTCTACTTTCTAATGGTGTAAAAAATATACATCACTATGATAAATGTTCTCAGAAAATGCAAAGAAACGAAAAAACTAGAATCCGAAAATATTTTTTTAACCATTATGTACAATTTTGAGCTATTTATTAAAATTTACACTTTAATTACTCGAAAAACTTAAGATTCCATGTTATATTGATAAACAAAAAAATTACAAATCCATAAAACATGAAGTTGTTCTAAATATTAAAGAGAGAATTTAAAGGGGATTTCATCTAAAAAATGTGACAGTTGATTTATTAAATTCTAATTACATTTATTTATGTCATAGAAAATCTCATAATAATATATAAATATACATGTAAATCGTACTACTGAATTTAGATACTTTATACTGATTACGTTATTCATTATAATATTTTTAAATACATCTTACCTAATATTTATAAATACCTTATCTTGAATTATATTCACTTATCCATTAGTTTTCTCTTTGATGGCATTTCTTCATCGTTAGATTCGACAAACCTTCCCGATTCTAGTAGATCCTCGAGACCATCGCCGTCTTCCGTCTCTTCAAGACCATCGCCGTCTTCGTCTTCAATATTATTTCCAGTCTGCATTAGTCTATCTACAATTTTATCTGAATCATTAACTTCCTCCTAGTTTGTTTCTTCCACATTGGAGTAATTTTCAGAACCATGACAATTCGAGCATAAATTTATGCATTTTAAACTATGTTTTCGGCAGCCACATTTTAAACTGTTACACCCAGTTTCACAGTTGCAGCAAATAGTTTTGAGCAATATCTCCGGAATTAATTCCTTTTCTGTAAATTTGTTGATGTTGCTTCCAGCCTGTTGCTGTCAGTTCGTTACCCAGCCAAGTTTGAAGCTGATAATATGCCCTGTGACAATGTTGTTCTGCTGCGCCTTCTGTGGGTGGGACATTTCCCAATATGAAAGATGATTTAATTTTTGCCAATTGATATTTTCGAAATCTTAATTGATTCAGTGTTATATTTTCATTTTTACATTTATAAATATATTTGATTAATTGTAATCCTCCATTTTTTTCGGTATCTTCTTTGTTTGCATCTTTTTTATAAAAAATATTGGCCAAATTTGACAAATTTTTATCGTCTAATAATGAATTTACGATACTTTTCTTTCTTTTTCCGGTAAATCCAGATGTTTCATCGCAACCAGAAAAACAAAGATATTTTTGAGGATTTATATTTGAAACTATTAGACGTGAAATATAGATCTTTTACATTTCCAGAACCTGGCTTGAGAAAATAAATGTCATGATTATTTGAATTTAATTGATTCAGAAGAACCAAAAGATCAATATCTTGACCCACAACAATGACAGTTTTATTAGTATCTCTGGCAATTTCTATCGAGGTCTTAATTATGTCAGTATCAGCATCTTCTTCTGCTTGTTTACAGGAAAATCCTTATGACTGTAATCTTTTCATTAACGTTTTTATTATTTTGTGCTTGTTTTTCTCGTTAGATAAAAATTTGTTTTGCAAAAATGGTATTTTTGTATGGTTCTGATAATTGAACTGTGGAATATTGTTCGAGGGTTTTCTAAGACTACGTTATCCTCTTTTAGTTAGTAGAATTAGTTGCTGGTACTGTTGTCACAATAATTTATTTTTCAATTTCGGGGTACCCATCGAAAACGATATAGCTGCTTGCTGCGTAATGTTTTTCACATAGCGCAAATATTTATTCATGATCTCTTCCACCGTTTCATTTTTCTGCCAAATTACTTTGTGCAGTAAAAATCCACCGTCAATGACATGCACAATGCCATCAGAATGCGTTGGTCCTTCGCATTCACAAATAATTCGTAAAGTTGAGATTTAACATTTTTCCTGAGGCCATTTTCTGTAAAAAGTGGCAATGGCAAATGTGGAAGCTCGTATTGTAAATAATTTAAACTTTATTAACTTATTTGGTTGTTAATTATAGTAGTAACATGGAATCTTACGTTTTACGAGTAATTAAAGTGTAATTTTTAATAAATAGTTTTTAATAAAAAATTTCGGATTCGAGTTTTTTTCGTTTCTTTGCATTTTCTGAGAACATTTACCATAGTAATGTATATTTTTTTGCATCATCCGAAAGTAGAGATTTCAGCAAACAAAAAGCCCACCGACCTTTTTTATAAAAGCAGATATTTTGAAGCGAGAATTTTCAATTGAAAATTAGGGTGCTTTTTCGATATTAATAAGTCAAAATAAGGTGACAAAATAAATATTTTAAATCAGAAAAATTACAGTGTGTTTGGGACATAAAAAGGCAAGTTTTCACCAAATTTAAAAAAAAAAAAAAATTTTGTAATAGATAAAAATAAAAAAATAAAAACTTGATTATTTGAATTTTTCACAAAAATTTGAGAACCAAAGGTGTTGTAGATCATTTTATTACCTACAACTTTGCTCTTTAACTTTTTTCCATTTTTCCAGGACTTCGGAAATCGAGATAAACCGTTTTTTACCCTTAAAAACTCGCCCCTCTTCCACTTCCCGACCTCAGATCGCCCGTAAATTATTTTTTCTTTCATTTTTGTTATATTCTCTTCCTTCTCCAACGGGTTTCATGTGGGCTATTGAGGACATTTCGCGACGCCTAGCCACGTCCTAAACCATGCCGATGTGCCTATCATATCTTAGCATTCGCATACAGCACCTAGAGCTGTGACCTTGAACGCTCCTTCTTACGTAGATGCCTCCTTTACGATAGAAAAGATATGCCGCTTGCTATAATATTCCAGGGGTGATCAGTTAGTATAAGATCCAGGCTTCTAGCTGGCCATCGCACTTTGCAAAATATTGTTATAAAATTTGAGAAGCATATAGCCTATACTCAGTTTCGGAAATAAATAAGAGTGACTCACACAGCGTTTGAAAAGCCAAGACGAAGGCAGTGGTTTTGTTTTAACGGCGGAAGACGAAGACAGCGGATATTAGTCACTCTTATGTATTTCCGAAACCGAGTATAGTATTATTATACACGGATTATCTAACATACCTATCTATTATAAAAGCCTGGCTTAAATTAAAAGTTTCGCTCTGAAAGTTGTTGTCTAGAAAATAATACAAAACAGCAATACAATACATAAGACGTAATACCTATTAGCCAAACTAAATATGCATATGCATAATATGCATATATGGCAAAATAAAACAAGCAAACAAAATATAATTTACTACAACAAATCAAATAAGTGCCTAATAATACTTAAGCTAACCGAGTTACCCAGTTACATATACTCTTATCACAGTGAATATAAATTATCACAGTGAATATTACAATCAGAAGCGATACAATTGAACAGTTCAGAGATCACACACACATCACACATCAGAGATATTGGGGACTTTCTTAAAATATTTGATCTGGGAGCAACACAGTAAAATAAAGTTTGCTGTCTAGAATTTAGGCGAGGTATCAGAAAATGTATTTTATTTACAAGATCAGGGCAATCAAGCTTGCCATTCAAGATATTAATTAAGCATCTAATTAGCATTATATTGCGTCTAGTTTCTAAAGAGTCAAAATTAAATCTCGCAAGTAAATAATTCTGATCCAGACCTCTAGGAGGATAATATCCATCTTGCAAAAAGATCAAGAACTTTCTTTGAATCGATTCTAAATGTTGACAATGATCGTGATAAATTGGATACCATATAATCGACCCGTATTCTAGTTTCGACCTCACCAGAGCATAAAACAGAGATTTGAAGGTGCTTATATTGGAAAAGTCCCGGCAATTGCGGTAAATGAAGCCTTAAGATTTAAAGGCATAGAAACAATATGATTTCTTTCGGCATTATTCCTAGTCTCCAGTTCATTTTTGAGTTGCTTATAATGTTGTAACTGTCGAGATGTTCTATCAGAGGAAATGAAAGTATTTTTATAATTCTCCATATTGCGCAAAATCCTAGACTTCTTAATAAAATTCAATACTTCCCTTTCGTCTCGAAGTGATACTTTTCTAACATACCTATTATATTATCTAATATACCTATTATAATATCCCGGCCTAAATAAGAGTTGCTCTGAAAGTTGATGTCCTTACAGAAAACTACTCTGCGAAAAACTGACTGTTTCATGTTCCTGTTACCTGTTTTTCCGGTGTGTTTCCAATGTCAGCAAATTTCTCTAACACAATTCAGCATTTTTAAAGCATATTTACAGCATTTTATCACATAATGATAAATATCGCATATCAGGAATACGTATAACTACGCGTTCCGACTGAAAAAACAAACCTAAACGACGGCAATAAGCTCAAAGAATTTTCCACAATCAAGCCGACTTGCGTGCTACCCTAAATTCATTAATGGGGCGTATTAATGGAGCAGAAAATCCCCTGATTCACAAATCTCGTAATGCAGAGTAAAAATAGATGTTTTCATCATTGGTATTCAGGAGAGCCAGCAACGGTGTCACATAAAGCTTAATCCAGAGAAAAACCAAAGCGTTTACTGGGGTTATATAATATATATATATATGTCAACAGCAATAATAAGTTTTTAAAATACCAGTTTTAGATACGTGATTTGCTTCGTTAACGTCCGTATTCACCAAGATATTATGTATGGTAATCTCTGTTAATCGACAGAAGTTCCGAATAAATTATAACGAACACGGATAACAAGGAATAATATGGATCTAGATGTAGATGTTCATATCTTTCAATTGAAATTTCCGTCGCTATTTTCATCCAGCTTCCCCGTGCGAGAGAGAACGCCACACTAGACCAGTGGCGGCTGGCAAGGGGACGCAAATGACGCACCGCTTCTCCTTAAATTTCCAATTTCCCTTTGGTTGTGCCATTTAAAATTATTTTTAATCTTATGTAAATTATATTTAACTATACTACATACTTGAAAATGTATTGAAAATTGGAAGTGAAAACTTCTAATTTTCGAATTTTAAAATATATACTCCCCGGCACAAAATTCCGTCACCCTAAAATTTTGCCCAATTTTGATGTTTTATAACTTTTTTATTTTTCATCTGATTTTCATAAATTTTTTACCAGTCTGTGGATCAGTTCATTGTGTGTCTTTTTAATTATTGTAATAAGTCATATTTTTCGTCCAGGCAATATTATACAGGGGTAAATCAAAGTGTTGTTTTTTGTCGTAAACTCAAAACACCCTGTGGAAAAATTGAGGCGAATAATTTTGTTTACAAACTGTTTGCTGCCATCTTAGACGTATTGTAAACATTTTGTTTTTTGATTCATCCCATTATCTCATTTCTTCTGCGAGCAGCAAAATTTTAAATGAAACGCTGTTAATTTTATCATTTTTAATTAAAAAACATCGACGTTGGCTAAATACGCGGTTATTGTGACAGAATATTTGACAGTACAGTTAATTTAGTGTGTTGTCATCATGGTAACTACAGCAGACGTAGGTAGAATTGTTGCCTTAATAGAGGATGGCCGCAATAAGAGTTATGTCTCCCGTACTCTGGGAATTGCGCGGTCTACAGTTTGTGATGTTTGGAATAGGTATCTACAGACGGGAAACTTTATTAGGCGGCAAGGCTCTGGCAGAAGGAGAATGACCACTCAAGCTGATGATCACTTTGTCATTATGAGTTCTTTAAGAGATCGAAGAGCTACTGCTGTGTATCTAAAAAATGACTTGCAAATGGTACGTCGAGTAAGTGTAAGTGAAAGAACGATACGTAGAAGATTGTTAGAAGCAGGATTGCATTCACGAAGGCCAGCAGTATGTCCAAAATTGCTTCCTCGGCATCGACAACACCGACTGAGATTTGCAAGAGCGCATGCTGATTGGACTGTAGAACAGTGGGGAAACGTACTATTCACAGATGAATCCAGGGTTTGTTTAAGGTCGCCGGATGGTCGTGAACGGGTATACAGACGTAGAAATGAAAGATACGCAGACTGCACTATATCTGAGCGACTGCAATATTACGGTGGTTCAGTCATGGTTTGGGCGGGTATTTCTACCGATGCACGTACTCACCTTGTATTTGTTGAAAATGGAGCACTAACCGCCCACCGTTACATTGAGGAAATCCTCCAAGAAATTGTTCCATTTGCTCCTTTCATTGGGAACCAATTTACATTAATGCATGATAATGCTAGACCTCACGTTGCACGGGTAGTGAGCGAATATCTGGATGAGGTTGGACTTCCAAGATTGGACTGGCCCGCATGTAGCCCGGATCTCAACCCAATCGAACATCTTTGGGATGTTCTTAAAAGAGCACTCCGTCGCCGTCCTGTGCAACCACTAACCTTGCAAGACTTACGGCTGGCGCTGACAGAAGAATATCAGGCTATTCCTCAAGACAGAATAAGTAATCTTATTAATTCGATGCCACGAAGAATGCAAGCTGTCATTGCTGCGAGAGGAGGACATACACGTTATTAAAATTTGTCTTTGTTAATTAATTTTGTGATATACCTAGTGGATGTTTTTGTTAATAAAAATAAGCTTGAAATCAGCGTTTCATTTAAAATTTTGCTGCTCGCAGAAGAAATGAGATAATGGGATGAATCAAAAAACAAAATATTTACAATACGTCTAAGATGGCAGCAAACAGTTTGTAAACAAAATTATTCGCCTCAATTTTTCCACAGGGTGTTTTGAGTTTACGACAAAAAACAACACTTTGATTTACCCCTGTATAATATTGCCTGGACAAAAAATATGACTTATTACAATAATTAAAAAGACACACAATGAACTGATCTACAGACTGGTAAAAAATTTATGAAAATCAGATGAAAAATAAAAAAGTTATAAAACATCAAAATTGGGCAAAATTTTAGGGTGACGGAATTTTGTGCCGGGGAGTGTATATTGTTACCGTCCGCCCGTATTGCCGCAACCCGCGATGATACACCGCACCCGTTAATACACGTCACGCCCGCGACACAGATGCTTCAGGCAACCGGCGCTAGATGCCGCCCCACTGTATGTCGCTCCAAAATACCTACTCGTATTTAGCAAGTACTGCGATCGCAGTCGATTCGTTTCAATCCAATTCAATTCAGCTCAATAAGCTAAGCTAAATCACGCACCAGGCCGTCTCAATAGCGCATGCGCGAATTTGCAGGGCGCCTTTCAGGAATTTAATTTAAATGAATTTGAAAGATGCCAAAGTTTAAATCGCATTATAGATGTGTAACATAGCTAGCTCATAGCTGTTAATATATTTGATTTGAGTGTGTAATGGGATGATTTATTATTTATAAGTTTACTCGTACTTTATTTAAAAAAGTAATAGTTCATTAAAGCTAAATAGTGAGGTTATGTTTAACGTTTTATTCTGCTGGGAATGTTATTTGAATAAATCGAAAGATCTGGAATATCGGTTAAAAATAAATAGGATAATATAGGAGAAAAGTGCATTTTACGGTCTTTGAGAAACTCTGTTGTTTTTTTTACGTACTTACTATTAATTTTCCCATCCCATAATTAGTCCCGTCAATATTTATATTTTCTCATAGGTATTAGGTACCCAAGTATTGTTTTGTGTAAAAGATATCAATATTGTGTACATTATCATATTGGCACGATAGCTCAGCGAGCTAAGACGTAGTGTGGCAAATACGTGTAGTTTAAAGACTACCGTGTTAATGGGTTCGATCCCCAGCGCAACAGATGGCAATGGTTGGTGGGTAATCGATGTTTGTCTGCATTTTTCTTCAATATGTAAACCCCCTTCCGTACAGCTTTGACTTTATGGGATGTCTAATTTTTGTGGTAATTATGTGGATGTCTAATATCACGACTGTAATAGTTCTTTGCCTTTTTTAATTGCGTTATGGTATAATACCTATTTTGCCATTTTTAATTTTACAAATCTAAAATCTGTTAGGTGGAAATAAATGACCTTCATTTTGACCTACAAAGAAAAAATATTTACTTTATTTTGCCTTATACTTTTTTGCTTTAATATTGTTTAAGCTTGCAGACTGTAATTTGGAAAACAAAAACCTTATGAAAATTAGATCAATGTAGTATTAGAATCTTTATAATTTGCATTCGGTCATGCTATTGTCATGCCACTATATATCGATAATATTATATACTAAATTAACAAATTAGTACCAAAATGGTCATAGTGATAAAAGCAAAAACAACCTTATTTTACTCAACTGCTTTTAACGCTACCAAACAACTTTTTTAACGTTTATATAATCCTTTGTCTTTTAAACTATTTGTTCAATAAAGACATTATTATTATATGTATGTTATATACTTACACAAGTAGCTAAGAGTATATAGATAGAATAGTAGCTAGAGTATAGTTAGGTATATGTTGGAATAGATATATAGGTTAATGAACTTTTATATGATAACTATTTTTATAACATATTAATATTCCGCCTCGGCTTGTCTTGTCTATGCTTAATACAATAAGCATAGACAATCTTGCTATGCTTAGTACAATAAAATGATTATTAACTGTCAGTTTAAAAACAAATGCCATGGTGCGATACATGGTTGAAAGCCTGCATTGAGCATCAGGGTACCCAATTTGAACCTTATTTGTAAAGAATATCGAACAATATTTAATCAATAATTTAAGCAATAATAAGCTACTATGAAATTCATTCTGTTAACTGAACAATTCATCGTTAAAAGCTGCTTGAGCAAAAAAATTCAGGTATCAGGTACCTTTTTTACCCGGTCTACTACCCACACCTCGGTGGCAAAATCCACCCTTTAGAGCAATCTGCGTTCCACCGATCCGTTCCTACTAACATGGATAACACGATCGCTATTGTTATCTCCCCGGTTATCTAAATGTGATTGAATTTTGTTAAATGAACCGTCATTTTCTTATTCTGCAAATCCGACTGAAGTTAACGAGATCTTACACGATGCCTAATTTACGGTTCAAGTGAATTCCATCCGTCTTTATTCTAAACGTTGTTGATTCAGCGCGATATTTCGACCCATTAATCTTCAATTATAAAGTTCCCAAAGTCGTATTAAATTTGTTTGGAATTATCGCGGTACTTTGCGCAATTATAAGGTCATAAATTTATATATCTTACGTCAAAGTGAGTTAGTTAAAACTTGGAAAAACGAATTATTCTTTGAGCGCAGCCGGCTTATGGGAGGAAGCGCTACAAATAATATCGTCTCTATATTGTGGCGCGATGACGTTATTAGAGGTGTTTACTCGTTGCTTTGGGACTTCTATCGGGCGGTGGGCACGAATGTTAAGCCCACGTAAGTGCTGGCTTTAATCAAATACCTACTTTAGTGGAAAATGGTGCTTTATTTTCTCTTTATTGAAAAGCCTGTACAGATTTTATGATAACGAGTCCAGTCCAGTACATGCTATCCTTAAGAGGATACCCTTGAGGATAGGGCCGCATTCGGTATTTTTTTCTACGACTGAGACAGAGAATTCTAATCCAACGAGGAGCCTGTCTACATTTTCATTGACCTTCGTTAGTGTGTGCTTGACGTTAATGACGCCTAAAATGTAGAGAAATACGCGTTTGGATGTGCGATGTATACTGAAAAAACTGTTAGCAGAATAATATTTTTTTGTGACTACACTCAGATGCACAAAATTCGATCCATCTAAAATTTAGCAAAAATTCATTTGAAAATATTTTCCTAACTATAGGTTCGATTAAAATGATTTTTTTTTTAAATTGTAGGTTTGTTCGTGCCATAGACATATTAATACGGGGAGACTCTAAAAACTAAAAACTGCAATGAGTGCGAGAGAGAAAATGGAGGCAGGTATCCTTTTGGCAACGCCGCTTCGCGTGATCAAAGCCCATCCAGTGGCGTGTCTACTTATCTTTAATGAATGAGTTAGAGTAAACTGCATAGTTACATAAGAAAAATACTTAATACCCTGTATCTGAACGTTGCAATAAATCAAATGAAAATAGAAAACATTCAGAGCATAGTTTAATTCGTGTACATTAAGATAATAGTTAGTAACTGCAATAAAACAGTTAGTGGACGGTTTAATATTAGTTATTGGATACATTGTAAATAATTTTAATTCCATAAAAAAAGACACTTTAGTAAACTGCTGTTCAAAATTATCGCACGACGTTAATATTTGCTAAAATTTGAGGTGTCATAACTTTTTTACTTTTAGTCCAATTTTGATAAGTTTTTTAGAATACTGTAGATAAAACGACTAATTTCAACTTGCATATCTAGTCTATTGTTAACTGAGGACGGTTTAGGTATTATACAGGGCTAACTAAAAGGTTGTTATATAACCCTAATTTTAATACACTCTGTGGAACAATTTCGTAACCAAATTCTTTACAAATACCAATTTTTGTTAAGAACCATTCCTTTCCTACATTTTGTTTTTTGGTCCATGTCTTTAGATGCATTGGTTCAAAATTACCGCACCATACAGAAATCAATTGAAAAAACTTTCAGGGTGAGAAGAAACATTTTTTAATGAACAAGAATACAAAGGAAAACAAAGAAATAAAATTATGCGAGCTGATCCCTAGTAGGTTGTGTTGCCACCTCTAGTTCGGATTACAGTGAATCTGCCTGAATCCGCCATGGCATATTTCTAATGAGGTTTTGAATGACGGGTTGAGGAATATTATCCCACTCATGAAGAGTAACCTGTTTCAGCTGTTGAAGGTTCTGTGGGGCTGGTAGACGTCGTCTCACTGCTCTCTTAATGATGTCCCATAGGTGTTCGATGGGATTTAAATCCGGGCTTCGTGCTGGCCAGTTCATAACATCAATATGGACTTCATACAAGTACTCAACACAAATTCTTGCTACATGTGGTCTTGCATTATCTTGCATGAATATGAAATCAGGACCAATAAACGGAGCATAGGGCATTCCTGGAGAATGTTCTCTACGTAGTATTCCGCATTCATTGCCCTTGCATGAATAGAGACTAACTCCGTATGGCCATCGAAAGAAATACCCGCCCAAAACCTTTTGGAGCCACGACCAAAGGGTTCGTTTAGAACGAAATTGAAGGCAACTTCCCTTTCCCCTTGTCTTCTATACACACGTTGCCGCCCATCACAATATTTTAGGCTGATTCTTGTTTCATCGGAGAATAGGACTTTCCTCCAGTCATCGATAGTCCGATTAGTCAAGACTAATTTCTGCCAACACCATAATTGAGCCACCACCAAAACTGAGCCTTGGCACAATATTGCACTCTGCAAACCTTTCGCCACCTCTTCGCCATACTCTGTGACGGCCATCTGGAGATAACATAATTTTATAAGGATAACAGGATTTTACACCATTCCTCAATTCCCCAATTTTGGTGTACACAGGCGAAAAGAAGGCGCTGTCTACGATGTTCTCTAGTCATCAAAGGGCAATTGGCAGGTCTTCTTGCCTTTAAGCCAACTTCATTCAGTCTTCTTCTCACAGTTCGTACACTAATACCTACACCACGTACACCATTCAATTGAAAGTAAACGACTCTTATGAGAAATTTTTTAAATTTTCCCATTGTGAAGCAGGCTTTTGTAAACAGATCACGTTCAAAATTATTTTAGGTTGAAGTATCTGCCAGTTATAGGGTGACAGCATTTTATGTACAGTATTTATTAAGGAAAATCTATATGGTAAGGAAGTCTCTTGTAAAAAAATCCATTAAATTAACAAACTAACTGAGAACTTAAGAAAATTACTATGAATTAATATTTGGTTCAAGCACCATTCGCGTTGATAACTTTTTGAAGCCTATTTCTCATAGACAATATTAGTGTCCTGGTGTAATCCTCGCCAATATTTTCCCAGGCCCTTTCAATCGCCAACCACAGTTCTTCTACGTTCGCTGGTCGGAAATTTCTGATATACATATCTTTTTCCATTTGTGCCCATACATTTTCAATCTGATTTAAATCCGGCGACTTAGGGGGCCAAGGCAGAGTGTTAATATGGTTTGTGTCATTCAGTAACAACTCGTGATTTGAGGAATTATCCTGAAATATAAATTTAATTGAAATATGGAGAAAGGAAAGAGGAAATAAAAATATTCTCCTGCTGGAAAGTGAACGTCTCGGGATATAAAATGGAAACGGAAGGTAACAACATATTCCAAAATGCGAGCGTAGCTTTGACCAGTAAGACGCTCTCTGATTCTCCAAGTAACACCTGCTCCTTGGCAACATATCCATGCCCAAACGTTGATAGAGAAGCGACCACTACTAGCTGTAGGATTTATATAGCGCTCTTCATATCAATTTCTTGGGCGGTATACACGCACAGAGCCATCATAGCAGGATTGAAAAACTTTTTCGTCTGAAAAAATTGTGTTGTCCCAAAAGTCCTGTGGCACACCGACAAATTGGTTGGCAAAGTTTAACCTCTGCTCCTTATGCCGTGGCAACAGAGCAACTTTATTTGCAGCCGAAAAATTCTTCAGCTCAGATGCTCTGATAGGTCGTCTTGCGGTTTCCACCGAAGCAGGGAAATTTGTTAAGAAGCAGGCAGTCACTGCTGTATCAAAAGGATTCTGTCGGAGGTGAAGGACGAGTTCGTCTTCCTCCATAGTACTGAATTTCTGACGGCCCCCTCTATGGACGTACTCAACAGTTCCTTCTGCATTCCATTTTTGCTTAATTTTGTAAATGCAACCTTTACTCACATTCAAAGTATCTGCAACTGCTTGCATTGACCATCCGTTCGGCATAATAATAATTATAAGGAAAACTTCAAAATATAGAATAATTATTAGTAAACTGACAAATAAAATTGACAATCAAGTTTTGATTACCTGAAAGCCTGTTTCACATTAATTTAAAAAATCGTTTACTTTCAATTGAACGGCACTGTACATGTTGTAAAGCATTCCGCTCACTAAATGAAGTAGAGTCCCTGTTTCGTGGTATTCTTAGGGCTAAAAAACGGTCGTCCTGCTGAGTTGTACATCTTTTTCTTCCTGATCCCATTCTTCTGGCGTATTCTCCAGTTTCTCGAAACCGTTCAACGGCTCTTTGAGTACTACATCTCGAAACACCTAGAACTTGTGCCGCATAGTATTGTGACCGCCCTTTCTGTATTAAAGTTATGGCTCTGGCTGCGCCACTTGCACTTAAGACCCTTATTACTTTTTATTGTTCACCGTTACTTTGTTATAATTCGGACCAAATCGCAACAATTAACTTAGAAACACTAGCGACACGTGTTGTGAAAAAAAACAAACGAATATGCTAAAGCAACTTTGCAAAAACCCATTGGCAATTGCATTGAAAATTACCATGACACATAGTCATTATTTTAATTAATCATATCTTGCCTATTACTAGAGATATTGACATGAATTAAAAAATGATGGGTGGAAATTAAGACGAGGAAAATAGTCACAATTAATCCCCATGCATTCTTTACAAAAAATTGACAATTAATATTCATTTTTCTGCAGCCACAGTTACCATGGGAACCTGTAGCGCAACCACAAGCAACATTTTTAAGCAAAATCTCTGGCGCTGGAGGTGCCGTTTTGAGAATCGCAATTAATCCGTACTTAGACCTTTTCCAACCCCAACACAGAGGGTCCAAGATATTTCTTTTTCACTGCTGCATTTGACGATAAGTCCTCAAGCCATGCTGTGCGAAGGCATCACGTGTTGGTGGTAATTGCGACAGAGAAAACTTTTTTGAGCGAATATCTGGATGAGGTTGGACTTCCAAGATTGGACTGGCCCGCATGTAGCCCGGATCTCAACCCAATCGAACATCTTTGGGATGTTCTTAAAAGAGCACTCCGTCGCCGTCCTGTGCAACCACTAACCTTGCAAGACTTACGGCTGGCGCTGACAGTAGAATATCAGGCTATTCCTCAAGACAGAATAAGTAATCTTATTAATTCGATGCCACGAAGAATGCAAGCTGTCATTGCTGCGAGAGGAGGACATACACGTTATTAAAATTTGTCTTTGTTAATTAATTTTGTGATATACCTAGTGGATGTTCTTGTTAATAAAAATAAGCTTGAAATCAGCGTTTCATTTAAAATTTTGCTGCTCGCAGAAGAAATGAGATAATGGGATGAATCAAAAAACAAAATGTTTACAATACGTCTAAGATGGCAGCAAACAGTTTGTAAACAAAATTATTCGCCTCAATTTTTCCACAGGGTGTTTTGAGTTTACGACAAAAAACAACACTTTGATTTACCCCTGTATAATATTGCCTGGACGAAAAATATGACTTATTACAATAATTAAAAAGACACACAATGAACTGATCTACAGACTGGTAAAAAATTTATGAAAATCAGATGAAAAATAAAAAAGTTATAAAACATCAAAATTGGGCAAAATTTTAGGGTGACGGAATTTTGTGCCGGGGAGTGTATTTTCGATCACAATCATTACAACTAATTTCGTAAATCCCAGACCCTTCATTTGGAACAATTTTATCCTTTGGATTGTCTAAAAGTTGTTGTAATTTATTACTCGACGAATGAATCGCTGTTATACTCACGTTTTTGAAGACCTTACTCAAACCAGGAGTAAACCGAGGTTCGTACGGGATGGATACATATTTTGGAGTCTCTATATCCTTTTGAAGGGTCGTAGAATTACGAAGTGTGTCCTTAAATTTACGCTTCCTAATTAGTTTTTCAACTATATCTCTAGGATAACCATTACTCACAGCTATATCTTTAATTAATACTTTTTCTTTTTCAAGCCTCTCATTACTGAGAGGGAAACTTAGTAAACGATGGACAAGAAAATTAAAACTTGTCATTTTATGTTGATAGCAGTGGTGAGAGTCATTAGGGATATATCTGATCGTACTGGTATATTTTCTGTATATATCAAATTCTAACTTATTGTAACTATTTTTAATTACTAATACGTCTAAAAATGGAAGAAGAGGGAATCAGAGAAACATGTTTTTATCAATCAACACGAAATTTATTAAAAAAATGTCCTCACAAAGTAAAAAATTTAAAAAATTGATTCTTAATGTACCAAAAAATGTTCCTCAGAAGATCGTTAACATTGTGGAAAATCACTCGTCACAGTCTTTTGATAAAGAAGAATTTGACCTTCTAAGCAAGGGTTTAAACTTTGCTGTAGCCCCTTCTGATGAGATCTTATATGATGTCGTGACAGAGATTGAAAGTTCAATTCAATATTTGTCTGATTCATCCAAGGGTCTCGTCAGAGTGGCTTGCAGGAATAAAATTACTAAAAATATAATTAATATCAATAAAAAGTCATGCTCAAAGAATCATAAAAAGATTATCAAAAGGTTGCGCGAGAAAGACTGCTTTTATTTAAAAGCAGATAAAGGCAATAAGGTTGTTATTTTAGATAAAGAGGACTATTATGAACGGGTAAACAACCTAATTAGTAATGGTCCTTATAAGGAACTTACTAGAAACCCTTTACCAAGAATGACCACTGAAACAACCTTATTACTCCACCTGTTAAGGAATAACAGGTTACATGTATCTAACCCTACCGTACCTAGATTGTATTGTCTACCAAAAATTCATAAGCCAGGGAAGTCGGTGCGTCCAATAGTATCGTCTATTGGATCCCCGACTTACCACTTATCAAAATGGTTGACCAAGGAATTTGAAAGTTTGCCCATTGCACAGCCTAGTTTTTCAGTTAAATAAATTTCGAATGATTTCATTGATAAGGTCAAGAATATTCAATTGCAAGAGGGTGAAATTTTGAGTGTACAAATTCCACAGACCTAGGACTATCTTGAGGATTTACTCGAATTAAACAACCATAGAAAATAAGTAATAGAAGAATATATAAACCTTACAAAACTTTGTATGAAACAAAATTGCTTCCGTTTCAATGACAAGTTCTATGAACAACATGAAGGAACTGCAATGGGTAACTGTTTATCGTCTTTCATTGCTGATGAAGAAGAAGCAAAAGAAGAATTCGAGTATTTTCCTAGGATTTGGCACAGATATGTGGATGACCGTGTTTGACACTAAGATTGCGGATGTAGAAAACTTAATTTCCAAATTAAATAGTCGTTTCACTTCTGTAAAGTTTACATATGAACTAGGAAATAATGGAAAACTTCCATTTTTAAATGTATTAGTAATTAAAAATAGTGACAATAGGTTAGAATTTGATATATATATATATATATATATATATATATATATATATATATATATATATATATATATATATATATATATATATATATATATATATATATATATATATATATATATATATATATATATATATATATATATATATATATATATATATATATATATATATATATATATATATATATATATACATATATATATATATATATATATATATATATATATATATATATATATATATATATATATATATATATATATATATATATATATACAGAAAAGATACCAGTACGATCAGATATATCCCTAATGACTCTCACCACTGCTATCAACATAAAATTGCAACTTTTAATTTTCTTGTCCATCGTTTACTAAGTTTCCCTCTCAGTAATGAGAGATTTGAAAAAGAAAAAGTATGAATTAAAGATATAGCTGTGAGTAAGGTTATCCTAGAGATATAGTTGAAAAACTAATTAGAAAGCGTAAATATAAGGACACACTTCGTAATTCTACGACCTTTCAAAAGGATATAGAGACTCCAAAGTATGTATCCATCCCGTACGAACCCCGGTTTACTCGTAGTTTGAGTAAGGTCTTCAATAGCGTGGGTATAACAACGATTCATTCGTCGAGTAATAAATTATAACAACTTTTAGACAATCCAAAGGATAAAATTGTTCCAAATGAGAGGTCCGGGATTTACGAAATTAGTTGTAATGATTGTGATCGAAAATATGTTGGACAAACGAGACGATCAATTAACACCAGATTTAAAGAGCATATGGCTCATCTAAAATATGGAAGAACAGATAAGTCTAGTGTTGCACAACATGCTTTTGACAACAATCATAGAATAGATATTAGTAATTTAAGATTAGTTGGAAATGTGACCAATAATAGACCAAGAGGATGCATTTGAGAGCATAGAAATTGTAAAATGTAAAAGTAGTATGAATAGCGACAAGGGACCTATACCGTATAGCCCGCTTTACGCGTTGCTTAGCAACTAATCATTGAAGTGATATAGAATAGGGTAGATGTTTAGCTTCAGATTAGTTTTTATCGTCTCCGGATGATGCCAACTTGGTTGGCGAAACGCGCGTCGAGCGAAGTGAAAATGTTTTGGTGTTTGTGGAAACACCAAATCTCTCCACTCCGAATGTTATTTAATAATTATTTATTTATTTTGTCATAAATTTGACTTAAAGAGACACTTTTTACATACTGAAGTACTTAGTTTTTCCTCATTAATCATATCTAACTTGTATTATGTCTATTGTAGATTCTAGCATTACTTAGTATAAAGAATGTAAAATAGGATTTTAATGCTGTGATATATAAATGTAGTAGCTTTTTAGTTTATGCTGTTTATTTAATTATTAACTCATTACGCAATTATATCTGTACTGTTAAAGGTTTTCTACATATTTAAAGTCACCCAAGAGCCAAAATACAAAATGCAATGCACACAATATGTTACATTTTCCCGCCGTTTACATTAAGCAGTCCACATGATATAGTCGTTTGGACTTATTTCGTCGTACTGTCGTGAGCAAAAAAAAATATCTAACGCAACTATTTTTTTCTAATGTAAATCTGTCTCTATTTGATTGACGACTAACTGACAACTTGATTGTAGCAAAATAAGTTATAACTTGTGCTGTTTTTTTTGCTCACGACTGGATATCGTTATTTGTGACAAAGTATACATAAAAAAACTTTTCTTAGGGAAAATGGCGTTCGGAAGTGAACTACAAATGCAGAGTTTCCACTTGTGGATGGTTTCAAGAATCTATAGGACTTTTCGGTAACCTTACCGAAAGCGTCCGTTGAAACGAAGGTACCAAGAAATAGGATGGTCCAAAGAAGTAAATCTTATATTTTTCTACAAGCATATGATTTTGAAAATGTACAAATGAATTAAATATGTGTAAAACCTTTATTCACATAATAATAAACTCATGTATATCATCTAGCCTTAAAGCAATTAAATCATTATATTGAAATGAAATAAAATAATATCTTCTTTGGAAATAAGGCATTTATTTAAGGAAAGTATTTTTTTAAGGCTTGCTATTAGGGTTTCTAAAATAATACGTGAATTTTAATAATGCGTAGTTATAAATTTAGCAGTAAGTAACAGCTAATACATAAAATAAACCCGTAGGGGCAAAAAGGGCCTTTGCCTTACAAAAGGCAGGATTGTACGTTGTTCAGGTCTCGGCCTTGAAAAAAAATCAAGTTTCGATGGGGGGGAGGGGGGGGCTCGAGCTAATAATATTCTTAATTCACAGGAATTAGTTTTTTAAAGAAACTTTAAAAATTGAATATTATACATTTATTTGTTTCTACTACAATATTACGTGAGTGAAGCCGAATGAGCAATTAAACAATTTTCATAACGAGATATTCGTATTTATCGGGTTTTTCAGTATTTATAGAGTTTATGTTAAAATAAAGAATAATATTAAAACTATTATTACAATAATTGAAATGTCAGAAATATTAAGCACTGGAGTACCTATCACTGTTTTTATGTAAGGCTTCGAATTTAAATTCTCTGGATTCACTTTGAATTTTTGTAAGTTGATCTAACTGGATTTCTTCGGGGATTTGGATCTTCCGCGCAGCTTCGTCTGGGCGTCATTCTGGAATAGTTGGCAGGTGAAATGGTGCTCCTTGATTTGGTGACTTTCGTTCGAGTATTTTATACCTCGTAACTCGATAGTACAATGCTCAGGTATTTGTACCAGGCTAGGGATTGATATGTCCGTGTATCCATCGGGTTGACATTCTTGGGTTATCCTGACTGTTCGTGTTGGCAGGATAATTAGGTAGGCATCATTGATGGGTTATACAGTCTCCCTGACTTATCCATTCTTTGATATGGGTAACACAACATTTGTCGATAATACGACAACTCTCTTCTTGGTAGTTATGAGTAGATGAATTCATAAAGATATAACGTTTATATGGTATGATGGTAGTATTAAAGCTTTTGAAAGATCCTACCCGCTCAGAGTCTTGAGAGCCCCTGGGGAAGCCACTAAATCGTGGTGCCGGGACTTGACGGACTTGAAACAGAGGATAAGGACATCTTTCAATAAAGCAAAGCGGACCAAACTTGAATCAGACTGAGACCAATACAAGACCCTCCTGAGGGAGTTTAAAAAACTAGTTAGACAAAAACAAAGAAAAGCGTAGAGAGCCTACTGTGAGGAGATTGAAGATTACTCACAGGCAGCCAGGCTATGTAAAATCCTCACTAAAGACAAAAACCATGATATAGGTATATTGAAAAGGGACGATGGTACCAATACCAACAACCTCTGCGAAAGCCTAGAGCTGCTCATGCAAACTCACTTCCCTGAAGCTCTCACAACAGATCGAAGGGAATGGCCAAATGAAATCGACACCCAACCAACAAATTCGGACTGGCAAACCGCCAACCTAATTGTAAGTGAAGACAGAATCAAAGGGGCAATACAGAGCTTCTCCCCATTCAAATCACCGGGCATCGACGGCATATACCGGCACTACTTCAGTGGGGCCTGGATATACTACTGCCGCACCTGGTTGGGATGTTTAGGATGTGCCTAGCACACCTCTATATCCCAAACACATAGAGAGAAGTAAAAGTATTGTTCATACCAAAAGCAGGGAGGATGGACTATTCCACCCCCAAAGCATACCGTCCTATTAGCATAAATTCATTTCTACTGAAAACAATGAAGAAGCTATGTGAGCGATATCTGAGGGATGTAACATTGACTAACAATCCCGTGCACCCCAACCAACATGCATACACGCCAGGAAAATCCACCGATACTGCCCTCCATGTGGTAGCAAGTCGGATTGAGAAATCCCTGGATCATAAGGAATCCACCCTGGGTGTCTTCATAGATATAGAAGGTGCGTTTGACAAAACCACCTTTCCTAAAATTACAGCGGCCCTATCACATAGGAACGTTCCTCATATTGTGAGCAGCTGGATATCCAACATGCTCTCTAAAAGAGCAGTACAAATCAGTGCAGGAGACACTGTCATAAGAGGACTGGTTTCGAAAGGCTGTCCGCAGGGAGGTGTTTTATCACCACTGCTATGGAATCTGGTTCTTGACAGCCTCCTAAACCACCTCCACGTGGAAGGATTCTACACAATTGCATACGCAGATGACCTAACGATACTGCTTAATGGAAAATTCGAAGGAGCCCTCTGTCAGAGAATGCAGATGGCCCTAAGAATAATTGAAAATTGGTGTGTGGAGTTTTCCCTATCCGTCAACCCCAGGAAGACGCAAATGGTACTCTATACAAGGAAAAGAAAACTGGAGCCAATGAGAGCACCTGTTCTCCTAAACACAGCACTAAATTTTGCACCACAGGTGAAATACTAGGGAGTAACTTTCGATACTAAATTAAACCGGAATCTTCACCTCGAAAGAAGAATAAATAAGGCCTACATATCATACGAGCAGTGTCGCAGGACCGTAGGGAAAACCTGGGGAATGAGACCCAGGGTGGTCCTGTGGATTTACACTGCTATCATAAGACCCATGTTGTCCTATGGAGCTGTTGTCTGGTGGCCCAAGAGTCAACAAATAACAGCAAAACTCAAGCTATGCCAGGTACAAAGAGTTGCCTGTCTGAGCATAACCGGAGGCATGCGAACAACACCAACGAGAGCAATGGAGATAATGTTGTGTCTTCCACCGCTAGACTTACATCTAGAAGAAGTGGCTCTGACTACCATGACTCGCCTCAAATCCCTTGGCATACTACCAAACGCAAGCTGTGGCCAAAGCATGTGCAAACGCAAGCTGTGGCAAGCTGTGGCCAAAAATTCCAGTGTAGTACAAACAGAACTCAGTATAACCATAGCCGCACAAGAGATTGCTCGCAGAGAAATAACGGGCAAGACAATAAGACTGGCCCTGAAAAATTATAAAATAACTAAAGGATCAACATGGGAATGTCACCAAGCACTTGTGAGAGCATGTCAGATGAATAGAATAACATCTGCCTGTGCTGGGTCAAAGGACACTCACAATGCAACGGCTATATTGCCGAAGCTGACAAACTGGCTAAGAAGGCAGCCAGCCTGAGTATCCTTGGGCCTGGTCCTTCAAGTATACTACCAGTTGCAGCGAAACTCTAATTATTAAAGGAAAACACCCACAAAAAATTTAAGACGTTATGGGATGAAACAAGTAGCTGTCAGCTGGCCAGAAATCTCTTGAGATATCCCAGCGAAGAGACGGCGAGGAACTATCTGGCAATGTCCAGGGGTAAACTGCGATTTGTTACAGGAATCCTAACCGGACACTGCGGGGTAACGAAACACCTCTATAACATGAGACATGAACAAGAAGATGAAACGATCGAGCATGTACTTTGCGAATGTCCCGCCGTGTCATCGACCAGAGAATCCATATTGGGGGAACGTTGGCCTTCTATGGCCAATTTGAGGGAAATGCCCCTGGGCAACATCATCACCTTTTGTACAACATTGGGCTGGTCGATGGCCTAGGGAGACATTTCCCTCACGGAGGAAGCACAAGGGGCCCAGTGGGGCCTAAGTGCACCGGATCTCTGATCTGCACTCCGGACAAATTCCAGATTCCGGATTTCAGATGGTAGTATTATTGATTGGAATAGGAAATAAATGAAATAGACCAAAAATATCTTTATCAACTATGGGAAAGTGTATTAAAATCATTATGTTATCATTATGGTATTTTAATTCTATATATAAATATCTATAATCTATATGTTCTATTAATAAATTACAATCTATAAGTAACATTTTCAGTATCTGTTGTAAATCCCTGCAACGAGTAAATTTTGAGTTAGACAGTTTTAGATAAGCTAATTGTATTGAATCTTGTACATGCTTTTTCATGGGTAATACATCTTATAGGCTTTTCTTATAGGTTTAACTAGTTATTTTATGAAAAGTGCCTTTATCCGTTACTACTTTATCCAGATTACCTAATAGTGGTTTAATTTGCTGGTAAAGAAGTTTTGTTAGTACGTGCTTTTTAACACCAAATCAAACAAATTGAAATTATTTCCAGCTTGCCTGGAATTGCTCCCGCTATAAGCTATTTTATACGACGCGACGTGGCGACCTTTATTGTCCTTTATTGAATTGCCGCTAAATTTCTTTCGACAATTTAAAACACAATTTAAGGAAAAACTGATAGCTAATAGTTATTAGTATTGTTTCTCTAATTATATGGAGGCGACTATATAATGAACATTGCCTTTTATTGAATCGGCGCTAAATTTATTTCAACAATTTGAAACACACTACGCAATCCCTAGTTCAGTAAATGGGATTATTTCTACAATTAAATTAAATGATTATATAATGAAAATTGCCTTTTTTAAATTGGCGCTTAATTTATTTGAAGAATTTGAAAGACATTTTAAGAAAACCCTAGTAGTAAGCAAAGAACTGCATTTTCAAGGAAAATATTGTACTTGGTATATATTTTGTAATATGAATAATTCATTTTGATAGAATTTTTGTTGCTAGATGTAGACATAAAGAAAACTTATGGGGTACTTATTGTATGGTGCAGTGTCACTGATAAACATAGTTCTTGTGCATAATACGCGTAATATTTTATGTAAGCATGCCCCTAATCTAATATGGCTATAGTAGGATTACCATTTTTTACATGAATTTGTCCAGAATGTAATATATTTTCTATGTCATGTACTATAAAATCGGCTTAACCATCAATGTTACAGGAAGACACAAAATATTGCGAACTCTAGAATGCGTATTTTGTGTTTTCGCCTTATGTAAACTCTTTATGTGATTGGAGATTATTGACTTTAATAAAGACCGATCTAATGTTGTTTTTAAACTGGCGCATTATTTTCCACCCCTTCCATAAGACACTAAATCCACAGATATTTTGTGAAGGCACACTTAAATTTCCTGTGGAGCGTTCCCGATAATATCCTATTCCATAAGAGCCATTGGGGAACAGCTTATGTGCGACGTGCGGCTTCGCCGATCTCAGTCAATAACCCCTCTAATAAGGACAAAGTGCTTACTTTAAATATCATGGTGACGTCACGCTCTAGGGGCTTAACCCAGATGGAGGCTAATATACTTTCTAAGCTAATTCAACAGGCTTCTCTGCCTATATGTTGGACTGTATTTAGAATGTAAACAAATTAGAATGTAGACAAAATAAAGTAGCTTTCTCATTAGTCGATTATCAAATCAAATTGGCCGCAAAAAGTCATTAAGAAGCAAGCAACTAACAACTCTCGTGTCAATTGTAATTTGGCAACCCTGTTAACGATTTTTGTTTTGGGTTTTAGTATAGGACGCCGCCACGCACCAACAAAAACACCTCTAGAGGGGATATTGTTATTACACGCGCGCTTGCCTAGTTCCTAATCGATTCTTGATCTTTTTTAACGGTTTATTTGTTGCGGTATTATATCATAATGCCCCAAAAGTGTTGTGTTCCCGGTTGTACAGGAAATTACGAAACCAGTAGAAAAGTTCGGGTGTTTCGTTTTCCCAGAGACGAAGAGTATCGCAGAAAATGGCCCTCTGCAATTCCACGTGAAAGTTTTGTGCCGAGTGACAATTCCCGAGTGTGTGAGTGCCACTTTGAAAAGGAAGATTTTATTTACAAAATTTCCCAACAGGATACTATAACTGCTGAGATCGTTTCAGTTATTTTAGCTTTACCCCGATTAAAAGAAACTGGCGTACCAAGTAAATTTCCGAACTGTCCCAAATACTTGTCAAAAGAAATATCGTATCGAAAAAGCAAACACCAAAAACTTACAGAATTACATGAAATACATTTTCAGACATACATACAGACATGTCGAAGCTTAACCATGTTTTGAACTTTATGTCCAATGTACTTAAAAACTGAAAAATAGAGGACCAAAATGTTTCACAAAGAATTGAATTTATTTCTGAAGAACGTTATAGATATTCCCCTACCACTATGGTTTTTTGTTCAATTTTATATACAACAAAGGAAACAAACAAAGGAGTCTATAATGGTTTTCTAACTGATCCTCATATTGATCAGAAGAAAACTTTTTTAACATATGCACAAAAAAATCTTTGAATATTTAAAAGACCAAGACAAATATGTTAGTTTACTAATGGATGAAATTCACATTGATCTATATTTAGATTATAAATGTGGTAATGTTCTAGGGGCTGCAATAAATAATAACGATTCGTTAGCGACATCTGCGTATACATTTATGATTACTAGCATTTGTTCAAATTTTAAATAAGTTGTTCATATTGCTCCTGTGTCTAAAATTAATCACGAATTACTTTTCAGTTTTCTTAAAACAATTAACCATCTAGACTCTAATAATTAGACACATGTAATCTTGACTGTATTTCGAAACAGTTAACAGTTAACCATTTAAATTATTCTTTATCTGTGTTTTTCATAGACTCCGATAGATTTATGCCGTAATATCTTTGTTTAGTTAGATCTTTTTATTGATCTCCAAAACTACATTAGAATTTCAGACATACCTACCTAAATAACTACATAAAGTCCGTAATAACATAAGTATCTCGTAGGCCTCCGGATGGTGACGTCACGAGGCAGCACTTTGTCCTTGTATTAGAGGTGTTGTTGCTTGACTGTGATTTTTCTGGTGATATATCTAAAGGTATCTAAGTGCAAGCCTCTAGCAAATCCACTTACCCACGACCTCAGTATTTAACTGAGCAGCCGATAGGCAACAACCAAAAATTCATTACGTCACATCTCCTGGATGAGAGGCCCTTTAATTAAGGTAATGTAATTAAAAAGAAGAGGTGTTACAACTTCAGCAAGCTGGTCCTAAAGGTGGTTCCAAAGGTAGTGTAAAACGTGGTGAAAAAGGTGGTATGAAAGATGGTCTAAAAGGTGATGTGGCTTACACTCGCCGAGAGACAATCTGTCTCCCTCAATTAACTCTAGGGAGTTCAATGCAACGCAGGCTCTCAACGTTAAAAGCTATATGATCCCACTAATGTGGTATATGCGGACTTGTCCAAAATGTCAACACATATACAATGCTTTCCTTGTATTGTCCCTTTATGTCGGAACGTACATACTACGTTATTTAACCAAGAAAATCACTTAATCTTTTAACACCATGAAAAAACACTATGCCTTCTACGCGTTCGGCTCAGAAAAAGAAGCGAAAAAGGCAAGCGCCCAGGAATTCGACCATAGATCTGCTAACCTAGGTTAGCGTCACAGAACTGCCAATGTTCAACTCACAACATAGTAAAGCGACACAGATATTTGTGGTAAATATATGACAGAGTATCTAATAAATGCGCTGTGGCAACATGGATGTAATCGACTAATAAAAGTGATATGCCGACCTGAATTTCTCATGCAAAAGGGAATGCGTAGTCACTGTTTAAAATCAATATTATCCGTCAAATATACCTACAATAAATTCCGGATTCTCAAATTGTTGACTACTAAAAGTGAACGCAACACTACGTAAATGCTTAAATAAAAGAAAACGTTTCTCTACAATTTAGTTTAATGTTATGCCATATGATACAATAAATGCCGATTAAAATATTCCCAAAACAGTTTTGTTTATGTAGCCCTTTCGAAAGTCTTGTTGGTGAATTGGATACTAACGTCCTGCACCCTCATATTTGGCGTGAGGAAATCCTGGAGGGTATTTACCTTGTCCCGGGGCTGTCTGTCAAACGGATAACCCATGGAACGACGGTCCGGATACAACTTGTCTTTGATGCCGCAGAAGCTGTCGGCGTCGTTGCATATCCCGTCGGTGTTCTGGTCAATCTGAAAGGTAAGTTGCAACGGATATAACAAAATTGATAAAAAACGCTATTTCTGTGAGCCGCCAGCTTTGTTACTATAGATATTATGTCTACCTTCACAAAGATGACCTACAAAATCAGTGCCTACTAGCTTTGATTATATTACTAGCACTTATAATACATCAAACCATGAAATAATGTAAATTTTATGTTCAATAAAAAGTCCCAACTCTAGTAACATTGCTCACGCACGCATCTCTATGGGTTTCAAGAGCAAAGAGCAACACAAATGTCAACCGGCAACGATGAATCTGATTGGTCAATGTCTATTTATATTAATATCAAAGTTATTTATCGGCGCAAAAATCTAAAACTCACTTAATCGTAATAGACAAGTCTCAACAAAATTTATATAATATAACATCCACATAAACTATGTGTATTTAGAAAGAAAATTGCGTTAACATCACGTGAAAATGGGGCCTCGAGAGCTGTAATTAGACGCAGATAAAAGAAAGACATGACGGCTGTATTGTGAATATTAAAACTACATTACGAAAGGTAAATCTGATTATTGTGTATAGCTTAGAAGTGAAATTTAAACTGGGTCTATGATAAATTATGGCATTTAAAGGTAAACCTAATTAATTTATAAAAATAGCATTGATGTGATTGGCCAGAGTTGTCAACAAAGATAAAACAAGAAGCTGGATTACAGGAGGAAATGCATTTGTTTAACAGGAAAGAAGTTCGGTAGAGACGCATAATATTGCAGGGGTTTAGCAGTGATAGCATGGTAATCAATAGCTAGCTGGTTTTATGTGAGCTAAAATTCATAACATTTTATGTTTAAAAGTAGTTTGAGGTGTTTAAAATAGTGCTATGGTGTGCAGTGCAATTCTTAAGCAGTTTTTAAAAACAAATTTGAGTGAATTCGAAATTCTACGAGTGTGGCAAGCTGATTTATTTGAATAAAAAAAGATTCAAATACGAGAAAGTGAGTAGAACTTCTGGAGATATTAAATTCCGTAAGGGTCCAAATCCAATAAGAAGGTATACAAACGTATCAAATAATTAGCAGTTTTCCAGTTCGGAATAGTTCCGATAGATGTCCGCATGTGTACTAAAGAAGTTGGCCATAGTGTAAAAAAGAAAGCAGCGTTCCGGCTAGATGGCAGCAGGCGTGATTCTAGAGATCACAGTAAACAAAGCCAGTGTTTGTTAAGTGCTTATAAAAAAATTGTGTTGTGATTCATGTTGACGGATTAACTACAGGACATAGTAAGGTAATGACTATCTAAGATAATTTTAATTTTAAGGATTAATTGCTTCTGTAGGCTTAGGCCCATGTCAATAGCATAAGGTACGTAGGTTTTGGCGTAGGTTAATCTTAAGTTGATCTGAGTATTTCTATTTATTCTATTGTCTATGTTGATAATCACACTTCCTGCTGCAATTTTTCTTTGCTGTGTTGTTTAGCTAAAATTAATTGTCCTCGTGACAATACAATGCTTCCATATTTAATAATAAATACTTCTCTGTGTATTCAGCTTATGTTTTATCTCTCACATATCAAATATTCCATGGTTATAAATACTACCACGCTTAAATATTTCACACCAAGATTATTATATCCATTTACCATTCCATATAATTTCAATGGTCAAGCACAATAGTCTTTAAAAATTGTGAACCTAATTGAACCTTCTCTAACGGACCATAGAGAACTCATGCTCAGCAGTGAACTTCCATACCTACATGAATTAAATGTTCATAGAACTGGCGCCCAGGGAAAAGAGGCACTAGGGTAGAGACAGTGTATATATATTGCAAACTTATCAGGTGTCTCTCCGTTGTGCATTCACTGCACGTTTTTAATGCAGAATTCACATTTTTTTTTGCGAAAAGAAATCTTGGGTTTGTAGCAATTCATTACATAGAGAAATAAGCAAATAAATAATAAGCAAATAATAAGGAAGACACACTTACCAGTTACATATCTGGAGATACATACGCAAACGAACCACTTAGAATTTGTACAATGTACAAGTTCTTTCAGCTCCATTGAGGATCTTCAGAATGAGGTACAATTTGTTCATTTATACTTAAATTTAAAAAATAAAAAAAATTTAAAAAAAATAAAAAACCAAAAAAAAATAAAAATAAAAATTAAAAAATAAAAAAAAATTTAAAAAAAAATTTTTAAAATAAAAAAAATTTTTAAAAATAAAAGTGGTTCGTTACCTTCCAGTATGTCCACAAGTATGTTTTAACACATACAAGCCTCCAAATTTTAGTGTGGAGGCTTGGAGAACGACTGCCGCACACAGAGGTTAGATAGAATATCAATTTAACCAGTTAATGCGATGAGTTACACATTTATTGTACTTACCTTATCATCGGCATAGTTAGAGATCATAACAAACAGCTGGCAGGGCATTCCTTCCGGTTTCCCTTTCGGTATCAGCATATGCTGGGGCCATCCGCAGCCGCAGAAGTTGAATTGTGCCAGAGCGTCTCCACCTTGCGGCCTGTTAGTGTCCAGGTCACGGAAAGTACGGTCGAATGGTATGGTAACAGAGGACTGGGTCGAGGCTCGGTTAATATTGTTCACTCCTTGTTTCACTGAAGGAATTATAAACGTTAATGGAGGAATACAGAAACCTTAAAGTGGATCCTTACAGGTGACCCTGAACTTGTCGAGCTCGGTGAACATGTGCTTCTGGTCCCTGAACATCCAAGGATTGCCCCTCTCGTCGAATTTAGGCGCCAAGAAAATCCTACAGGTGCCCTCCCTGTTCCCGCCGCTCTTATTGTTCACTTTGATCTTGTACATGAACGGCTGATGCTGCAGATGCGGGAACCGTACGAAGACGGCGCCGCGTGGCTGAAAATCTAAGCCCCTGGAGAGGTCCACGTCTGACAGTTGCCAGAAGGTGAGCAGTTTGTTCTGTTGGCCATTGGACTCTACTGCTATGTTTTCCACAACCACGCCGGAATAGTCCAACTGGAAGAAGGACTTGTAGTAACAATTGCATATACCGGCAAAAAAATATACACTAAAACGGGCGTTGGGCACGAAAGGTGATACCTGAATAATCGATAGCTTATACGTACAGGGTGGGCAACTAAGAATGAATCATCCCGGCCATATCCCAGGTAGCAGAGTTACGTCACTTGACGTCTCATTCGCGTTGATTTGTACTGTAACCCGTTATTCGTCAATTATCCCCCAAAAAGAGACGTGTTATAAACGTCTTCTTTTACACGTATTAGCGACGTCATTTAGGAAACGTCTAATTTTGTTGAGTTGAAAAATTTTGTGAAAAGTGACAGCAAAATAATTTGGACCCTGGAGAGGTCCACGTCTGACAGTTGCCAGAAGGTGAGCAATTTGTTCTGTTGGCCATTGGACTCTACTGCTATGTTTTCCACAACTACGCCGGAATAGTCCAACTGGAAGAAGGACTTGTAGTAACAATTGCATATACCGGCAAAAAAATGTCCAACTTCACGCACCTCTAAAAAGGGCAACTTAATTTTTTTGAATGAAAACAAAGGTGTAAATCATGGGTATCGAAAATTGAATGTTTAGTTTGTAAGACTATTTATTATGCAGGTGTACTACTGTTTATACATTTGGAAATTTATAGAATCTGTTTATTTATTAACTCAAGCCTAACTTTCATCCATCCCAATTATGATTTACAATTCATTTCAACCCAATTACGAATTATACGACGAAAACAATAATAAAAACAAGTTATCTACACGTTATCTAGATTGAAGTGAAAATGACGTCTTTAGATGACGTCATTTCGATGAGACAAACTGTCGTCATTTTTTCGTCGTTACAACGTTATTATATTGGTGATTTCGAGGTAATGAGTCACGTAAATGTCACGGGAAAATGACGTCACTATGCTCCTGTGATCTCAAATCAATCATCGCTCAGGTTTAGGGGTTAAAAATATCTAGTAAAAGTCGTAAAGTAAAAGTCGCTGGAAAATATTTTCTATATTCTAAAATGGTCACTAGGGGGCGTAACAGTCATGACCGAATAGAAAATTAGGTTCATATCCGTATTTAGCTCAATTAAGTGATATTGAAAGTGTATATATGCATTATAATCCTGAGACAATTTCGAATCTTAGTAGTTTTCCATTTTTTTTGTATCTTCAAAAATTGAGTGTTGGGGGAACGCCCAAGTTTTATTTTTTTAATGTCTATTACTCCCATTAGCCGTAACAGAATTTAAGAAACTTAGTCTCATTATAAAGGGCTTTTCTTGTTCTATCCAATGCGCTCAGTTCATTTGGGCATTACCGTCGCCGCTAGAGGGCGTTATTTGACATGACAATAAATATAACGGTTTTTCTAAAAATAATCAAAAGATACCGATAAAGTAAATCGCTAACATGGCATGTCAGATGCGTCCTCATTTCTAAGAAATTAGAATGTTTAGATTTAATTTCAAAACGAAAATAAATTCAATTAGAAAGGCAAATAGCAACAATGACATGTTGAATATTTTTACATTCTTATTGTAACAAAATGGTAAAGTCCAAGCCTATACATTTTTCGGAAAGTATGATAACGACCAAAATTAGTTTGTCCTTTGTTTATTGTTTAAAGAATTCTTAGAAGATCCACCTTAAGTGGATAATTTATCTCTATTTGTGTTCTCTGCCAAGCTTTAACTTCATTTCAAAACTTAAATAGTGAACACAAACAAAGTACGGGTTCTTTTTCAAGTAATATATCTAAAATCCATTGTCTTGTAAATAAACAGGGTCTACTCATAAAGCGGCACGAATTAAAGAATCGGCAGTAAAATTCATAAATTGTCATTCATTAGGTCAGTTGGCAGTTAGAAGTATCTCTTAATTTATGGTTCCCGGTATGAGCAAAATGAGCTCTTTTCATTTGATTATTACCGTAATCAAATGAAAACAGCGTAAAGCGCACTTTATAGAGCAAAAGCCTAAGTAACGAGACGAAGTTTGTTAAATTTCGATAATGCTAACGGGATTAATAGACCACTTAATCGAGCGAAATGCGGATAAACCCTTAATTTTCTATTCGGTTATGGCTGTTACGCCCCCTAGCGGCCATTTTAGAAACTCGAAATTATTTTCCAGATATTTTTCAGGGTCACTTTACTCGAGAATATTTTTCCCTATACTTGTGCAATGATTTGTTTCCGAGATACGGCCTTGGCCAGCCTACATTTTTAGTTGCCCACCTTGTACAGCGTCCAATAATGAACGTGGATTTTTTTATGTGCTTTACAAATCCAATCATACAGGGTGTGTCCCATTTCATCTGGACAGGGCGACAACATCAACAAAATTTCTTAGAAGTTACGCGTATCACTACATTACAATGGCCTGCGAGAGGCCCCGATATGAACGCTATAGAACATTTGCGGGATGAATTAGGGACAAGGGTACGTTCTAGCGAGAGGCTTCCGGAAAGTCTTGCTGAAATGGCACGTGCATTAGTGGAAGAATAGGATCGTATACCAATGGAAACGGTAAGGAACATAATTTCCAGTATGCCGCGTAGACTAGAAGCTCTCAGAGTTGCCAGGGGTGGCAATACAGGGTATTAAGGTAGGGTTTCATGAATATGTTTTTCTTAAAATTCGTATTCATCGCACTAGAAAATTGGTTCAGGATGAGTTCAGAAATTTGGTGATTATGCAAAGTTTCGGCAAAAGAGCTGCAATTTGGACACCTTTAGAGATAGATCAGTGAATAAAAAAACAGAATGCTCGTAAAAGAGGCGCCTTTCATATAGAGTGTAACCATTTTCGATACTATTACTTGATTAACATACAGGGCGAGTTAAAAACTAAGAAAAAAACATGGTTCGAGGTTTTTCGCTACCATCTAGGAGGCTTGGAAAAAATTCCCCTCTTTATTTTTTTTTGAAAGCCGAGATAATTACCTACCAACCAAAAAAAATGAATCAGGAATCGGTCCATTCGTTCAGATATAACAAGTTTTCAAAGTTGCAACCAAAATTACGTGTATGTTGAGCAAGAAAATCTGTGTCAGAAAATGAGCTGTAATATATAGGGTGCAAAAAAAGTTTTTTGCAATTCTCCTTTATCATGTTTGGCAAGATTTGTACATTGCGCCGGTATGTCACAGGTCAATTTCTGACTGTGGTTTATTTATAAATGTAAGGCAATGATAACCGTTTACCTGGCTGACGGTATATCGTGGTAAGGTAGCTTTGAATCTCTGGAAAACGTCGTCAATATAAGCATGCCACCTGTAAAAGACTGGATCGCGCATAGCTGTAGCCGAGTCCCCCATAACACCAAAGGATTCCTGCAAACAAAATTGGTTTAATATGCAATTACATTCAACCAACCATATGAGTCACGAAATAAGTAATAATAATATATAATATAAATAAACTCTCGGACATAAAAAGTGGCGCACCTAGATTTTGTCCCAAATTTGATGTTGATTTGATGATGTTCAAACTTTTAAACCAGCCTATCGATTGAATCTCAAACTTAATAACTTTATTATTGAATATCAAACTTATTGAATATCAAACTTAATAACACCGTTTCATCTAAAATGTCGCATCTTCGTTGCTGAAGGGGCTAGAGAGGTGATTCAAAGAAGAGAATATTGAAAAAAGAATGGTAAACACCGTTACCAACCTAAGAATTTAATACAAATAAAATTTCACTCCACAGCGACAATCAAATTTCGTGTCAAAATCATAATCGGTTTTTAAAGGCTGTAAAAGGCTGTAAAAAACATATCAAGATACCTCTGGACACAATGCCATTTATTGAGATAATAAATAAATAATATATAGGTGACAATAACAGTAACGAGTAATAACAATATAAGCCTAATAAAAACAAATAAAAGTCAATATTAATACAGTAACACAATAGAGTAACACAATTTTATTTATTTACACGTAACGTAATTAAATATTTTCCACGTAACCACCACCATTCTGAATACACATTTGGCATCGCTTTATAAAATGCTTCTCACCCTTTGAAATATATCACCATTTTGGTTTAATTCCTCAATTTTTACACGTATGCATTCTTTTAACCCATTCATATTATTAAAAACCCCAGTTTCGTATATATCTTGTTTTATCGTACCCCAGAGAAAAAAAATCCATAGGTGTTAAGTCCGGACTTTTAGCGGGCCAATGTATAACACCGTGCCTTCCTATCCAAATAGGATATTTTCTGTTTAGGTATTCGGTGACGTTCCTTGTAGAGTGTGGTGGTGCTCCATCCTGCTGCCAAATATCAGATCTGTTGCCCACTAAATTAATATCTAAATAATTTTCAACTGGATGTTGAGGAATATCCACATAACGTTGTGCATTTAAGGGCCCATTTATAAATACAGGACCTACAATAGCATCCTTGTGGATGCCACACCACACGTTTACAGTTTGGTATCCTTTTATTTTATTTTTTTACAATATGTGGATTTCCGCTGCCCAGTAATGTGCATTTTTTCTGTTAAAAATTCCCTAGAAAAACTGCTTTCGTCAGTCCAAAAGACATGACTTTGAATGAGTTAAATCGGCAAAGGATAAGTAAGATAAGGGGGGTGTCAATCTTAAGAGACTTACCCGGTACATATTAAAAAATACATTTTTTATGGAAAGCCAATTACAAAATAGTCATCCGCAAGAATCGCCCTTTCAAACAAACAAAAAATATCAAAATTGATAGGCTGGTTTAAAAGTTATTGAACATCAAAATCTAGGTGCGCTACTTTTTATGTCCATCAGTGTATATAATGTTATAAGTACTTCCAAACTATCCGCACTTACCAAATGTCTGTGATCAGGATCGTGAATATAGGACAGAAAAACGTGCCCCATGTTATGCATATCCCCATAAAAAGGCCTGTTTGGAGAGATGATGCTAGACTCGATCATATTTCCCAACACATCAATACCCTCGAACTCAGTAAGCTGAATTTGCTTCCCTTGAGCCTATACCAAATTTTACAATCAGTTCGGTTTCACCTTTTCAAACACTAACATATTCACTTACGTCCATGACAGAGCCCGAATTGATGGCGGTGAAGATCCTGTCTCTCCATCTTATTAGCTCATCGACGTCTATGACGATTTGGTCAACTTCCCTCCGCAGATCGCTCAGCTTTTGATTGGCGACTCGGGCCGGCCAAGAGCGGCTAGCCACCAAGCTGTCTAGTTTTGGGAAGTATGCCTCTTTGATTTCAGCCTTCCAGTCCACGAAGCGTTCCACGCGCTTCATGTCGTTCGACAAGCGCTCAAAGTTGTACCTGATAATACACGCGTCAAACGGTGTTTAATTTTCAAAACACCGTTTAGACACAAAAACACCTCTAGAGGGGATATTGTTATTATTACACGCGCGCTTGCCTAGTTCCTAATCGATTCTTGATCTTTTTTAACGGTTTATTTGTTGCGGTATTATATCATAATGCCCCAAAAGTGTTGTGTTCCCGGTTGTACAGGAAATTACGAAACCAGTAGAAAAGTTCGGGTGTTTCGTTTTCCCAGAGACGAAGAGTATGGCAGAAAATGGCTCTCTGCAATTCCACGTGCAAGTTTTGTGCCGAGTGACAATTCCCGAGTGTGTGAGTGCCACTTTGAAAAGGAAGATTTTATTTACAAAATTTCCCAACAGGATACAAAAACTGGTGAGATCGTTTCAGTTATTTTAGCTTTACCATTATTAAAAGAAACTAGCGTACCAAGTAAATTTCCGAACTGTCCCAAATACTCGTCAAAAAAAATATCGTATCGAAAAAGACAGACATACATACAGACATGTCAAAGCTTAACCATGTTTTGAAGTTTATGTCCAATGTACTTAAAAATAGAGGACGAAAATGTTTCACAAGGAATTGAATTTATTTCTGATTAACTTAAATTGCGAACATTATCAAAAGAACGTTATAGATATTCCACTACCATGTTCAATTTTATATACAATTAGTCCTCATGCATATAGATATTTACGAAATCGTGGACCTATAATTTTGCCCCATCCCGAAACAATCAAAAGAGTCTGTAATAGTTTTCTAACTGATCCTCATATTGATGAGAAGAAAACTTTTTTAACATATGCACAAAAAATCTTTAAATATTTAAAAGACAAAGACAAATATGTTAGTTTACTAATGGATGAAATTCACATTGATCCATATTTAGATTATAAAGGCGGTAATGTTGTAGGGGCTGCAATAAATAATAACGATTCGTTAGCGACATCTGCGTGTACATTTATGATTACTAGCATTTGTTCAAATTTTAAAGAAGTTGTTCATATTGCTCCTGTGTCTAAAATTAATCACGAATTACTTTTCAGTTTTCTTAAAACAATTAACCATCTAGACTCTAATAATTAGACACATGTAATCTTGACTGTATTTCGAAACAGTTAACAGTTAACCATTTAAATTATTCTTTACCTGTGTCTTTCATAGACTCCGATAGATTTATGCCGTAATATCTTTGTTTAGTTTGATCTTTTTATTGATCTCCAAAACTACATTAAAACGATTTCAGATATACCTACCTAAATAACTACATAAAGCCCGTAATAACATAAGTATCTCGTAGGCCTCCGGATGGTGACGTCACGAGGCAGCACTTGTATTAGAGGTGTTGTTGTATGATGTCCATAAATCGAAATTTAGTGCACGAAATTTTGATGATATAGTGATGGAAAAATTAATTTCCATGAAGAACCGCAGAGCTGATTTTACTGTGGAAAATGACTTACCTACCCATTTTGTGTAGTTTAATCTGTGTAAATATCTTGTCCTTTTTTTTTCCTACTTATAAACAGTGTAACAGTGACTACCTACTTAGTGAAGTGCAGCTCTTTGTTTTTGTAAACCTCAATTTTAAGGTAGGTGGATTTCAGTCTTTTAACGAGTTATTTTCTACAGGGTTAATTTTCCACTTTTTATCTAAGGCGTTTGACTTGACATGAGCAAAAATTTTCGCCACTGACTAATTGACAAACGATATCACGATTTAGACGTATCATTTTTTGATTATTTTTAAAATAAACCTAATGAAGAATTTACGTTATTCATCAAAATCACGTGTGTCAAATTCATCGAGGATTGGCAATAACAGTACATTTACGTCACGTTGTAATCATATGAAAATAGAGCTAGATCATAAAACGACTTACCTAGCCATGATCTGCTGGTGCATGTAATAAAACAACTCGCCACGTCGGTTCTTGTTGACTACTGCTATGTCAGCTTCGAAAGGATAAACCAAATGCCAGTGCCAGTGATGCAGGTTGATACCAATGTCTTCCCGGAAGTAAGCTAGGCGATGCTCGGGCTCCAAATCAGAAGCCGTGTAGTCCTTGGAAATTTCAATCGGTGGCTAAAAAACGTTTCTCTTTGTATTTCATTCGTATTCAATATCAACTTGCATCGAAATTGTTCCTTCTGCATTGTAAAGCGTAAGAATATAGTCTTAAGAACTTATAACTGCAACGATCTAGTCCTGCTAATACTTAATTTGGATAATAGCTCACCCTCGATCCTTCGGGGATAATTGTCGCGGATTCCCTGGCTTTTGCGAACACTTTGGAATCGACGTATTTATCCGGGAACGAATGGATGACGGAAGGCAGATCCAAATCTTGCGTGTCTGGTCGGTGGAGAAGGGCGACAGAAAAGGCGTAATTGAATAAATAGGGATTGACTCGATCTCTGGCATATATGGCTACCGCTAGGAGGTCGTCCACGTTTGCCAACTCTGAAATATTAAAAGTGACGAAATAGAGGATACAAAATATGATCGATATTATTTATCTTTAGTTATAATAAAACTGAATAAGACGATATAACTCAAGATATCAATAAAAGTATACAATATCATAACTCATCCATCCTTAGAACGGCAACCGTGAGCTGGCGAAGGTATGGAACCTTTAGGCTTCCGGAGCTTCAAGAGCAGACCATATATCTGTTTTTTATACCATGTGAAGATAATTAATGTAAGGCATAGTATAGTAGTAGTAAATTGTAGATTGGTCATCTGTTTGTTCCAATAAGATATCATGATTGTATATCTGAGTTCAGCTAACTCAGATACTACTAGTTTATAATTCATTTTTATTGGTTAGTATTGGCAAATTTAAACAAGCTGGTCTTATAATAGGGTTTGAGTTATTTGAGGTTTCGAAGTCACTTTCTAAACATTCTAAATTAGTTTCGTTATTCATCGACTATTCTGTTTTAATCTCTCTTTTCAGCAACAACCAGTTGTCTTGCTCACAGCCTACCTAAAAGGTATATGACTGGTTAGTAGACTGGGATTTTATAGAAGTGGTCCAAGGATTAACAGAACAAATTAATGTTAAAAATTATTTCTATTTCTATTTCAATAGAAGTCGTTCAAGGATTAATAGAATAATTTCGTTTCACTTTGATTTCTTAAAACTAACACTGAAAATTGATTTCTTAAAACTAGCTTTCACTTATACCTTCGTCGTATAGGGAAAAGGTGTACTGCAATAGTACGGGGGGCTCGGGATCGATTTTGAACAATACTTGGTACTTACTTGCTTTTGGCGTTTACGGGCTTCTTCTGAAACACTGGGTTGTTGGATTCTTGAGCACGAAGAATTGAATATTCACCTGGTTCCTTAATAAAGAGTCTACCAGTTGCTTGATCCTACCTGACGTTCCCAGGCAGCATGGTGTCGTTATTATGACGTATTTATTTCCTCAGTTTTTAGGACACAAATACGTTAAAAGAACTACAAGAGAGACGTCAAAATGACGAGAAAAAGTCACAGCCAAATGACGTTTATTAGACGTTTAACTGATTACTAAACGTCATTAACTGACGTTTAAATGACGTCATTAACTGATTATTGTAATAATGCTATATGCTATTAACTTATTGTGATAATGCTATAGCCACAAGTAAAAAAAATAGTTAATGGTCTTTGAAGTTTTGAAAAAATTTTCTGAATTTTTCAAAAATTTTTGGAAAAACAGAATTTTACCAAAAAATTTTTTAGAATTTTTTTATAATATTTGGAAAAATTTTTTTTTATTTTTTCAAAAAATTTTTTCTGCTTGATTAAAAAAATTGCTTCTGGGTCTTGTTTCCAGGATACAAAATTCTATTCTAATTCTGTAGTTAAAAGAACTACAAGAGAGACGTCAAAATGACGAGTAAAAGTCAGCCAAATTTTTTGAATTTTAAAAAATTTTTAGAATTTTTTCAAAAAATTTTGAAAAATTTTTTAGAATTTTTTCAAAAAATTTTGAAAAATTTTTTAGAATTTTTTCAAAAAATTCAAAAAATTTTTTGAAAAAATTCTAAATGTTCAAAATTTTTTGAAAAAATTCAAAAAATTTGGCTGTGACTTTTTCTCATTTTGACGTCTCTCTTGTAGTTCTTTTAACTACAGAATTAGAATAGAATTTTATATCCTGGAAACAAGACCCCGAAGCAATTTTTTTTTTTGAAACATTTTTTCAAAATTTTTTGAAAAAATTTTGAAAATGTTTACAAATTTTTTTAAAAAATTGTTTCAAAATTTTTGAAAAAATTCTAAAAAAATTTTTTTGAAAAAATCAAAAAATTTGGCTGTGGTGCCCTTTATGTTTTAAATTTTAAAATATCTCAAACATTTTTTATTGTAGACAAAAGCAGAAATAAGTATAACGAAAGGGAGGAAAAATGATCGTCGATAATATGACGTCAAGTTGACGTCCTAAGGATTAGTAACGTTAGATTAAAAAGGTACGTCTGAATGACGAGAAAAAAGTGACGTTTTAAAGACGACATAGAAATGACGTCATATGTTCGGCCTCATATTGGTAACTTGACGTCTTAGACCTAAAATCACCTTAAAAGAACGTAATAATGACGTCATCATGCTGCTTGGGTTTTTGTACGGAATTTCATTTCAGTACATTTTAATTTTTCAATGCCTAGATTCGATTTCAATAAGTAGCTCCGCTAAAAATGGTTGAAACATAGGAAATATAAGGGTTATTTATATAACCCATAGCCGAATCTTGAACGTCTTTCTGAAGCAAATTATGCGTTTAGCAATTTCTTAAAACGCGTAATATTTTCTGAGATCCGACCGCTAAGCGGATGAAAAGTTGTAAGACCTCATTCTACTTCTTTAGGGCCGTCGAATGTCTAATACTAAGTACATGAATAAAATAGCTTATGGTCATTATGGACATACTTAGAAAGATGTTGATGAGAGCTCCGGCTATCTTGCGATGCTTCGGGATGAAGAGGGAGAAGTTTTCGTTGCGTTCGAGCTGCAATACGGTATCTAAGCTTGGGATGGTAATGGATTTCACTGGAATTTTTTCGCTGGCGTCCTGTCCGAAACGGTTTACCACCGTGGTTCCAATGGACTGGTATTTTGGAGGCTAAAAATCGAGTAGGTTTTTTTAAATTATTTATCTACGACCACTATAGTAAGTGTTAGATTACGTACAACGCATAAACTAAGTAAGCGAGTCCTTACGAACAGAAAATTTCTTATAAATTTACTTTAAAATAATTTATTTCCTTAACATCTTCAATAGTATGGCCTATTTAAGCTCTTTTAGTTTCGATTCGGGTCGAGAGAAACAAATTTTTAAAAAAGAAAAATTTTTATTTCCGGAGACAAACTAACAGTTGCAAGTTTGAGCAAAAAGTGTTTTACAAAGGCATGAAATCTTATTTATAACGTCGGTGTTATCTATCCCTGATGAGAAAACATAATATGTGACCATACGGTGGTCAAATTACAAATTACTTGTTATCAAAGGTATTGTAATTTTTGTCAAGTTTTGCCGCGGAAAAACTGCTAACAGGACAGGTGCTGTCATACACTTTTTCCATCTAGAAACCATTTGTAATTCAAAATTGCGCGTTTATGATTGGTGGAAATTAAGACGAGGGAAATAGTCAAAATAATGTAGTATGCCTGTTAGTTTAACTCCCTATGTGTTTATATGGGATTTGTCCTATTTTTGAGTAAACATCATTTGGTTATTGTGAATAATATTGACTTTTTATAAATGATAACAATATTTATAGCCATTTTTCTATACATTTCTAAAGTTCCGTGTAAATATGTCATGTAATGATTGTAAACCCAAATAGCACGAAATTATTCTTGTAATATTCCCTTAATAAAAACTTGGAATATTAAATTATTCCCATAATAATCTATAAATACATTGGTTATTACTGGCATATTCCTAGAATCAATGGGATTGTTTTTAATATCATCTGAATATTCTTTCATTAATCTAAAATATTGCATAATATTCTTCGGGAATATTCTAGGAATTTTTAAAGGACTGTACTTTTCTTATTCTAGGAATATTCCAGTAATAACCAATGCATTTATAGATTATTCTGGGAATAATTTAATATTCCAATTTTTTATTAAGGGAATATTCGGAATAATTTGATATTCCTTGTGATATTGTGATATAATATGATATAATTTTGAGTTTTAAATTAAAAAAAAACTAGGCAAATGTTCATATTATACAGGGTGACACAAAAAGTGTCTTTTTACTCTAACTTTAAAACAATATATGGAGTGGTCAACCTGTTATACCTTATAATTTCTTATTTTGTTATCAAGCTACATCTATTCCTTACATTTTCTTTTTTCATTCGTTACAATAACTTTCTTTTTGTTAAAGATACAAGGGTTTTAGAAAAACATTTTTTATTTGTATGGTAATAACAAAGTTGAACAAGGAATGATTTTTTGCACAGCTGGCTATGACAGACGCAATTGCTTCTGTCAGAACTAAACTGACAACTGTTAGTTTACAAACTTCGTACTGGGTAACTTCGTGTTAGGTTTTGCAGCTTATTTTCAGGCCGTTCTCGTTATGGTTAAATTTTTAAAATTATTATGGAAATAAATGAAAATGTAACGTTTTTCTAAAACCCTTGTATCTTTAACAAAAAACAAGTTATTGTAACAGATAAAACAAATTAATTGCAACAATTATAACAACTGTAACAATTGTAATAATTGTTACAATTGTAACAATTATTACAATTGTAACAATTGTAATATTTGTAACCATTGTTCCAATTGTTACAATTGTAACAATTGTATCACTTGTAATATTTGTAACAATTGTTCCAATTGTAACAGCTATAACAAGTGCAACTATTGTAACAATTGTATCACTCGTAACAATTGCAACAATTGTTACAATTGTAACAAGTATAACAATTGTAGCAATTGTAACAATATAAGTGATACGCACCTAGCGTATCACATATATTGTATCACTTGTAACAATTGGAACAATTGTAACAATACTACAAAAATATTCAAAGAAAACTCACCAGATAGTTCGCCGGCACGTCAAACACAGAGTTGTTGTCGCCTTTCACCATAAAAGATGGTTCTTGGGGACGATCGAACAGTAAGAGAAGATTCTTCTTATTACCAGACATATTGGCCAATTTTTTTCTTTCGATCAGAAAAATTCGATTTTAGAAATCATATAAAACAACTAAGTAAATGAAAATTTAGAATATTTAGAAGATTCACTTACTATATATATAATAATACGAATATTTGGTGTTAACTGTAGTTAACGTTATGTAGAACGAGACTGAACTACATGCAATAGCTGTTGAGTTTTTATATGTAAGAGGCGGCTGGTTGCGGTCTATTTTCATAAACAAAGTGCACAAATACTCTTATCATGGTTAGTACAAGAAATAATACTGGAATAAACACATTTCAATAAAATAGAACAGGAAGTGGTCTGATGTTTTCTGTCAGTTACCTATCTGCCTACTGATTCTAAAATAAACGATATGAAGTATTCCCGAAACAAAATAAATTATTAGAGAAATATGCAAAGGTTCTGGGGTAGGTATAGTCGCCGCGTCCCAAAAGTGCACGGCATATTTTAAAATTTTGATAGTGACTTTGAATCATAGTCGTCTCATAATTAGTGAATTTATACGTCAAAATAATTTAATTCTGCACATTATGTCATATTAATAAATGAACTTGTCAAAATATTAATATAAAATGCTATGCAAGACATTTAAATGATATGCAAAGGGCGAGGGCTATAGCCAAAATTGAAGAAAATCGTTCCCCGGCTGAAGTAGCCGCTGATTTGAATGTTAGCAAAAGCTGCATATTTAAAATCAAAAAGACATGGGACCCAGGGCCGTATTATCCATTGGGCACAAAAGGCAGATGCCTAGGGCGGCAGTCTTTTGGGGGGCAACGGGAAATAACGAAATAATTCTAATAACAAATGAAACAAAAATCTCAATACCTAATTAAATACATTCAAATATCATTTTAAATTAAATGTAAACATTTATTCGCTCGATTGTACTTATTTAGTTTGAGCGACTATATTTTTATTTCATTTTGGAACTTGAAACAATAATCAAAGAAGCTGAAGAGCTAATGCATATTTACGGTGAAGAAGCTAATGCATATTTACGGTTAATTCCAGTTGCTAATACGTCATCTGAGTCTATTTTCAAAATTGTCTAAAACGTCTTAATTTAATGCGTTATCTGTTTTATATAAGAAAAAATATAAGTTATGATGAAGTTATTAACGATTTTGCTGAAAAAAAGTCTAGGAAGACGGAAGCCTTTACTTCCCAGAATCGAAGTGTTTCTGATTTTACCAAATTATATTAATTTTAATTACGATTTAAAAAATATACCTATATATAAAGGGGGCGGCAAAACAAATTATGCCTCGGGTACCAAACGCCTAAATACGGCCCTGATGGGACCAAGGACATGGAATACAAAAGCCAGGAAGAATGGGAATTGGTAAAGTTTCCCATGAAATTCAAAATAACGCTCTGATTGAATACATTCAACATCCTTTCGAAACAGCTGCTAATGCACGAGAAGAAACATAGTATTGAAATAGTCTCATTTAAAGAACTGTGATGCTGTCCCTAAAATTTTTCTTTCAAATGAGCACAAGCAAAGAGGGACGGAGTTTGCAAATAACTTGATAGATAATAGCATTCATTTTGGAATAATGTGGTTGTTTCTGATGACTGATGAATTTCCACAAATCACAAACGCGCAATTTTGAATTACAAATGGTTTCTAGATGGAAAAACTGTATGACAGCACCTGTCAAAAGTTTTTTCGAGTTTACCCGTGGCAAAACCTGACAGCTGTTGTCACCAAAAATTACAATACCTTTGATAACAAGTAATTATGGTCTCCTAGGACACCAGAAAACATTTTTCTGATTTTATTGTCAATAAATTTTGTAATATTGTTGCAGTGAAAACTTCTTTAGGCGCGCTCTGCACTTTTCACGCTCTCTGCGTTTATTTTTGTGGGTGTTTAATTAGACTAGGCCGTCAGGCGTCAGACATCACCCGTAGCAACGCTCAGTCGATTATCGCCTAGCAACGACCTAGGTCACCTGTACCCCTTAATCGAAGCTCCTGCTAATAGATCGTGCTAAGAGAAACGACGCGCTTATAAAGCATTTCATAGACCCTTATTGTGGTAGAAACAATGTATACAACCTCCTTCCCCAGTGCGGTATCGAGTACACCGAGTATCGAGCAAATCCGTAAAAAAAAGCAAATTCAAAAAATGTTGACGTACATGTCAGTTTCTGACACGGGACCTACAAAAATGGACACATGCCCTGAAAACAGCATCTAAATTGTAGATGTGTGCAAACTTGCAAAGAAGGGACGTATCACTGAGTAAGGTACCTCCTTCACACACCCTGCAACAACCAAGAAACCAAGCATCACAGCTACAAAATCCGCTGCGAAAATAAAAACGCAAAACAAGTTTTTAATTGTGGAGTATATTAGATTATAAGGAGCCTGTAGGTATTATACAATAAAACTACAAAAATTGATTGATTACTTTTAATGGGTAATGGGTAATTAGGAACGTAATATTTCTATAAATATTTCAAGAGGCAAACAGAAACGTAAGTTTAATAGAGTAAAGATTTGTCGGCTTATTTCCTTACTGTCAGTTCTCAAACAAAAATGGCTAACTCTTCCACAACAGATACCACAAGTTCTGAGAGTGAACTGGAATCAATCAACGATCAAATTTAAAACCAAAAAGGTGCCTGTGTGCATTTTTTGTGAAAATATAGGAGCCCCTTATCCATCCACTTATCCCCATCCATCCACTTATCCACGAGCTCCGGAAAAATCTGAGCAGCCGATAGGCAAAATAAAAAATCCATAAATATACATCTCTTGGATGACAGGCTTTTTAATTCAGGTAAACTAAATTAAAAGGAGAGGTGTTATAATTTGACAAATATATATATATTTAAAAAAGTTGTATTAAATATATATGTCAAATTATGTATGCATGGGCAACTAACAAAAACCGAAGGCATTAAAAACGATTCGTCATTTTAAATCTGATTACTAAGTAAAACCGATTATCGCTAATCTTCGTAATTAATTCAAAAATTCCTCCGGCAGCGACGGGATTTTATTTACGCGAAATCCTTTAAACTATATAAATATCACGTATTTCCGTTTCCGCCAGATCGAACCAGCCTCAAAGTTGTAAATAACAACGTAAGAATAAATAAGGATTATTATTGTACCTGAAATTACTTGAGAGTAGGTCTTATGTAATTGGATATTGTCATATTTTAATCCAAAATTTATTATGCGGGATTAAATAAAATACTGTCTCCAACTGGATGGGTACCTATCTAGTGTTTAAAACCACAGAAGCGTTATTTCCTGAGCAGTTAAGATATCACCAAGATAGTCTATAATCAATTATGGTCATGTTGTGGTGAAGAAGTAAGTAGCTAGAAAAGGTAGATAAGTTGGTATAATATATTATAATCATATATTGTGGTAAGTAGGGAGACGTAACTATTGTTATGAAACAAGTGACCTTAGTAATAGGGCTGACCTTTAAAACGTCGATGATCTAACCCACAATATAATTTGTTTATTATTGATGAATAAGGGTGTTAAGAAAATTGTTACGTGCACTTTTAATAGTTAACTATTTGAGAATCCGAAATCTATTGTAGGTATACTTCACGGATAAAAACAATGACTACTCGTTCCCTTTTGCATTTGTTTAGAAAATCAGGTCGGCATATTACTTTTATTAGTCGATTCATCAATATTACCACAGCGCATTTATTAGATATACTCTGTCATAGATTTACCACAAATATCTTTGCACATATCTATATCGCCTTATTGTTTTGTGGCTTTAACATTTGCAGTTCTGTGACGCTTGCCTAGGTCAGCAGATCTATGGTTGGCCTCCTTCTTCGCTACCCTTTTGAGCGGAACGCGTGAATGGCATAATACTAGTCTTTCAATGTGTTAAAAAGTGTAAGTGGTTTTCTTTGTTAAATAACGTAGTATGTACGTTCCGATATACTGGGATAAAACAAGGAAATCATTATTTAAGTGTCGATATTCTGGATGAAAAGACACATACCACATCAGTGAGATCAAATAACTTTTAACCAACACGTTACGTTTCTCTCCCGACAGGAGAGCTGCACTTGGCTGCAGACATTGCCAACCGTACCATAATGAATTTGTAGTGCTAAATTTATAGTGTGCAAGAAGGATAGCAGATTCTGCTCCAACCATAGAAAAGCACAGTTTGTGATTGTAAGATTCTAAGAAATTAATTTTCTAAAGGAGGTTAATTAATGTTGTTTATTTAATTTTGAAGATGTCCCGAAAAAAGATTCAACATCACTTATAATTCTGACAAAATCTAAAGAATGGTTATCTAAAGAGGAATTTAGAGATTGCTTGGCACCTGTTGCTAATAATGCAACAAAAGCTAGTTGCACAAAATGTTTGGGTTCAAATGTCACGTCAGATATAAATGTAATTCGGAATCATATGAAGTCAACTACCGTCAAACGGGGTGGAGCGGATCACTAGCGGTGAAGTGGATCAACGCGACAATTCTTTAAATATTCCCGCGTAGAACTTAGTTTTCTGTTCCGCCGACCGTTAGAACTGGTGTAGCGTCAAGCAGTTGCCTGCCTTATTATTGTAGATATCACTGAGTGTAAACCTTCGACCATAAATAGATAGACCCGGTAAATAGTATCCCACATACAGCATTTGTTTACATTGCAAAGGGGACGTTGTTGACAGCGTGGTAATCTACGATTTCCACTCGGCCACAGTGAATTCGCCACTCAAACTTTTGAATATTCAAGACGTGTTGGATGTAAACAAACACGGACTACACCGGGTCTACTCTATTTATGGTCGAAGGTGTAAACGCTGGTGTAAAGCAGTGTAACTTGAATAGGAATTGCTGGAATCCAGTCCTCACTAGCGCCATCTCTGATTTCCTCTTACAAGTTTCTTTCGGTTATTATAGTTCCACACCAATTCATTTAGGTAGCAGGCGTGACCATAGATATTGTGTTGACGTTTGTGTTGTGTATCGTAACCATAGATTTTATAAACACCAAATCTATGATCGTAACCTAACCACAGAAAACAGATACCTGGTATCCTTTTCCTATGAACCTAACCTAGCTACTAACTAACTAAAGTTGGACCGAACGCTATTAAATTATGTTTAATATTTTATTTTTCATTCATACTCTTGTTGACAATGAGTTCAAGGAAGAGAACATGTGTGCCTAACTGTGAAGATGAAATTTCAAGACGGTAGGTTTTCTTGTTTTTTGCCATCATGTATTATTTAAAATGTTTTATCTTATGTGTCCATAAGATTACGCATTGTAATTTTTTTTGTAAACTTTTCTCTGCCTACGAACAGAGAGCTGAGGGAGATATTTGGATAGAAAAAACTGTCAATGATCGATTAACTCTGGTACCTGAATCGAGCATTACAAAGTATGTAATTTGTGCAAATCATTTCGATGCAAATTGTGTTTTGATGCGGGTGGGAAACTTCTTAATTTTTCACTACCAACTGTAAATGGTAAGTCGTAAAATTATTAAATTCTTATCATGATTTATATTTGTAGGTATTCCCAGCACGAGTACTTTATTTTTTAGCATACCTAGCAGTGTTTTTCTGTAACAAAATTTTATATTTAAGCGAATGGCAATATGTAGTTCTTTGACAAAATATTTTCCAATAGAGACGTCGTCCAACCTATGTTTTATATTTTCCTCAATTTTTAGGTTTTTGGGATGCTCCTTCTAGAGAAAATAGCCAGTAATCCTGGATTTCTTACACTCAAAAAAAATAAAAGGTATTTTTTTACTAATATTATTTAATAGACCCTATTTATTTAAAAAAATATTTTGTAATTGTAGAAGCTTTGGAAACACTGTCAACCCAGACCACCGCTATAATGGAGCAGAGCCCCGTAGGTCCAGTTACGCCACCCATCAAGGAATATGCCAGAAAAAGATTATTTAACGCATCAGAAGCACAAACAGAAGAAACTCTTCAGCCATTTATTAAATGATTTTGATACGCATGATGTACTCGAATGTTTAAATAAATTTAAGGGTTTACTATCAATAATTTTAGAGTGGTTTGATCCAATCCTTCCGTAAAGATACATCCCTTTAAGCTGGTAATTGAAATTATGTTTTTAATGATTATTTTTGGAAAACTGAGTTACCTTGTTGCTAAATTTCATTTTCATATTTCAAATCGTTTTCGAAAAAAATTTAAAAGCGTTACCAAGTAATAATACCTACCAAAATAAAAAAAACTATTAAAATAGTGTAAAGAATCCTGTACTATTCTACTAAAACTTTTCAAAAGTTCTGTGAGGAAATCATAGATGACGGTAAAAACTCGACTCTAACTGTCATAAAGCAAGATAGCAATCTATCCGTGTCTTATCTATGGTGTAAAGCAAAAAAGGTCTTATCTATGGTTTTAGTCACGAGCGAGCCGCCATTGATAGGTAGACGTAAAGACCTTAGTACCCACAATATAATTTGTTTAATATTGATGAATAAGGGTGTTAAGAAAATTGTTACGTTCACTTTTAGTAGTTATTTGAAAATCCGAAATTTATTGTAGGTATACTTGACAGATAAAAACAGTGACTACTCGTTCCCTTTTGCATGTGTTTAGAAAATCAGGTCGTCATATTACTTTTATTAGTCGATTACGTCAATATTGCCACAGCGCATTTTATAAATTCTTTGTCACAAATCATTACCACAAATATCTTCGTGCATATCTGTGTCGCCTTATTGGTTTGTGAGTTTAACATTGGCAGTTCTGTGACACTTGCTTAGGTCAGCAGATCTATGGTTCGCCTTCTTCGCTTCCCTTTTGAGGTGTGATCTGTGGCCGAACGCGTGGTTGGCGATGGCATACTAGTCTTTCAATGCGTTAAAAAGTTTGTAGTTTTCTTTGTTGAATAACGGAGTATCGGGTCTATTCCCGTTCACATCCGTTCAGATCAATCAGCCGCTTATATTTTAATTTTTAACACCCCGTTATGTTAAAATATAGAAAGTGGTATTCAGAAAGGACACTTTGACGGGTCCGTTAAAATTTCTCACAAATAACGGGTCTGTTTATTCATGTTAGAGAATATAGCAATAGACTATTGAAATTCGGTACAATGGAAATTCGATGTAGTTATTCTACAAGTTATCTGTGATTTTACGCGTAAGTTCAATGTCTATGAAGAGCAGGCCTAAATGAAAATTCGTTGTTTTGGGTGAACGTTTTTTGCCTTCCAAATCTGTTCATAGGTAGATAACAAGGTTAAAGAGTGGTGGAGCGCCTTCTACTTAGATAATTTACTATTTTTTACGATAGAGAGGAAGTTCCGAAATGCAGACAAAAAAAATATATAAAAAATCTTGCATTTTTGTTTCTGCCATTATTCCGAGACATTTAGAAAGATGATAAATCCTAATGATAAATTCAAATTTACACGAAAAATCATTCTCGATCATTTACTATCTATCATGCAAGCGAAATGAAATAAGTCTTTAACATGAGAGGGCCCGTTTATTCGCTTCCCGCTACAAGTTATAAACCCAAACAATAAATACCATGGCAAGTAATGTCGACGCAATCGCATCCAAGGAAATCACCCGCGAGACAAATTTATCGGAAAGCGATTAAACGATTCTGCAGCTACTCGACAACGAAACGTACGAATTAAATTCCTCAAACTGTAAATAAATTAGAATTTATTCTCTCGTTCTCCATTTTTCTACAAAAAAAAATTAATAAAAAATACAATAAACAATACACAATGAAAGTAAAGATGTATTCACGTGTATTTTCCATATATCATAAGTTATCGGCAAATACAAAAACAAAACTACACATATACAGTGTCTACATAATATTGTGAATATTTATACAAATAGCATAGGTACATAAGATAATTTAATTTTAGTTAATCAATAAATCTAACTATTACTGGTTTAAAACTCGGGAGGCCCCGTGGTCCGCGGGCGGGCACCGCGGTCCTTAACGTACCGTCTTACAATCCCGCCGAGACCCAGAGGCGTCGCAAGATCAGTCGCGCCACTGCGCATCGTAGGTAAGTCAATTTACCTATCTCTAAAACGTGTATGCACCGGCAACACAGCGTCAGTACGAAATTTTATACTCTAAAGCCATATTTACAATTCCAACGTATACACCTACAATTCCACGCACCCAAACCAAACCCAAATGCAAAAAAAATTTACAATTAAGTAATAAAACAGTGTGTAAGCTTAAATGGCATTTAAAAAAAAATGATCGTGACCGGACCACAATTTTCCTCGAATCCTCCAGTGACCGGGAAATTGTAGGTACAAATGTCTGCCTGATAAAAATTTTGTAAATTGACTTCTATCTGTCGCAGTTTCAACCAGCCCATTAACTTCGCCTTGAGAAGGTTATAAAAGCTTTAAAAAAAAAATAAAAACTAGCATCGATTAAAAAAGAACGTATAATACGGATCGAACAAAAACCATCATTTATAATCGTAAAGAACAAACATGAGCGATTGCTATTAATCACTGGCCGAAAAAAGAATCCAAAATTTCCTTCCTACCATCATCCACAGTCTAAATAAAATTGCACCGAGATTGCACGCTACCGCACAACAGATTTAACTAAAAAAAATTCTAATCTAAAAAACTGCGCAAAAAAACGCAAATCGCTGCGGACTTTATGCAAAATAAAACTTGACAAATCAATGTAAAAAAATATCGTACACGTCTATTTACTTCACATAAAGTCGAAGATATAATATAGAGCGCCGATCAATAGATCGGCGACTAAAATAAATACAATAAAGAAAATAATTTATGACACTTCACACATTTTTATAAAATACAAATATTATAAGCTAAAGTAGTAACAACTAAATAATCAACTAGTTTCTTTTTTTTTTTTTGTAGAAGGGGGGCGAAGTAGTGAGCAGCCATTTGGGAAGGGGGGTCGCTTAGGCTTGATTCCAGTAGGACGTTTGGTAAGGCTGTTTAGCGCCCGCTTTTGCCTGGTTCGAAGCCTGAGAGCGTTGACCGCCAGTATTGCCGGATTCCTAGAAACGTAAGACACCACCATCAGCTACGGAACACTAATCAACAACTAATCGTGTCCTCACAACATTAAGACTACTTTATATTAAATCGACATTTAGTTGGGAACCAAAGTTTGCAAAAAAAAAAGCATAATTTTATTAATCAAATCAATTTAGTTATCCATTTCATTTTATAGGAATTCATATAGTGTGATGTGATTTTTTCGGAAAAATTAACTAGAAAGATAAAATTAATTTTTCTAATTTCTCGCAAATAAACAGACTCATTTTATGGCATATATATCTGCAATCATACTGTAGCCCAGTCAGCAGGCAGTTTTACCTTGCAAAAGATGGGGTAGTAATAATTTCTTAGTATGTTGTTAAGGTGGGCATGAAAAATTCAATAGGCCAGGCAAATTGGCTCAAAAAACATTAATATCCCGATTAATTCCTCACAGGTAAAGCTCGGCGACTGTAGAGAGTAGTTATTCTGTCAGAACCCGAACAGCTGATCTCTTGCGGCGGCTGAACGGTAGGGGTGAAAAGCGGTTTTTTGCAATTCCCGGCAGAAGTAATGGTTTCAGAGAAAAAAGTTAAATGAGAAAGTTGTAGGTAATACGAAAATGTACAACTTTTGTTCGAAAATTTCTCACACATAACCTCAAAATCTGCGTAAAATTTAAAAAAAAAACATATTTTTGGTTTTTTATTTTTCGTTTCACGAAAAATAAAGTTATCAGTATGAAATTCGGATCAATCGTACTATTTTGTATGACCAATAAGTAGATTTTTTTTTATTTGCGATAACTTGATTAATTTTTGAGAAATTGGCGTTTTTCGAAAAAAAAGCGTTTTTTTCAAGTCGGTCAAGAACTTCCTGGATTTTATCTTAGACGGCTCATTTTTTTTAAATCTCTTATTAATTACACCAACTTTTCGAAAAAAAAATAAAAATATAGCACTTCTAGCAAAAAAAAATCTGCTAAAAAAAAACCTCAAAATTGCGTAAGATTTAAAAAACCACATTTTTGGTTTTTTATTTTTCGTTTCACGAAAAATAAAATTATCAGTATGAAATTCGGATCAATCGTATTGTTTTGTATGACCAATAAGTAGATTTTTTTTATTTGCGATAACTTGATTAATTTTTGCGAAATTGACGTTTTTCGAAAAAAAGGTCGGTCAAGAATTTCCTAGATTTTATCTTAGACGGCTCATTTTTTTAAAATCTCTTATTAATTACACCAACTTTTCGGAAAAAAAATAAAAATATAGCACTTTTAGCAAAAAAAATCTGGCTAAAAAAACCTCAAAATCTTTGCGTAAAATTAAAAAAACCATATTTTTGGTTTTTTATTTTTCGTTTCACGAAAAATAAAGTTAACAGTATAAAATTCGGATTAATCGTACTGTTTTGTATGACGAATAAGTAGATTTTTTTTATTTGCGATAATTTAATTAATTTTTGAGAAATTGGCGTTTTTCGAAAAAAAGCGTTTTTTTCAAGTTGGTCAAGAACTTCCTAGATTTTATCTTAGACGGCTCATTTTTTTTTAATCTCTTATTAATTATAAAAATCTAATTTACCTGGCCTACAAGTTCAAGTCAGAAATTCAAGCTCAAGTCAAAAGAAAAATTATTACTACTCCGTCTTTTGCAAGATAAAGGTGTTTTTTGTCCTATACTGACTGGATTAAAACACATTTCAACGTATTTGACTGCTATTATTTATGGAACATTCAAAAGAGTAATTTTCAGATGGGAAAACCAACCCCTCTCGGGTTGTGGGCATTTTTTAGTATTTAAACCTATTATACGTCAAACTTTAAACACATTTACTTTAATGATACGGATTTCATTCTTATTAAAACATATTTTTATCTAAATTTGACCATCCTGTATAATAACTGTCGTAACTTACCAGCCGACAACTTCGCAAAATTCAACAATCATGCTAAAACCCTTCCACTCTAAACCATTGATCAAGCAACAACATAACAAATATCGCCCTCAAAAATTGGTATTATTTTTATTTTGATATTGTTTAACTAATTTTTGAATACTGTCAGTCAATTAAAATATCAAGAAATTTATTTATTCAACTTATTTCACTACCAGACTTTCATCATGTCTACAGTCGCCGTTAAAGTTGAGTTTTTAAAATAGAACCCGCCCCAATCTGAGATCCTAACCTAACTAATATGGTCAATTGGCCATCGACCATTGTTTTATATATATATTCGCAAAGTGCTATTAAATAAATTCATTCCATCATTCATATTTAAATGCAAACCAAAAAATTTTAAACGTATGAATTTAAAATAAATTTTTTCTTTCCAGAAAATTAATTTTGATTTGGGTAAAAATTGCCCGTTCACATCACCGAATATAAATAAATGCAATTTTTCATTTCCTTGATCAAATCAAGGTTTTGAGGATATATATAGATAATTGAACAAGTCATGCGGTTAATGGGCCACTAAAAATGAAAATAACAGTGAAAATTGATGTTAATAAGCAATGCATGAAACACTAGAGTACAGTAAGCTAGAGTACAATATCAAAGAGGTTGTACGACATTTATAGTATTAGTGTAGTCTGCCTATTTTTTGGCCATATGTTAATTTTATTTTCCGTAGAATAATTCCGTAGAACATAGTAAATTGGGCCCAAAGTTGGCCAAAAACGGTTTTTTCCATTTTACTCTGCCATAGTGCCATGAAATTAAAAAAAGTTTTATACAAAAGTTGGAGAACTATCAAATACGGATCTATCCGTGGAAATACGATGTCAACAAATTCAAAAATAAATTATTTATTTGAAAAAATCGTTAAAATTCGCTTTTTTTTATAACGCTCATATCTTCGTGACCACAAATCATTTTTTCATGAAATTTGCTGAAAGTGTAGCTCTTTACTAACTGAAAAATATCATATTCAAAAAATTTGAAAATATTATAAACATTTTGCAAAAATTGATTTTTTTTCGAAAAAATCACGTTTTTTTAAAATCTCGATAGCTCTTACACGCTTTCATATTGAGTCAATTTTGAGCTTAAACTTTTTTGTTCCTATTTTGTTAGCAGCGTTGAATAGCTGGTATTTTTTTTAGATTTACAAAAAAAAGCTGAGATAATTTTGAGATAATGAGCTTTGAGATAATTCTCGCTCATTTAAATTTCGCTAATTTAAATGCTCATTTAAAATCGGTTGAAAGATTAACATCGGTTAACAAAAAAATCGATTTTTTTTCCTATTTTGTTAGCAGCGTTGAATAGCTGGTATTTTTTTATAGATTTACAAAAAAAAGCTGAGATAATGAGCTGAGCTGAGATTTTTTTTTAAATCTCGATAGCTCATACACGCTTCAATATTTGGAGGCAATTTTGAGCTTAAAATTTTCTTGAAATATTGTACTAACTTTTTTATTTATTGCGCGCTTTTTAAATTGATCGTTAATATGCGAAAAATCGGTTGAAAGATCGGGTTTTTAAAAAAAAAATCGTAATATGGTCCATTTCAGAACTTTTTTTATCCTATTTTGTTAGCAGTGTTGAATAGCTGGTATTTTTTTATAGATTTACAAAAAAAAGCTGAGATAATTTTGAGATAATGAGCTGAGCTGAGAATCTTTTTTTTAAAATCGATAGCTCATACACGCTTTCATATTTAGAGTCAATTTTGAGCTTAAAATGTTCTTGAAATGTTGTACCAACATTTTTATTTATTGCGCCCTTTTTAAATTGATCGTTTGTGTGCAAAAGATCGTTTTTTTTTTAAAAATCGATTTTTTTTTCCAGAAAAATTTTTTTTCCATCATTTTCCTCGCCATCTATGACGCCAACAGTTCCCGGATCCGCCGTTGAGCGTGTATGAGCTATTGAGATTTAAAAAAAAATTTCACAGCTCAGCTCATTACCACAAAATTATCTCAGCTTTTTTTTGTAAATCTATAAAAAAAAATCAGCTATTCAAGGCTGCTAACAAAATAGGGAAAACAAAATTTTTTCCCGAAAAAAGAATATTTTTTTGTTAAAAACAACCGATCTTTCGCACATAAACGATCAATTTAAAAAAAACGCAATAAATAAAAATGTTAGTACAACATTTCAAGAAAATTTTCAGCTCAAAATAGACTAAACATGAAAGTGTGTATGAGCTGTCGAGATTTAAAAAAAAAATCTCAGCTCAGCTCATTATATCAAAGCTCATTATCTCAAAATTATCTGATTTTTTTTAAATTTATAAAAAAATATCTGTTATTCAATGCTGCTAACAAAATAGGAAAAAAAAAATTTTTCTTGAAAAGAAATTGATTTTTTTGTTAAAAAAAACCCGATCTCTCAGCCGAGTTTTCGCATATTAACGATCAATTTAAAAAGCACGCAATAAATAAAAATGTTAGTACAACATTTTAAGAACATTTTAAGCTCAAAATTGATTCTAAATATGACAGCGTGTATGAGCTATCAATATTATTATAAAATCGATTTTTTGTTAAAAAAAACCTTATTTATTTTTAAAAATACCAGCTATTCAATACTGCTAAATAGAAGAAAAAAATTTCTTGAAAAAAAAACCGTTCTTTCAACCGCTTTTTTGCACATAAACGATCAATTTAAAAAATAAATAAAAATGTTAGTACAACATTTCAAGAACATTTTAAGCTCAAAATCGACCCCTAATATGAAATTGTGTATGAGCTATTGAGATTTAGAAAAAAAAATCTCAGTTCAAGCTCATTATCTCAAAATTATGTGACCTTTTCCTAGTAAATTTATTTTAAAACATACCAGCTATTCAATACTGCTAACTAAATAGAAAAAAAAATGTTCTTGAAAAAAAAACCCGATTATTCAATCGATTTTTCGCACATGAACGATCAATTTAACATTTCAAGAAATTTTATAATAATTTACAACATTTCAAGAAAATTTTAGGCTCAAAATTGACTCTAAATATGAAAGTGTGTATGAGCTATTGAGATTTAGAAAAAAAAATCTTAGCTCAAGCTCATTATCTCAAAGCTCATTATCTCAAAATTATGTGAGCTTTTTCTAGTAAATTTATTTAAAAAATACCAGCTATTCAATACTGCTAACTAAATAAAAAAAATATTTTCTTGAAAAAAAAACCCGGTCTCAACCGATTTTTCGACAATAAACGATCCATTTAAAAAGCGCGCAATAAATAAAAATGTTAGTACAACATTTCAAGAAAATTTTAGGCTCAAAATTGACTCTAAATATGAAAGTGTGTATGAGCTATTGAGATTTAGAAAAAAAAATCTTAGCTCAAGCTCATTATCTCAAAGCTCATTATCTCAAAATTATGTGAGCTTTTTCTAGTAAATTTATTTAAAAAATACCAGCTATTCAATACTGCTAACTAAATAAAAAAAATATTTTCTTGAAAAAAAAACCCGATCTCAACCGATTTTTCGCACATAAACGATCCATTTAAAAAGCGCGCAATAAATAAAAATGTTAGTACATTTCAAGAAAATTTTAGGCTCAAAATTGACTCTAAATATGAAAGTGTGTATGAGCTATTGAGATTTAGAAAAAAAAAATCTTAGCTCAAGCTCATTATCTCAAAGCTCATTATCTCAAAATTATGTGAGCTTTTTCTAGTAAATTTATTTAAAAAATACCAGCTATTCAATACTGCTAACTAAATAAAAAAAATATTTTCTTGAAAAAAAAACCAGATATCTCAACCGATTTTTTGCACATAAACGATCCATTTAAAAAGCGCGCAATAAATAAAAATGTTAGTACAACATTTCAAGAAAATTTTAAGCTCAAAATCGACCCTAAATATGAAAGTGTGCATGAGCTATTGATTTAGAAAAAAAAATTCTCAGCTCAAGCTCATTATTTTCCTAGTAAATTTATTTTAACAGCGCCCCGATAAAACATCTAGTAACACGAAGCAAAACACTGTCACAGATGCCGTAGAGCCTCTTCGCGTTAACAGCCTAATGAAGGATGTACATTAAGTAAAGCATGGTGTGTCTGAAGGTGACTTACCACGCGTCGGCCTTGGTGCCTGACATCCATCTACAAGCAAAACAAAACCTAAATAACCAAAGAGTTCACACATGCCGTCCATAGAATAAAATAGGCAACCGGTGACAGCGGTGGGCAATTAGTCGTAAGAACCCGACAGTAAAAAAAAATAACATGCCACAGAGAAGAATATAATCCGCATGCACTACTAAGCTACTACGAAATAAAGCACAATTCAACGGAACTAATACAGAGCATAAATATAGTGCTTAAGTAAAAAATCATATAAGGTCGCTGATTGATGATTTTGACAGATAAGAGCGCGCTATTTTTTGACCAATCAAGGATTTATTATTTATCAAAATTGTACCTGATTTGAAGAAAAAAACCTTTACACCTTATGTGATTTTTAATATATTAGAAAATAATCCAAATAGAATAATTACAAATATAAAATCTTTAAACTTACTTAACCATGCAAAACACAACAAAAAGAAAATATTGATTAACAAAACGTCACATATAACTATGCTCTAAAACAAACGAATTTTCTTGTGAAATAAAATTTATAATGATATATTAGAGGCCATAAAAAGTATTAAACACTAAATAAATATCCAAACAAGATTTGGTTTAATAGACAATGGTCGATAGTTTTTTAAACCAAAAAAAATAATATCTGCGGTCGCGATCTGCGGTCGGGGTGTTTTTACGGGTAAAAAACGGTTTATCTCGATTTCCGGTAAAACTACAAGTCCTATGGAAAAAAGTTAAATGGCAAAGTTGTAGGTAATAAAAAGATCTACAACTCTTGTATTTACATTCTTTTCACATAACCTCAAAATTTATGTGAAAAATTCAAATAACCAAGTTTTTTGTTTTTTATTTTTCTTTTACAAAAAATATTTTTTTTAAAGAAATTTGGTGAAAACTTACCCATTTAGATCCCAAACACACTGTAATTTTTTTGATTTAAAATATTTATTTTTTCACCTTATTTTAACTTAATATCGAAAAAGCACCCTAATTTTCAATCGAAAATTTTCGCCTCAAAATATCTGCTTTTTTAAAAAAGTCGGTGGGCTTTTTGTCCGTTGAAATCTGCTTTCTGATGGTGTACAGAAAAATATACATTACTATGGTAAATGTTCCCAGAAAATGCAAAGAAACGAAAAGCATTCGAATTCGAAAATTTTTTTTTTAATCATTATGTACAATTTTGAGCTATTTATTAAAATATACATTTTAATTACGCGCAAAACTTAAGCTTCCATGTTACAGAGATAAACAAAAAAATTACAAATCCATAAATCATAAAGATTGCAAAAAAACATGCGAAAATAGTCCTAAATATTAAAGATAGAATTTAAAGGGGATTGGTTTCATCTAAAAAATGTCTGCTGCAATTTTCTCCAGTAAAAAAGTTGATTTATTAAATTCTAATTACGTTTATGTCATAGAAAATCTCATAATATATAAATAAATATACATGTAAATCGTACTATTGCATTTAGATACTTCATTACATTGTTCATTATAATATTTTTAAATACATTAATCTTAAATTACATTTAAAAAAAATGTATTCGAGTTTCTTTTGTTGCTTTGCATTTTCTGAGAACATTTACCATAGTAATTATATATTTTTTTACATCATCAGAAAGTAGATATTTCAACGAACAAAAAGCCCACCGACTTTTTAAAAAAAGCAGATATTTTAAAGCGAGAATCCTCGATTGAAAATTAAGGTCCCCTTTCGATATTAAGTCCAAATAAGGTAAAAAATAAATATTTTAAATCAAACAAATTACAGTGTGTTTGGGACATAGAGGTAAGTTTCCACCAAATCTCTTAAAAAAAAAATGTTTGTAAAAGAAAAATAAAAAACCAAAAACTTGGTTATATGAAAAAAGTGTAAATAAAAGTTGTAGATCGCGCTTTTTCTCAAAAAAAAAACAAATGGAATGGTATGTTTCTTCTTACACAGTAAAATAGAGAATAAAAGCTTCATATGTCAGTGAAAACCGCAACTCGATTACTTTTTTCCTATAGTAAATAATAGGAAACAAAGTTGAAATTATGAATTACTGTCACATCGTGGCGAAAGAATTTGCAAAGTAGCCGTTGAAAACAAGTGAGCTGTGAAAATGACACAATGAAGAAACAACATAATGAAACCATTGGGACAACAGATTGGACAATAAAACCTTTACACCAAACATGCTATAAATTAGGACACTAAACCAGACGCGTCGCGCAAATAATAAACCGTTATGAGACACAAAGTTAATCACTAGGGTTAAGTAAACCTGACTCTAATAGAATTTCGACTAACTTTCCGCTTACTGAACTATTTGATTCTTTCAACCCGAATTTACTCCATGAAAACCTGCTGGAAACTGAATAATTTTGGCCAAGATTGTCACTCTAGCCCTCGTTGTGCGGGACCAAGGACGATCTCTAATCCCCTTTAAGTAATACCACACCACTCACCGGGGGTAAAATCTCAACCAATCCTACGGCATCTACTCAACCAATCTAACGACATCTGGTTGTAAAACAGGAACTAAACATTCCACATGGCATGGATAAAAAACAACAATATTTGTGGCCACCCCACAAATATTATACACATATGAAGAGAAACCCCACAGAAAAACTCTTCTTAGGGTTAGCGTAGCTTAGACTTTTTATTATCTACAACTTTGCCATTTAACTTCTTTTCAATTGTACGTTTGACGGAAATCAAGATAAAGCGTTTTTTACCCTTAAAAACTCACCCCCTCCACTTCCCGACTTCAGATCGCCCGTAAATTATTTTTCCTTTTATAGTAGTGCCTATCAACTGTGGGGCGTGAGACTGCATAAAACAATAAATACACTATGCTTATAAAGTATATATTTATAATATGAGATAACCTCAAAATAATCGCAAAAAATATATATTTTGAACATTTATTTTATTTTCCCCATGTGCAGGTAAAAAGTGAAAAAAAATAATGGTGGGATGAAACCCATTGGAAGAGGAAGAGAATATAACAAAAATGGAAGGAAAATAATTTATGGGCGATCTGAGGTCGGGAAGTGAAGTGGGTGAGTTTTTAAGGATAAAAAACGGTTTATCTCGATTTCCGGCAAAACTACACGTCCTATGGAAGAAAGTTAAATGGCACAGTTGTTCATAATAAAAATATCTACAACTTTTGTATTTAAACTTTTTTCACATAACCTCAAAATTTATATGAAAAATTGAAATAACCAAGTTTTTGGTTTTTTCTGTCCCAAACACACCGTAATTTTTTTGATTTAAAATATTTATTTTTTTCACCTTTCTTTTGACTTAATATCGAAAAAGTACCCTAATTTTCAATCTAAAATTTTCGCGTCAAAATATCTGCTTTTTTAAAAAAGTCGGTGGGCTGTTTGTTCGTTGAAATATCTTTTGCAATCTTTGTTTTATGTATTTGTAATTTTTTGTATCAATGTATCAATGTAACGTGGAATCTTAAGTTTTTCGAGTAATTAAAATGTGAATTTTAATAAATAGCTCAAAATTGTACATGATGAAAATTTTTTGTTCGATTTTGAGTGTTTTTCGTTTATTTGCATTTTCTGGGAAAATATACATTTACCATAGTAATGTATATTTTTTTTTACACCATCAGAAAGTAGATATTTGAATGCACAAAAAGCCCACCAAATTTTTTAAAAAAGCAGATATTTTCACGCGAGAATTTTCGATTGAAAATTAGGGTGCTTTTTCGATATTAAGCCAAAATAAGGTGAAAAAATAAATATTTTAAATCAAAAAAATTATAGTATGTTTGGGACATAAAAAAATAAGTTTTCACTAAATTTCTTTAAATTTTTTTTTTGTGAGAAAAATAAAAAACCAAAAACTTGGTTATTAGAATTTTTCACATAAATTTTGAGGTTATGTGTTATTTTGAGGTCAAAAACTTGATTATATGAATTTTGCACATAAATTTTGAGGTTATGTGAAAAATTCAAATAACCAAGTTTTTGGTTTTTTATTTTTCTCACAAAAAAGAAATTTAAAGAAATTTAGTGAAAACTTATTTTCTTATGTCCTAAACATACTATAATTTTTTTGATTTAAAATATTTATTTTTTCACCTTATTTTAACTTAATATCAAAAGAACACCCTAATATTTTTTTTTAAAAGAAAAATAAAAAACCGAAAACTTGGTTATTAGAATTTTTCACATAAATTTTGAGGTTATGTGAAAAAAATTCATATACAAAAGTTGTTGATCTTTTTATTACCTACTAACTTTGCCATTTAACTTTGTTCGATAAGACTTCGAGATAAACTGTTCTTTTACCCTTAAAAACTCACCCCTTCCACTTCCCGAGCTCAGATCACCCGTAAATTATTTTTCCTTTCATTTTTGTTATATTCTCTTCCTTTTCCAATGGGTTTCATTACCATTATTTTTTTTTTATTACAAAAATTATCGACCCTGCTCTAAGAAATGAGATTGAGTAACACTGACATAATCAATGAATTAATTTTAATTATTATATTCATTATAATAATTAAAAATATTTCAAAATATAACATTTAAAAACTGTCTTGTTCGGAATGCGACTTTGTTATTTCCATTTATTAGTAGTTTTGCATGTGGCTTACGTACGTTCGATTTAACGCAGACATAATTTCCCTACCTGATGTAGCGGTTGTTGCATCAAATGCGTCGAGTGGTGCTGTTGATGGGGAGCCATTGTCGGGATGTAAACCTGCGGAGCGTATCCGGTGCCAGACGGAGCTAACCCGGCATTCTGACTTCCGTGGAGAGCGCCCGTGAAAGGCGGCGGTGTCCCGGAATGGAAACCTTGCTTCTCGTAGGACTGCAATTAAAACGAGCGTCATTCTCGCAGAGATATCGCATTATCGGGCGACACACTTACATTAACCTTCCCCAACGCCGTGTGGGATTTCCCGTACATGGCGGACAGATCGCTGCCCGCGGACCCGGTCGACGAAGCGTTCGCACCGCTCCCTTTCTGTCCCTGCGTGTTACCCACGTAGGCGCCCTTCGTGTAGTCCTGGGACTGATTCAGCGCATCGTAACTACCGTAACCGGATCCGTAAGTTGCGGGCTTGGGATACTGGTTACTGTTACTCGAGCCGTGGGCATTCGTCGCTGCTGGCAGTTGCTATGATATTTAGAGAAGAAAAAAAAAACAATCAGTACTGGTTCTCGCTGGAATAATTCCGACATCGATGATGCGAGCAAGTCAGATTGCCAGAGTCGTCCTCGGAAAATGGTAGTCGAGAGACTTGCCATAAGTAGCAAAAAACTTGCTAAAGATGGCCGTCTTAAACGTCGCAAATTCCTCGGTCTCGTCATCGTATCATCATAAAAAATTATTGTTCAAACGAGTTCAACAAATTTAAACTTAGTAAACTATTATTTTACGTGGGTAATGCTCAAGCAACTGGATTTACTACAAAAAAATACAATGGACTTCTGCATCAAAATTGATGTTCTGGTTTAGAAATTGATGGCTTGGAATGTCTCGAAACACTATTTTTATAATGAATTTTCGGCAATAATATTGACTCAAAAACAAAAAATACTGTTTTTGAAGTGAAAACTTCTTTAGGCGCGCTCCGCACTTTTATTTTTGTGGGTAAAGAATGAACCTTAGCCGTCACGCGCCACGCTCGGCTATGCAACGTTTTTTTGGGTAAAAAACGGCTCGATTGAGAACTTTTTTGTACTCTGCACTTTTATTTTTGTCGGTCTCATTCAACAGAGACCGAGCCGTCACGCGTCACGCTCGGCTATGTAACGTTAGGTACTTTGAGTAAAGCAGGCTCGATTAAAAACTTTTTCACTCTGCACAAAACTCTGCACTTTTATTTTTGTGGGTGTTAAACGAGACTGGGCCGTCACGCGTCACGCTCGGCTATGTAACGTTACTTTCGGGAAAGTCGACTCGATCGAAAACTTTTGCGCTCTGCACTTTTATTTTTGTGGGTGTTAAACGAGACTGGGCCGTCACGCGTCACGCTCGGCTATGTAACGTTACTTTCGGGAAAGTCGACTCGATCGAAAACTTTTGCGCTCTGCACTTTTATTTTTGTGGGTGTTAAATGAGACTGGGCCGTCACGCGTCACGCTCGGCTATGTAACGTTACTTTCGGTAAAGTCGGCTCGATTGAAAACTTTTGCAGTCTTACTAAAACCGCTATTAAGGAAGAACTAAATGTTTATTTAAATTTATCATTAATTAATAGAACTGACCCGGTGGGTTGGTGGAGAGAAAAGAAAAATATTTTCCCCATTTTAAGTGACATTGCTTTAAAATTTCTTTCTGCTCCAGCTTCAAGTGTTTATAGCGAAAGGCCTTTTTCGGGGGCTGGAAATATTTATGAAGACACTAGAAGTAGACTTCTTAAAAATGCAGAAAAGCTACTTTTCCTTCACGATAATCTGCCCCTTCTAGATTTTCAATGTTAAAAAAAGTAATGTACTTTTGTTTAATTTTTATGTTAGTTGGGATACAGTTCCGGTTGGTTTTTTTTTATTTTCTTTTTAAATTTTTTTATTTTTTTATTTATTTTTTTATTTTTTCTTTATTTTTATTTTTTTTCTATTTTTTTTTATTTTTTCTATTTTTTTTTTTTTTTTAATTTTTTTAAATTTAATTAAGAGAAGAATTATTTAATTATTTTATTTATTTAAGAGACAAAATGAGTGACAATTATGACAATTTCATGTAATCATAACCTGACATTTTCCAAGTTAGTTGTTTTGTGATGGAAATTTAAATAAACTTTGTTGGTTCGTAAACATTGTAGTTAATGGCGTTATTGTATATTTTGTATTGTATTATTAAAGTGTTGGTATATAATAAATTATGAGTGAAAGCGATGAGAAAAAGAAACCCAAAAAACACGCGAAAAAAAGACACTTTCTCGAAAGAGGATGAGACTAAAGGCTAAACTACTGAATGCAGAGTTATCGAGAATAAGGATATCCATAAAGTAACAAATGGGGGAGTAGATAGTATTCTTGTGATTCTTGTGAATCTGAAGTTTCATTTTTTTTTTTGGATAAGGCCGGAGGGCGAAAACGAAAATGCCGGATAGTTTTCTTCCTTACTTTCCTGGATGAACTTGAACTAGAATCCAGTAACTGATACATTGTACTTCAAACACACCACTAGGTATTTCCCAGACCACAAACAGTTTTATAAATAACAATGAACGCAGACTGGCAGTCTATGTTGACAGTAAAAAAATAATTTGTAGGTTAGGTTTGCAGTAAAGTCGACTTTGTCTCCTCAAAAGGGCCAAAATCGAGACCAAAAGGTTTTTAGTAAAAGTGCCTTTAAAATTCGATTATAGAACACGCTTTAGAACTTAAAGGAGACTTTTGATATTAAAGGAAACTTTACGTCGATTAAGGAATGTGACTGACGATTTTGTTCAAATCTTTTTTTTCTCTTACTATTTTTAAAAATTTCTTCATTGATTGATTCGGCCGAAGCTTCGGCATTCGGCCACATTTTAGGCCATATATTCTGTATTCAGCCGAAGGAGAAAAACTCCGCCTCGGCGTATCCCTATTAGCGAAAAAACATCAACGGTTACGGCGATTTAGACCTTGAACGTCAGTATCTCGGTTCGCGCACCGTTCACATTTTTCAACTGTGACAATCATTTGGTATCAATAGATCGAAAATTTTGAATAACACCCTTTAATTAACAATTTCCGGCTAACTTTACACATACTTAAAAACATTTAGCAACTATTAAATAAGACCAGTGGCAACTTTCACTCTCAAACCACCACAGGGTGACACATTTTCCTTCCTAGTAGAGAGCTCCCTCTACTATAAACAAAGAATAATTTTGCAACCTTAACTTTAAGCCACTGAACATTAAAAGCATAACATACATCATTAACCTAAGAATTCAATTTATCAAAAGAAAAAAAGATTTTGGTACCATTTCAACACAAGATTAATTTCCCACTTACCGTGTACATGGTTCCAAATTGGTAGTTGGGCGCTATCGTGTTGAACGCCGTGGCGAAGAAATAGGGCGGCGCCGCGCCCGCCAGGAGCGGCTGCGCTTGATGGCCCTGCGTCAGGGTGCTGGTCTGCTGGGAGAGTGTAGACGGCACCGGCGAGGCGTTGTTGTCCCCTCTGGTAAACCTCCCGTCCGAGATCGAGTAACCTACGCTACCCAGCGAGGCGTCCCGCACCGCGGCCAACGTCGTCGGAGTCTGATAACTCATGTCATAGTAGGGAGTCGTCTGAATACACAAACGCACTTATCACTCGGTATCAAAACGACTGTACCCGGTAAGTACCCAGTATTATTTATTATTCAGTTCGTGTTAAGGCAACGCTTGCTCTGGATGCATTCGTGATATGGGGTTAACGGGTGAATAAAGCCACAGAGATCGGGACCGTTTGAATAATGCCACAATGATCGGGTGAGTCATTTTGATGTTATGAGAGTGAAAAGAAGTTATATGCATTGTTATATGCCTTGAGGAAATCTTTTCAATATATGGAGCATGAGAGAACACTATGATTTCTGAAAAACTAAACGGAATGACTAGCAAAACCCTCTAATAAAAGCTCTATGGGGAAAAATTGACATATTTGAAAACATTTTCCTCAAAAATAAGCGGCAGATATATTAAGCGGTAAAACAGCACAGGAAACGAAGATATTTTAGCTTGAAACAAAAATGTTCCTACAATGTTAATCATGAGCCAATTTGTGCTTAAGAGCGGGAAAGTTTTAGGGTAGTTTTGATTTCTTCCTTTCTAAACATGTGGAATGGACTAACAAAATCTTGCGACGCGTGTCTTTGTCATAAATCGGCACCACAGATATCTGTGCAGATCCGTGTCGCCGTATTGTTTTGTGAGTTTAACATTGGCAGTTCTCTGACGCTTGTGAGCCATCTTTGAGGCCACCTTTTGGGAACAACTTCCTGAAGTCCATCGATCCCCAAGACGGTGTACACTCACAGAAGAGAACCACCTCACTGGGAGACTTATTGCATATCACAGATAAGCTAGTTTAAAGATTTATTTTTATGTATTTTTAATCCTTTTTTTATGTATCACCAGCTCTAATTTTACCATTTGTACATTAAACCTAGTAATAAGTCTATTGTGTGTATTTTTTTTTTTTCTCCCCCAACCACTACAGAAAGTGCCAGAAAATGTATTCAATACCTGCAACAATTTGGGGGCTAACTGACTTAGCCGGCGTATGGTCAGTGACGTCCACGGGAATTCAGCTTACAGTTCATTCGATATGTATGTATAGTTAACTGACCGCATATAAGATACGTGAGTGATATGTGAAATATTTTGATCGAATTTTTTTTATGATTTAACGCGACCCCATGGAAAATGTTTGTTCTGGTGAATAAAACAAAAGTCTAGAATTTCTACCTCCTAAATTGACGGCAACCCCTTTTTTTTCCTAGAAAAAATTCCTAGAGAGTTGGAACTTTTTTTAAACCCTTCCTTTATACTTAGGTAGACATATATCAAAAGTCCCCGAAGGTGGGGGGTGAGCTCGAGAAAGGGGGGGGGGGTTAAAGTTAAAATTGTTCAGTCTTTTGCTTATATCGCGGAAACGGTCACTCCCATCGGTTTTTACTTTCTTATAAAAAATTTGTAATTGAGACGATGAATGTTTGCGCCTTGTTGAATTTATCGACATCAATTTTTTCCCCGTGCCTGGGCGAACACGCTGGTTGCCTCCCGTATGGGACCCTCGTTTTTGCACTAAAACCTTCCAACTAGTAGCTGGGTTGCCTCCTGTACGGGACCTCAGTACCTTCTGACGAAAGTCGGCTAACTAACAACAAACTATTCAGTTTTGTATCTTGAGAATGATTGTAGGTTAAAACACAAGTATGGCAACCCTTGTAAGTTTTCATTTTATTTTCACCTAAGTGTCTTTTGAACAGAGATCGAGGGTATATCTGCCGTGCCCTTTCCCCTCGTGAATTCAAGGCCGAGTACGGCATGGACTTATTTTATATTGTTCATAAATTGAATACCGGTTTAAATAAATCAGTAGGCGTATTAAAAATGCTTAGTCTTTTCTTTTTCATCTCAAAACTCCCGCTTTTCGTTAGTAACCAGTGCATCTCGGACAGGATTAATTTAAATTAAATACAACGTAGGGTAGGTATTCCTGTTGATTCCTGTTCCTGTTGTAGGTATCACGTACCCCGGCCATGTGTTTCTCTGATTATTATGTTTAACCTAGGTTGGTTACATTACAAGGTGCTGAACCTACTATTACCATGTAAGGCAAGCTCTACCCAACTCCACGGCATCGTTGAAAACACTGCCTCAATAACTGCAGATGTTACCACTCGAGAGGGCGAAAACTTGGCAACGCAGCAATTTTTACGCTGCCGTCGCGCGCCGGTTTGGTTGTCAGTATTTTCCGTGCGGGCAGGCGTATAAGATCGTCTTATTGACACGTGGCCGTTTCGTTGGAATAGTTCTGTGTTTAGTTCAAATCGCGTCGTGCTGTGTGTGTGTGTGTCGGTATCGTGCATTTGGTTTCATCCTCGCCTCATAATGGCTGAGAAGTGATTGATATGTGATGAACTTGTGTGATGGTGCGTGAGAAAGGAATGGAAGGACTTTCGAGTGCCAGCATTGCAGGAAAGGACGGGTGGAGCGAGGTTTTTAAGAACAAAACAAATGGAGCCGTCCACAAGTCCTGTCGAAAGCGTTACACCGGACCGCAATCTGTCGCTTCCGATTTAAGAGGCATGGACGAAGCCGTATCCCAAAACCCGGCAGGAAGCCGTCGACGGTCCAAGGTTCCTACATTTGACCTCAAGGTCAAGTGTATATTCCGCCCTGTAATAATTAATGAGGAGTTTCATCGGAAACGGAAGATAAAAGCTTTGGAAAATCGAGAAGCAGTTTTTCAAGCGCGCAGTTTGGGGATGAAGGATAACATTTTAAAAGCTGCACGTGAAAGGGAGGACGACTGGCGAGAACAAGTATCAAGGCGAATTGGAACTGTCTGCGATTCGGTTGCAGCTGAAGCTATTTACCATGACCTACGCTGTGTCAAATTTTTCTCAAAAAAGACAGGTACTGGTGAAAAAAGAGGACGCCCGTCAGATGATTACGTCATAGCTGCTATGGAAGACTTTTCTCGATCAGGGAGTTGTTGTCAGTATTCTATGGATGAGGTGATGAGCGCAATTGTATACGTCTGCCCAAGTGTAAAGGAAGAATAAAAAAAAATCAACTCTCTAGGATTTTTTTCCACCGTTTTTTTTAATTTGACTGGCCTATAGTACCTAAATTTATTAAAAGCACATTATTCAGTATCAGCATCAACTGATGTATTTTATCCTTGGCGCGAAAGTTTTTTGCACAAAACCATCGTTTTCCGACCCTTTCCCATCAGTATCATCAAGTTCGCTGTACGGTATCTGTTTAGTTAGTTCCATAACATAACCCTTAACCTGAGTTTTTAATTTTTAAAGCTGCTCTTGCCTAAGAAATGTTAAACTAATACGCGACGAGCGTCCATGGAAAACAGACATTTTAATTTCAAATCTTTTGTATATTGAACTCATCGGCCTAAAGAAACAATTTGGGCTTTAATTATAGAGAAATATGTTTAAAGTTTGACGTGTAATAGGTTTAAATGCTAAGAAATACCCAAAACCCGAGAAATTCCCGTCTGACAATCACACTTTTGGATCTTCCATAAGAAACACATGACAGTCAAATTTGCTGAAGTGTGCTTTGGGAACCCATTTCAAATTTCGCGCCCGGATTTTCCTAACCTAACTAATATGGTCAATACTGATTTGATTGGTATGGTTCAGGGGTATTCAGTAATTAACAGGTTTTAATAATAAATTAGAGTTTTGAAGTGGAAAAAATGGACGATTGCCAAAATACGCCCATTTTTAACTAACGGTTCATGGAGAAAAAAAACCTAAACAGTGAAATTTGCAGGAAAATTTATTTGATTTTGAATAATGAGGTTATTTAAAAAAGTTTCAACTTCCGAGTTATCAGCCAAAAAATGAGATTTTTCCCCCTTTTTTTTGTATCTCTTTCGATGTTGCGTCACGAAATTTGCACCGCAAAAAACATAATAGAATGGAAGAAATCAAATAATTCCTGGTAAAAACACAATTTGGCCGGATTATAAGGGCCAATGGCGATGTACACATAAAAAAAGCATCGAAAAAGCAACATAACAGTTGAAAAAAAATCAAAAACACAAATTACACACAAAGTAAAAGTTCAAACAAAACATCATTCTCATTTATATCGAGACGATTAATGATAAAGGCCCAAACAGGGCCTTTAATATCGCTCGACATAACAATTTCAATGCTTAAAATAGCATTTAAGGTTATAATATAAACTATAAGCGTTGGTTGAGAAATTATAAAGAGACGCAACGTTTCTGACGAAATATGTGCCCAATCTACGAGTTTCAACGCCCTGTAATTTGGAAATTAACCTTTTCGAGACGGCCACTGGAGAACACTGGGGGTACCACCCGAACAGCGCCGAGACAATTTGTGCAATGAGTGCTTTTATAAACAACTGTAAAAATAAAAACATCTATTTTCTTTCGTTTTATTCAATTCACAATAAAAAATTGCATTTTCCGTCAGGCTTCTTTTATGAAACCGAAAACCGGTTATTCGCTTAACCAGTTATTCATAAAACCGGTTATTCCGGTTAATATTCGAGTAATCGGTTATTCGAGTAACCGATTATTGGAGTAGCCGGTTAATCGAACACTCGGTATTAGAATATCCGGTTTTAACAACTATTCGGTTAACCGGTTTTTTGCGCGACCGGTTTCACTTTTTGCCGGCACTATTCAAAACGTAAGATCTTGCATGTACGGCCACCGTTTTTACAACCGAAATCAGTTAACCGGTTTCGGATAATTCGGCTTCTTTTATGAAACCGAAAACCGGTTATTCGCTTAACCAGTTATTCATAAAACCGGTTATTCCGGTTAATATTCGAGTAATCGGTTATTGGAGTAACCGGTTATTCGAACACTCGGTATTAGAATATCCGGTTTTAACAACTATTCGGTTAACCGGTTCTATCCGAAATCGGTTTTTTGAGGAACTGGGTTCACTTTTTTACGGTTTTTGCCGCCACTATTCAAAACGTAAGATCGATCATGTACGGCCACCGTTTTTGCAATGTAGACGTACGGTCACATACAATTCGATGTGCGCGCGTGGGACGTAAATGTACGACAGTCGTCCCACTGGAATGCAAAAAGTTTAAGAATCGTACGACTACGGTAAGTGCCTTTTTAGAGCCAAAACTTTACGGCGACAGTACGGCTAAGATGCGGATAAAAATCACTACATTTACGGCGACAGTCTCGAAAGAGTTAGCGCCTCAATAAAAAATCTTTATAGCGTAAAATATTCATACGTTCAGACAAGGAACACAGTCCTTCATGTTCGACCCTCCGTTACGTTACACCCCGTGTTTTACACTAGGTGTTTTTTTGGATCCGAGATTTACCAGTCTATCGAAACTGTTGTTATAACGACGGTTCAGTTCGTCTGCTTTGCGACACGATGGGCTTGAACGGTAAGAGAAACGATCTCGGTGTTGAAAAAATAACTTCTCGACATGAGGCAAACACGTCATTTATTCAGGGACTACCCCTTGACCTTAGGCAACACGCAATACGATGAGACGCTCCATCCTATCTCTTTTGTTTTAAAATCTCAGTTGCCCATTGACACTCAAAACCATTCAAACAAGCTCTCAATTCGTCGTAGAGCACGCGAGAATAATAATCGTTTGAAACATTATTACTTTACCTCGACACTACCAAGGAGGCCTGCAGCGTATAGGAGACGACAGAGAAAAGGTATTTGGCACATCAATTTTCCCCTTATATTAACTTCCCCCCTATGCTTTTATCAACGTCAGTTCACTGGTCCTTCGCCGAATTAAAATTGGACCTAATTAATTAATTGTTACTCCTTTTTTTATTTTATTTCATGATATAATTACAACTAAATGGTTGAAAAAAAAAAAGAAAAAAATTCTGTGGCTAACTGAACGAGTTTTCGGAAGCCAAACGCATATCCAAAAAAAAAAAAAAAACAAATTTCGATCTACAGCACCCAAGAAGACACATGCTCGAGGTATCTGAATTATGAGCCAAATCTACTAAAAAATATTAAATTCATGTAGACCGTACGTTGTCGCGTTGATGCCATCTGTGGGTCTCTTTGCATTGACTCGTTTTTTTCCAACCTACGCTCGAATTAGAGGTGTAAATAATTGAAAAAAAATTCTCTAAACATATCTGTGTAAGTTAGCACACGAGCGCGTTAAGGTAGAGAAAAATCTTATGAAAATGGAGACCTGCCAAATAACCTTTTCTTATTCTATAATTTGCGCGACTGATGTTTGGAAAACGGTTATTGATAGATACATATACCGGAACCAAAGAGCTGCTGTTATATATCGCTTTAAGAGTCGCTCCTCTTTATAATTTCTCCCCTAACACTATAAGTAAAAAGTGATAGTTTTAAATAGAATAAATACATATTAAAGACCAGGGTTGATAATTTTTGAAACCAAAAAAAATAGTAGTAAAATGAAACCCATTGGAAAAGGAAGAGAATATAACAAAAATGAAAGGAAAAATTATTTACGGGCGATATGAGGTCGGGAAGTGGAGGGGTGAGTTTTAAGGGTAAAAAACGGTTTATCTCGATTTCCGGCAAAACTACGAGTGCTATGGAAAAAAGTTGAATGGCAAAATTGTAGATAATAAACAAATCTACAACTTTTGTATTTACACTTTTTTCACATAACCTCAAAATTTATGTGAAAAATTCAAATTAGCAATTTTCTGGTTTTTTTAATTTTTTTTACAAAAAAAAATTTTTTTAAAGAAATTTGGTGAAAACACTTTTTTATGTCCCTGACACACTGTAATTTTTTTGTTTTAAAATATTTATTATATCACTTTATCTGAACTTAATATCGAAAAAGCACCCTAATTTTCAATCATAAATTCTCACGCCAAAATATCTCCTTTTTTAAAAAAGTCGATTGGCTTTTTGTTCGTTGCAATCTCTACTTTCTGATGATGTAAAAAAAATATACATTACTAAGATAGATGTTCGCATAAAATGCAAAAAAACGAAAAAGACTCGAATCCGAATTTTTTTTTTAAGAACTATGTACAATTTTGAGCTATATATGAAAATTTACACTTTAATTACTCGAAAAACTTAAAATTCCATGTTACATTGATAAACGAAAAAAATTACAAATCCATAAAACATAAAGATCATATATTATGGAAACGTCCGCCATATTGAATATTTATATTGACAAAAAATCCATTATTTGCGACCACTAAAACATGGCTCCAGATTTTGAGTCGATCTGACTTTAAATCGCTACATTCATCAGTCGCTTTGGGGTCGCCATCTTGATTAAATGTTCTAACAGAAAATCATGACTTTTTATCCCAAAAACATGGAGACACAAATTTCGAGTCGCAGCGGACCGTAATGGCAACATTCCAGAGCTATCTTATAGACATCATCTTGAATACTAATTTTCACGAGAAAATCATGATCAGTGGCCCAAAATCCTCGAGATTCCGATTTTTAGTCGAACAGAACCATAGATGGCAGAGATTTGTCATCTTGAATATGGATATTGACAAAAAAACACATGTATTTCGGGTAGATCTGTGTGATATTTCACAAAGAGGTCCGCCATCTTGAGGCCGTTTTCTCGGATATTGATTTTAAAAAAAATCGTGATGAGCTACCTCAAATTTCCTCAGATACTGATTTTAAGCTGGAACGGATCATAAATGGCGAAAACGTCAGTCATATTTGAGCCGCCATCTTGAATATTTGTCTTGCTAAAAAATACCTGATTTGCGACCAAAAATTCCCGAGACACCGATTTGAGTCGAATCGTAGCGTAAATTGCAAAAATGTCCCCTACCTTGTAGGTGTGAGTTACAATAATCATCTTGAAAAAAAAATCTTGATTTGCTACACCAAAAACCGCCAGATATAAATTTTGTGTCGCTTTGGAACGTAAATTGTAATATTTATTAGTCATTTTGTGAAATTCTTCAGTACTTTTTAGCAACTTTACTGGCGAAACCCGCATCGGTCTCAAAATGTAAAGTAAGTAAGTAGAGTCAATGTTGTTCTGCTGCGCCTTCTGTGGGTGGGACATTTCCCAATATGAAAGATGATTTAATTTTTGCCAATTGATTTTTTTCAATTTCTTAATTGATTGAGTGTTATATTATCATTTTTACATTTATAGATTTGATTAATTGTAATCCTCAATTTTTTTCGATATCTTCTCCGTTTGCATCCTTTTTATTAAAAATATTGGCCAAATTTGACAAATTTTTATCGTCTAATAATGAATTTACGATACTTTTCTTTCCTTTTCCGGCAAATCCAGATGTTGTATCCCAACCAGAAAAATAATGCATAAATGTAACGATATGTTTGAGGATCTTTTACATTCCCAGATCTAGAAAAATAGATCATTTACATTTCCAGAACCTGGCTTGAGAAAATAAATATCATGATTATTTGAAATTAATTGATTCAAAAGGACCAAAAGAGCAATATTTTGACCCATAACAATGACAGTTTTATTAGTATCTCTGGCAATTTCTATCGAGATCTTAATTATGTCAACATCAGCATCTTCTTCTGCTTGTTTACAGGAAAACCTTGTGATTCTAAATTTTTTCAAAAAATTTTCTTGCAAAAATGGTTTTTTGGTATGGTCTTGATAATATTGTCTGACGTTTTTCTACGCTGCTGGTACTGTTGTCATATTAATGAAAATATTAATATTTTTATTTTAGAGATGATTGATACAGATTAAAATGTAGTATTTACGTGGATACGTAAAATGTAGATTCCAAAAGTTTCTTTTAAAGAAAATCTGTCACAATTCTCTTAACCCCTCACTTCACGGGTGACCTTATTTTTAGTAAATACACGGGTGGGGTCTATCAGACCCAAAGTAAATATTAGGCCGCACAAAAAAGTATTTATTTCTTAGGAGTCCATAGTTCGTATAATGAAAATATATAACATTTAACTATCTTTTTGCCAAAGGTTATGTAACGGAAAGTATTTATAAAAACACAATCAAATATGAAAACAAGAGCTGCGTACATGTTTGGAATGTTCTAGACATAATATGTATTTTTGGCATATTTGGCAGAAATAACCTTTTATGATCTCTGCAGAAAGTGCAACGTCCCCTTTCATCTTCTATAGCCCGTGTTTTATGGCCTTGTAACTGGACTCAACATACTCTCTCAGCAGCTTCTCTAATTTCTTTAGGCATATATTGTAACGTAAATAAATTCCGTTCCGTTTTACGGCTAATGTTTAAATTCCTATTTCAAATATTTGAAATAAAACCGCGCGAACTTGTAGAAATTTCCCGCGACTCACCATCTACCGTTACCCCTACCTTTCCGTCCCGCTACACGCACATTTATACGCGGGATCCGCAAAAGTTATTCTTTTCTTTTTCTGCCGGCTTGCTTTAGCGTGTCGACCGTGGCTTACGCTCGCGAAGATACATCTTCGGTGTTGTGGTGCGGTGACTCAAAGTTACCAGGTACAGTCCTCAATATTTTATTATTATTAAGATATATGTGTAGGTGTTCTACAGCTGGGCCAAGCAATTAAGGCTTTGTGAGAACCTTAAAATAGGTGTTATGCCATATTAAATTTTACGGTTTAAACACTAGCAACTACCTGGAGCGAGCTGTGGGCACAAAAGCCACGTCTATATTGGTAAAAAAAAATATAGACGTGGCTTTTATGCCCACAGCTCACTCCAAGTAGTTGCTAGTGTTTAAACCGTAAAATTTAATATGGCATAACACCTATTTTAAGGTTCTCACAAAGCCTTAATTACTTGGCCCAGCTGTAAAACATTTACACATATATATTAATAATAATAAAATATTTCAGACTATACCTGGTAATTAAGAATCACTACACTAAAACACCGAGGATATATCTTCGCGAACGTAAGCCACGGTCAACAGGCTCAAGCAAGCAGGTCGGCAGAAAAGAATGATTTTTGAAAGAATGAGCACGCGGCATTTCGCGGGACAGAAAGGTAGGGGTAACGGTAGATGGTGAATCGCGGTAAATTTCTACAAGTTAGCGCGGTTTTATTTCAAATATTTGAAATAGGAATTCAAACATTAGCCATAAAACGGAACGGAATTTATTTACGTTACAATATCGTGAGACTGCTCTTGCACATAAATAATCATGTATAGACGATTTTACTAGAATTTCCGAAAATCCTTTCTAGAAATCGTATTTTCCTTGATACTCAACCCGTGAAATGAAGGGTTAAAGTAACTCTAAGCCTGCATGTGTATTTTTATGAACAATGTTGTTCACTGCTCTGTATCTGAAATACTGGCTAACGGTTTTTACAGCTGCTACAAATTGACAGGTAGTAAGGCCCAGACCCTCCTAGCCCCTTCCCCACTTCTCTGTGAAATACCTTTTGACGCGCTAAGTAATTAAGGCGTAAATTTTAATAAATAGCTCAAAATTGTACATAATTATTAAAAAAAAAAATTCAGATACGTTTTTTTCGTTTCTTTGCATTTTCTGAGAACATTTGCCATAATAATATATTTTTTTTCGCCATCAGAAAGTAGAGATTTTAACGGACAAAAAGTCCATCGACTTTTTTAAAAAAACAGAAATTTTGACGCGAGAATATTCGAATGAAAATTAGGGTGTTCTTTCGATATTAAGTTAAAATAAGGTGAAAAAATAAATATTTTAAATCAAAAAAATTACAGCGTGTTTGGGACATAAAAAGGTAAGTTTTCACCAATTTAAAAAAAAAAAAAATTTTTGTAAAAAAAAAACAAAAACCTGATAATTTGAATTTTTCACATAAATTTTGAGGTTATGTGAAAAAAGTGTATATACAAAAGTTGTAGATCTTTTTATTACCTACAACTTTGCCATTTAACTCTTTTCCATAGGACTTGTAGTTTTCCCGGAAATCGAGATAAAACGTTTTTTACCCTTAAAAACTCATTTTTCTCTCGATTTTGACGCGAGAATATTCGATTGAATATTAAGGTGCTTTTTCGATATTAAGTTAAAATAAGGTAAAAAAATAAATATTTTTAAATCAAAAAAATTACAGCGCGTTTTGGACATAAAAAGATGTTTTCACCAAATTTCTTTAAAAAAAAAATTTTTTTTTGTAAAAAAAAAAAAAGGTAATTTTAATTTTTCACATAAATTTTGAGGTTATGTGAAAAAAGTGCAAATACAAAAGTTGTAGATCTTTTTATTACCTACAACTTTGCCGTTAAATTTTTTCATAGGACTTCCTTTTCCAATCGGTTCCATTCTACCATTATTTTTTTTCGCGTCTTACCATTTTCAAAGGTTTCAGCCCTGGTCTAATAAGAAGACACAGAAACAGCAGCCAAAGCATATTAACGCCTATAAGTGGACACTAAACGCAAGAAGCCTTATAAAAAACATGCTCTACCTACCATGTGTGGCGGAAGTCTTTGCTGGAGCAGCTGCATATCCTCGTACGAATACACCGGCTGCTGGAAGTACGGTACCTGCCCCATGATGTACGGGGTACTCATTACAGGCGCCACACCAGGCGGTATATTAGACACGACACCGCTCGAGTTCTTGGCTGCTTAAAAAAAAATGACAATCAACAAATCTCAAGCGCAAATAAAACCCCACACGTTTTAAACATCAAGGGGAAAAATAGCGCGTTTAAAACACTGTTTAAAACGATTAAAGCAATGTTTAAAACGTTTAAAACAATGTTTAAAAGGTTTAAAACAATGTATGAAACGTTTAAAACACTTAATAATTGTATCGAGTTATATGACCTGCTGCGCCATCTAGTATTCGGTTAACTTTGACCTATCGTCACTAGAAGTTCTTTTTTAGAGAAACCAAATTCCAATTTTTCCATGGTTCTGAGCAGGGTGGTTAAAAAACATGTTTTATTTAAAAAAAACAAAAAAAAACGTTTTTTTTCAATTTAACTGTTTTTTTTTGTTTAAAACGTTTTAAACATCAAGTGGAAAAATAACGCGTTTAAAACGTTTAAAACACTGTTTAAAACAATATTTAAAACGTTTAAAACAATGTTTAAAACGTTTGAAACACTTAATAATTGTATTGAGTTATATGACATGCTGCGCCATCTAGCATTCGGTTAACTTACTTAAAGAAACTGTAGCAACATCTTTGCACAACAGAAAATACAGAGGTGTTGCGAATTTGATTTTAGTTAACTTGTTTAAGAACTCTACTATTTATTTTTGTTTTGTATGCTTCGTTTTACTTTAACTTGGACTTGAGACTATTTTCTTTTAATATGATCATTTCTCATTTGATTATTCATTACACAGAAAGTCACAAACACAACCCAAGCAACAGTAAAGACTAAAGACTGCGGAAAAAATCAACGTTTAAAACAACCGGTTGTTTAAAACAACGTTTAAAACAGTTTGTTTTAAACATTTTTGTTTTAAACATAACAACCCTGACACTTACACAGAGTCGTAGACGCCTTGCTGCCGCTCACCGTGGTCTGGGAGAGGGACATCACAGCGGAAGACGTCACATTGCTCGTCGTCGTCGTCTGACTGCTGCCGGCAGTGCTCGAGCTGTTATCGTAGGCGTTATCCTTGCCGAGTTTGTGGTTGCTACCCGAGTTGTAGCTGTTGTACTGGCTCGTAGACGTGTTGCCGTAACTCGAGCTGTTATTCAAGCCTGGCGAGCAGAATTCATGTTCAATCGATACGCGTAAGTACGTTTAAAGCTTACCTGCCGTAGCGCCGTACACCGACTGACTAGTACTCTGCGGGTAGGATTGATTGTTCGAGGGGTAGGCGTTCGCCTGGCTGATCGATGGAAACGCAGCCGACGTCGCGCTGGGCTGGTAAGAGCTGTTCGACGAGTACGTGTTCTGGTAGGTGTTCCCGCTGGGAGGGTTGTAATTGCCAGCCTGGTTATTTACATAGCTGTTGGACTGATTGGAAACGTACGAACTTGCAGTCGTCTGTAACGTACATATATATATATATATATATATATATATATATATATATATATATATATATATATATATATATATATATATATATATATATATATATATATATATAATATATATATATATATATATATATATATATATATATATATATATATATATATATATATATATATATAAATATATATATATATATATAAATATATATATATATATATATATATATATATATATATATAAATAAATATATATATATAAATAAATATATATATATATAAATAAATATATATATATAAATAAATATATATATATATATATATATATATATATTTATTTAGATATTATTTATATTATATATATATATATATATATATATATATATATATATATATATATATATATATATATATATATATATATATATATATATATATATATATATATATATATATATATATATATATATATATATATACATATATATATATATATATATATATATATATATATATATATATATATATATATACTCAGTTCCATAAAAAAATGACGCACCTACGTTTGGTTGCAACTTTGAAACGAATGGACCGATTTTTCTCTTTTTTTTTTGGTTGGTAGGTATAGGAGTGTGTGAAATATTTTGATCCAAAATTTTTATGATTTAACGCGACCTCATGGAAAATGTTTGTGCTGGTGAATAAAACAAAAGTCTAGAATTTCTACCTCCTAAATTGACCGCAACCCCTTTTATATAACTGGATGGGGGTGGAACCTTTGATGTAACTGTAACACTCGGAGTAGTTTCCACAAACACCAAAACACTTTCACTTCGCTCGACGCGCGTTTCGCCAACCAAGTTGGCATCATCCGGAGACGATTAAAACTAATCTTAAATTACAAAATCTACCATATTTATACTATTTTTCTTTTTTTTTTCTTTTTTTCCTTTTTATATAGACCATTCTGTGATTTTTAACGTACGCGTAATAAGGCGCGCGCGCACACATACATACATACCACACACTTACTTACTGATTTATTTATTTATTAATAGACGGGGCAAGCCCTTTTAGTACAAAAAAAAAACATATAATGTGTATGATACTTGAAGCTAATTAGTATTTAATATGAAAAATCTAACAGCGAAAATATAACCAACTAATAATAAAAAAAAACGATCACGAAAACGTTTTGTTTAAAAAAAAATTTTTTTACGAAAAAAAGTGGTATTTTCCAAAAATTTGTTATTTCAGAAATATTGTTTTTCCTTGGTAGAGAAAATAATAAACTTGAAGCAGAAAAATGTTGCTTTTAAATGTATAATTAAAAAAGTTTTTTTTCTCAAAAAAAAACTAAAAAAACATTTTTTTTAAGAAAAAAAAAACAGTTTTTTTCAGAACTTTTTTTTTCTGAAAAAAACTCAGTTTTTTTTTTGAGAAAAAAAACTGTTTTTTTTATTATATACGCATAATAATTAAAAAAGCGTTTGTTTTTTTGTTTTTTATGAAAAAATTTACAAAAATTTCATAAAAAACAAACGCTTTTTTAATTATTATGCGTTTTTTATAATTAAAAAAACATTTTTTTCAGAAAAAAAAACATTTTTTTCAGAAAAAAAACATTTTTTTAAACGTTTTTTTCTGAAAAAAAAAACATTTTTTTTTCAGAAAAAAGTTTTAAAAACTTTTTTTTCTGAAAAAAAACGTTTTAAAAAAACTTTTTTTCCCCGACCTAAGTGGTTTTTGCAAGGAACAAATTCCTTGTTGTCCAAAAGCGAACATCGCAACCGAACATGTAACTATCTTTGAACACCTCGATGTGTGGCTGTCTGCCTGGACCCGGGCATGGTATCACCCTGGACGTGCTTATCGTCCATCATTAATGAAAAAAATAAACATTTCGAACTGAATTGTGCAATTTTAGAGATAGACCAGTGAATAAAGAAACAGAAGGCTCGTAAAAGACGCGCTTTATCATATATACAGTGCATCCATTTTCGATACCATTACAGGGCGAGTTAAAAACTAAGAAAAAAACATGGTTCGAGGTTTCCAACTACCATCTAGGCTTTGAAAAAATTTTCCTTTAATTTTTTTTTTGGAAAAAAAAAAAAAAAAGTCAGATGCGTTCAGAAATAACAAGTTTTCAAAGTTGTAACTAAAATTAGGTGCGTCACTTTTTTCGGAACCGAGTGTATATGGAGAGATGAGATTTTATCACGGTATACGTTACGACCGGAGCCAAAATATCTGAATGACCTACTTGCGTGCCGCTGTAATTCGAAGAGTTGTAAGTGTTAGGCTTGGATTGGTAGGAGTTGTAAGTCGACTGCTGCGAATAGGAGTGACTGTCCTGCTGCTTGTTTATTTCCAAGCCGGACGCGGCTACCGAGGCGGCAGCCGCCGCCGTACTACCCTGAGCCGTGCTTCTCGGCGCTGCGGTGCTGTAGGCACCAGTCAGATGTTCGCTAGTCGGCTGTGGAATGTTGTCTGTACTTGATAGCTAGAAAAACACACACAGGTTAACACGCGATCGTACCGTACTTGAAAAATTACTCACGCTCTGTGACAACGCAGAGCTAATACTGCTTTGTGCATTGGTTTTGGGAGAGTAGGCGTCCAGGGAGGAATTCTGATTCGACGCGCTGAGATCCAAGTTACTCGCAGGAGCGGCGGCCGACACCTCGAGGTTATTCGGCTGCGTGCCGCTGTATTTACCGTCGATAGCGCCCTCGAACGAAGAGTTACTATCGATCAGGTCCATCGCTCCGAATTGCACGTCTAGATAGCCGATGCTGCTATTTAAGTCGCCGGGCATCTCCACCGCACTGGCCGGTATCTGAGGCAAGAATCAGAGCAAATTACGGACGTTGTAGTAAAAATAAGCTCACTGGAGACGTCGGCAATTTTTAAATCAGTCTGCCGAATCATCCGATGTGAAAACCGCCCAGACAATCGCATACATCGGTTAAAAAACTTAACCAAAGCACCGGCTGTCCAGGTTGGTTGTTCACTCAGTCTCGTCATCGTCTCATCATATTAAACTGTAGGGACAGTGAGGTTGCAGTGTACGGCAGTGATGGGGCCTTTCCGGGAAAGTATTTATTTATTTACTACTTACATTTTATATTTTATATGTCTCCATATCAAAAAAACATTGTGAAAATTTAAAAAAATTTTACATGGTAAGTATTTTATGAAAAATACTGGGAGAATATTCTTATTTCATGCTTTAAAAGATACTCATTTGGATATTCCTGTAATATCTTCTACATATTATGTTCTATTAATGTGTAGGAATATTCAATCGAATATTCAATGAATAATCCGTTTGAAGAAAAATATTCCTGTGATATTTTATGAATATCTAAAAAGAATATTCATTTTGGGGAGGTTCAGAGAATATTCCCATATAAAAACAGTAGCTGTACATAACAGCAATTCGCAGTTTCTTTTTTCAAAAAAAACCCGTCTTAATTGACTGACAATTTATGCGTGTTTTACCAAAAATTGATATACTCAGGCGGTTCGGTAATGGTGTGGGGTGGCGTGAGTATGGAAGCCCGGACGGACTTAGTCATAGTGAATAAGCACGAATTGTTAATGAGTATTCAGCCGAGGTCGATATCCTGGTAATGAATTAGCCTCCTAGAAGCCCAGACCTAAACCCAATTGAAGATGTACAATCTCGTGTACCAGGTAATGGAAATTTACAGCAGCTTAGTGAAGTTTTAATTGAAGAATTATTATATAATATAATATTATAATTATTATACATTCATACACCTTAAAACCTCTTGGGAACTCAAATCCCACCCTTTGGGGGGGGCAAATGGCTGAAAATCCCCCCCAAATTATTAAAATATAAAAGTATTTTGGCTTTTCGAGTGCACCTAGGGGCTTTTGGGTCGCTGGACCCGAATACGACATCAGATTTACTTGGACTCCATCATAGGGGTGGTAAAATCCATAAAGTTGGCCAATTTTGCACTGCCGGAATGTTCTTTCGCAATTTACTTTGTTTTTTGGCATCCCGAATGCACCAAGGAGGTTTTTTGGGTTGCTGAATACGATTCCAAAGCCCAAAAAAAAAAAAAAAAAAAATAGGAATAATAATCATGGTTTGAAAAAGAACACAAATATTTAATTATTTATATTCCTATATTTGAGTTTATTCTTGACTCAAAATGCCAAAATACTTTTGTATTTTAATAATTTGGGCACGTACTTTTGAATATATGAAACATATATGCATTCCAAGGCCAAAAAAAATCTTTTTTTTTCTGATTTCAGTGGTTTTTGCAAGGAACAAATTCCTTGTTGCCAAAAAGTGAACGTCGCAACTGAACACTTAATTATCTTTGAACAACTCGATGTGTGGCTGTCTGCCCGGACCCGAGCATGGTATTATCCTGGACGTGCTTACCGTCCATCATTAATGAAAAAAGCAAATAAAACAGAATGGATCAATTGATCAAGTTAAAAGAGTCTAAAAGAGTAAAAAAGATAAAAATTGTGATTAAAATATGCGGAAATAGACATATTTTAATCATAATTTTTATATTTTTTGCTCTTTTAGACTCTTTTAACTTGATCATTTGTGTTTTATTTGCTTTTTTTCTAATCGTTTCGCTTACAAATTTCACAGAATTCAACTATTTTAAAGTATTAAATTCAATAACGTCTCTCAACCCAAATTAGTGACAATACTAGTCACTTTATATTTCTTTTTTCCCTCTTTTCAAGGGTTCTTTTCTTTATCATTTTCACCCTCATAAAACCTAAAGCGCCTCAAAGAGAGACTAAAAAAAAATACTTATGATTATTCGACTGCGCTTTGAACTACTTCCCTGCCCGTTGGACAATGTCATCTACCAATGACGGATAATACGCCCCTCGGCGGCGTAAGGAGCTGTCAAGACACGTTTTAATGTGTCATCGCAAAAAAACAACTTGAGTAAAAAATTAAAATTTTTCAGGAGACGATAAAAACCGAATCAAACAGAAACTACTCAAATCCAGTCACGTACTTTTTAAAGTATGAAACGTACATGCATTCCAAGACCAAAAAAAAATAATTTTTTTTCCGACAAGTGGTTTTTGCAAGATTGAACAGATTAATTGTTGCCAAAAAGTGAACGTCGCAACCGAACATGTAACTATCTTTGAACAACTCGATGTGTGGCTGTCTGCCCGGACCCGAGCATGGTATTATCCTGGACGTGCTTACCGTCCATCATTAATGAAAAAAATAAATATTACATAAATTTATACACTTTCCCCACCATGGAATTTCCATTGCCCCACCGCTGACGTACATTAATAAAAAGTGCTTCACAAATATGCCGTCATACATACCTTAGACGGTGGCGGCACTCTGGCTCTCTGCGTTTTGGTTCTGGTAGGCTGCTGCGTAGGTGTCTGTTCTTGCGCAGCGCTGTATCCGCTATTCACGACCGGATACCCGCTATTAGCGTAGCTGTTCGTCTGATTCACATACTGCTGCGTATTGCCGTACGGCTGCGAGGTGGCGGTGTTGTAAGGTACGGGACTCTTCTCGTAGCTCTGGCTCTGGTACATCTGGCTCTGCGCGTACTGCTTGTTCAGACTGTCGTTGTTCTGCTGTAGCTGCGAGAAATACTGGGTCTGCGCCGCCGTCAGCGTGCCGACCATGGGCACGGGGCTCTGGGACGGCTGCTGCCCCATCTCCAGGGACTGTCCCGGCTGCTGGCCGGCCAGAGACGGGTCGACCGGAGGCTGATTGTTCGGCGGCTCCGAGATCGCGTCCAGGTTAGGTTGAATGCTGGGCGTGAATACCTTGGTGTCGGCCAGGCTGCCCTGGTATTCCTCAGTCGACCATTCATCGGTGCCCGGGAAGTCGTCCCATGATTCCTCTGCAAATGAATTTGCTTTTGAAAAAGACCCCTATCCTGTCGGTTGGTGGGAGAATTTAAGAAATTGTAATTTCCTAAGAGTCATTTTCAACCAAATTACTCGCCGGAGAGTTTGAACACAAAGTTTGCTTTAGGAAAATCAAAATTCATTAAATAACCCGGTTAATTTAGACTATCATCAATGGCCTTGCCTGACTCCCTTTCATTTTATCATCGTCCATTCTGATAAAAACCTCACATAGGTACACAGTAACCTTATACAACCCCAAGTACCAGGTTTGAGATAAATCATAAATTCGATAGTCCGCCATTTTGATTTTTTTATGTTTCAGTCAGAAATTGTATTGAGTGACCCTAAACACCGTAAAGTTTCAAGTTTGAGACAAATCGCTTAATAAATAGGATAGTCCGCCATTTTGGATCCGCCATTTTAATTTTATTAAGTTTGAGTCAAAAATTGTATCGAGTGACCTTAAACACCGTAAAGTTTCAAGTTAGAGACAAATCGGTTCATAAATAGGATAGTCCGCCATTTTGGATCAGCCATTTTGATTGTTCTCTATTTTAGGCAAAAATTGTATTGACTGACCTTAAACAACGCAAAGTTTCAAGTTTGAGACAAATCCGTTCATAAATAGGATAGTCCGCCATTTTGGATCCGCCATTTTGATTTTTTAAAGTTTGGGTCAAAAATGGAATCGAGTGACCTTAAACACCGTAAAGTTTCAAGTTTGAGACAAATCGCTTAATAAATGGGATAGTCCGCCATTTTGGATCCGCCATTTTAATTTTATTAAGTTTGAGTCTAAAATTGTATCGAGTGACCTTAAACGCCATAAAGTTTCAAATTTGAGACAAATCGCTTAATAAATAGGATAGTCCGCCATTTTGAATCCGCCATTTTAATTTTATTAAGTTTGAGTCTAAAATTGTATCGAGTCACCTTAAACACCGTAAAGTTTCAAGTTTGAGACAAATCGGTTCATTAATAGGATAGTCCGCCATTTTGGATCCGCCATTTTGATTTTTTAAAGTTTGAGTCGAAAATTGTATTGAGTAACCTTAAACACCTCCAGAAACCCCTCCATTACAGATTTATTTATTCGTGCAGTCTTTATAGATTTTTAAATAACTTATTTTTTCGATTTTAATGTCTAGGTTTGTGTTTTTGAGGTTGCTGAATTCAAATCCGATGTCAAAATGTCCAAATTGACACTTGACAGCTGTCAAAGTGCCTTAATAAAGTCCAAATCTAATTTTTATATTATGAGTTTATGCTGTTTAGGTAACTCAGTAAAATTCAGACGATTGGACCGAAACCCACGTTCCATAAGATTATCGCGGGGTCCTTTACTTAAATACTAATTATTTTTTTAGTTAACTTTCATGTTTCTGTTTTATTAATATCATTACAAATATAAATAAAATTAATAAAGACTAAATAAGCGGTACAACACACTTATTTATTTATTTCTGACATCGTTAATCAGATAGTTGTTTTTTACATATTAACATATTTTAGTTCTGTTCAATTGCTACTGATATTTTTTTTTACTGTAACTTTTTTAAGGTAACATTTGATCCTGCTCAACAACCGCTTGCGTCTTATTATTGTACTCGGTACTCGAAAAACTGTACTTGAGTAAAATTGTAGTCGGTACTCAGAAGTTAAAGAATCAATAATTGTACTCTTTGCAGTCTTTTTAGGATTAAAAATATACAAAATTTCCCGATATTATAGTGAGCTTTTGTACATGTTAAATTTTCTTAAAATCTTAAAATTGAACTAGATTGTTAATTTTAAAGGAACTTGAACTTTCTGCGTCTTGTCTGGCTACATCTCGAAGTTTACGAAGAAAGCTTCGTGTAGCGTGCCGCAGATTCTGCTGAAGATTGCAAATTACGCCATTTGGTTGAAAATGCGTCCTTACCTGTATTGTGATTGGTAGTTACGGCGGTGCTGTTATCCCAAGTGTTCGAGTTGTCCCAGGTCTCGATAGGCTTCGAATACGAGTTACTCCTATTGCCTCTGGGCGGATACCTTCCGCCTGCGCGACCGCCCCCTCTGCCTCTTCCGCCGCCGCCGCCCCTCGTAGATCCCGGCCTACCCCGACGGTCCCTGTCCCGCTGGTAATCGGGACGACCGCCGTCGTCAAGATTACGCTCGTTCTCCTGCCTCTCTCGGCCGCGCCAGCCGCGACTGTCATTGTGACGGCCGTGCATACGAGGCGGACCCGCGTTTTTATTATGGGACTTCTCCTTCTCACCTCCGCCACTGGTCGGCGGGAGCGTGTCGTTCCAGTCGTCGGTACCTGCGTTATCATCCGTTTTCTCCTGCTTACCGGCGGAGGCCTGTCTGTTTTTTTTCTTCTTGACGCGGGTTTCCCACTCGCCCTAAGATACAACAGTCACTTCTTTATCAAAATACAAGACGCCCTCATTGCATAAATCTATACTTTACGAAACTATGGCAGACGATTGCATCTGCATCGGTTTCTAAGAGGTTTCTAAAGCTAATAATACCAAACGCAAATCATAAATTATCGTTACAACCAAATGGAATTCACAGAAAAATCCTGGACGACACACCAATTTTCCCATATTATACAAACCGCAACAGTAAATGTGATTTTTATCCTTTTATTTTGGCCCATATTGGAAAATTGGCGTGACAAAAGCCCAGTGGTGGCTCCTCGAGGTGGGCCAGGTTTAAGGTATAAAAATAAAAGAAAAAACATATTCAAAGAAATTTTTCAATTATCATGTAAGAATGTTCAATATGTTTTAACACAATAGCATAACAGATTTGAAAAGTCTTAAGTAAGATTATAAATAGAAAGTATATTATTAATCAGTAATCACATTCCGATTTAAATTTTGCGCGTTACGCACTTTGTAATATCTTAATATATAAAATTCTCGTGTCACGGTGTTTGTAATTAAACTCCTCCGAAATGGCTTGACCGATTTTCGTGAAATTTCGTGTGCATATCGGTTAGGTCTGCGATTCGGACCACATCTATTTTTCATCCCCCTAAATGTTAAGGGTGGTCCACCCCAAATTTTTTTTTTATTTTTTAGACAACATTTTTCGTTTTTATTTTTTTATGATACAGCATATAAAAATACATACAACTCCAAATGTTCACCCCTCTACAATCAACCCCTATTTTTTATTTGTATATTAAAATCTTTAATTTTCTTGGCAAGATTTTTTTTTTTATTTTGTCATGACCTAGAATAAAAAATTTCATATTACCCTTAATTTTTTACCCCTCTACGATCAACCCTTATTTTTTATTTGTTAATTATAAACTTTAATTTTTTTGGCAAATATTTTTTTTAATTTTGTCATGACAGAATAAAAAGTTTCATATTACTCTTAATTTTCACCCTTATACGATCAACCCCTATTTTCCCATTGCGATTTTTATTTTTTTTTATTCTATCCACATATCCGCAATAGGGTTGCAAGATGGCAATCGAATATAATAATTGTAGTACGATAAATTCTTATTCAGAGTTAAATCCCGTAAAATTGAAGTGGTACGTAATTATAATAATAAAAACTTTATTATTATAATTAGCACTAAATTGTACGGGATTTAAAATTTTTTCCAGTATTAGAACCGCGGTATTTATGATACCTATATCCTGTTATGAACCTATATCCTGGTGCCGAAATAGTGAAATGTGAAAAATAGTGGAAAATTCCATAGGCGTATCATTTTAGAGGGGGCAGAATAAAAAAAAATTAAATAAAATTTATTAACAATTTATTAAAAAGTTATTAACATTGTTTTTAAGTGTACTTGTGATGGTTCTTTTTTATTATCTTAAGAATATTCCCTCGTATACATTTTTGATCATTTTCAGTTCTCCTCCTGTCAAATTCGGTCGCTTACGATTGGAATTATTGGTTCTAGAACCACTACTACTCGCATTCGTCGCTTCCAAAAAAAAGTAGTAAGTCTTTGGTCGCTTGCATCTTGGAACCTGGTCGAGATATTGGGACGTTCGTGGTACCATTGAATTAATTCCCTGTTTAAATACCAATCGACTGGTATAAAAAAGTATGGGGGTCGTTTGTGTTTTGTAAAAGTTGCGCGAACATAAACACATAAACGTACGTGCGGTAGAGATTTTGGAGTATATCTAGGGTAACTCGTCTTTAGTCGCTTGCATCTTGGAACCTGGTGGAGATATTGGGACGTTCGTGGCACCATAGAATTCCCTGTTTAAATACCAATCGACTGGTATAAAAAAGTATGGGGGCGTTTGTGTTTTGTAAAAGTTGCGCGAACATAAACACATAAACGTACGTGCGGTAGAGATTTTGGAGTATATCTAGGGTAACTCGTCTTTAGTCGCTTGCATCTTGGAACCTGGTGGAGATATTGGGACGTTCGTGGCACCATAGAATTCCCTGTTTAAATACCAATCGACTGGTATAAAAAAGTATGGGGGTCGTTTGTGTTTTGTAAAAGTTGCGCGAACATAAACACATAAACGTACGTGCGGTAGAGATTTTGGAGTATATCTAGGGTAACTCGTCTTTGGTCGCTTGCATCTTGGAACCTGGTGGAGATATTGGGACGTTCGTGGCACCATAGAATTCCCTGTTTAAATACCAATCGACTGGTATAAAAAAGTATGGGGGCGTTTGTGTTTTGTAAAAGTTGCGCGAACGTAAACACATAAACGTACGTGCGGTAGAGATTTTGGAGTATATCTAGGGTAACTCGTCTTTGGTCGCTTGCATCTTGGAACCTGGTCGAGATATTGGGACGTTCGTGGCACCATTGAATTCCCTGTTTAAATACCAATCGACTGGTATAAAAAAGTATGGGGGCGTTTGTGTTTTGTAAAAGTTGCGCGAACATAAACACATAAACGTACGTGCGGTAGAGATTTTGGAGTATATCTAGGGTAACTCGTCTTTGGTCGCTTGCATCTTGGAACCTGGTCGAGATATTGGGACGTTCGTGGCACCATTGAATTCCCTGTTTAAATACCAATCGACTGGTATAAAAAAGTATGGGGGCGTTTGTGTTTTGTAAAAGTTGCGCGAACGTAAACACATAAACGTACGTGCGGTAGAGATTTTGGAGTATATCTAGGGTAACTCGTCTTTGGTCGCTTGCATCTTGGAACCTGGTCGAGATATTGGGATGTTCGTGGCACCATTGAATTCCCTGTTTAAATACCAATCGACTGGTATAAAAAAGTATGGGGGCGTTTGTGTTTTGTAAAAGTTGCGCGAACATAAACACATAAACGTACGTGCGGTAGAGATTTTGGAGTATATCTAGGGTAACTCGTCTTTGGTCGCTTGCATCTTGGAACCTGGTCGAGATATTGGGATGTTCGTAGCACCATTGAATTCCCTGTTTAAATACCAATCGACTGGTATAAAAAAATATGGGGGCGTTTGTGTTTTGTAAAAGTTGCGCGAACATAAAACACATAAACGTACGTGCGGTAGAGATTTTGGAGTATATCTAGGGTAACTCGTCTTTGATCGCTTGCATCTTGGAACCTGGTCGAGATATTGGGACGTTCGTGGCACCATAGAATTCCCTGTTTAAATACCAATCGACTGGTACAAAAAAGTATGGGGGCGTTTGTGTTTTGTAAAAGTTGCGCGAACATAAACACATAAACGTACGTGCGGTAGAGATTTTGGAGTATATCTAGGGTAACTCGTCTTTGGTCGCTTGCATCTTGGAACCTGGTCGAGATATTGGGACGTTCGTAGCACCATTGAATTCCCTGTTTAAATACCAATCGACTGGTACAAAAAAGTATGGGGGCGTTTGTGTTTTGTAAAAGTTGCGCGAACATAAACACATAAACGTACATGCGGTAGAGATTTTGGAGTATATCTAGGGTAACTCGTCTTTGGTCGCTTGCATCTTGGAACCTGGTCGAGATATTGGGACGTTCGTGGCACGTTTATGGTTTATGGTTTATAACCTTATAACTGAACCTTCACTAAACTCCCCGAAATTGGAATGTTTCGGCTACGAGAACGAGAAAATTTGAAGCCTGTCAGCTCTTAAAAACCTCATTCTTTGATCGGTATTGCTTCCTGACTCCCTTTGTAGCCGAATGTTGTTTTTATTCCTAACAATTTCCGCGGGTTAATAAATAAATGTCCCTTTTCCGAAGCGTTAACAACTTCCATTTTTTCACGCAAACTAAGTCGTTTACTAGATGCCATTTCAAAAATCTTTAGTACTCACAATTCGCACAATAAAAATGAAACAAGCAACAGTCGCTAGCCGTGCAGAAGCAAATAAATACGACAGAAATCCCTGAGTCAATACCCGCATGTAATTCCCCCGCCAATATACAAACATTATTTCACCAACGTACAGTCCCATTGTTAGAGGTTCGCGTCCGGTTAAGGGAGGTCTCGATATTTTTTGAAGCAAGAAAACTTGTCCGCGTTCGGTTATGTAAGTTGGTTTTACACGCAAGGAAATAGGCAACAATTTATGTAAATTACAGTGCACACTTGATCGATTTCTGAATAGGTACCTCTACTAGTGCTAAAAAGATGATTAAAAGACAGAATACTCACAATTCCACCGGTGTTTTCAAAGAGCATATTAACTGCCAGCTGTATATCATTGTCACACTCGTGAAGTGCCAGACATACCTCCTCCTCGGACCTCTGCGACATTTCAATCAGCTGTTTAACTTTATCTTTAATACTTGGATCCTCACCTTTCGAATTAGCATCTCTATGATGCTGTTTATCGCCACTACCTTTCCCTACAAAAACGTCCAGATTTAGCACGATAATATGTGGTTTGGTTAAGCCCTTACCACTATCTGATTTGTCTGATTTATGAAATTTATCGGCCTTTGCCCCTTTGCCACCTTTGGAGGTGGTTCGAGTACTCGAACTCATCTTTTTTGTACAGTATGTACAGAGATACTATTTACAAACTATCTAAAATAAAATAGCAAATGTCAGTGTCAGATATATCAGAGAACAACTATAACAAACAACAATCTCCAAAAGTTCACACAAAGAAAACACTGAAAACCACCGAATCTACAAGTTTTATTTACAGGCAAATTAAACTGTTATTCATCTGCATCCAGCAGCTAAATTACGTGTAAATTATACTAGAAAGGGCGAATTCTACAGGACATCGACTATTGGTAAGTTACATATTATTTTTCCTTATATTTTAGCTTAGGTGTTATTGCGGCGACGGCAACACTGCTCAATGCCGTCATACAAAGAACATCGTTGTTATTATGCCCTGAAGAGCATTATTTTGCACGATTTCGCAAAACTGGAAAGGTATAGTAAATACGTATTTTTTCAAACGCTTGCTATGCACAATATCGTCCCATTAAACCATTTTATCACCATGCGGATAGACGCCATTTCAACGCTTGTAAAAGCTAATCTGTGTATTGACAATTACACTGTCGGAAAGAAAAATATCCGAAATTATACTAGCTTTGCTACGCTTTAAAAGAAGCTCAGAGAAAATAAGACATTTGCATTAAAACATACTTGCGATTCACTTTCACTAGCACCAAGTTTTAATTATGAAAAACTGAGGCCGTTAACCATACCTGAATAATTCTGCAAACCCACAACGCACTAGAAGTCACGTGATCGAGTAAAATGGCCTCCGGCCGCCATATTATGCGCGGGATAATTATCCACTGAGATGGACGTTTAAAAATTAAGTCGATAAATTGCACAGTCACAAATAACATTCCCATGGTTTTTCCTAAGAAACATATTGTCTGTGTATTTAGAAGAATTAAGTACAACCAAATAAACCACATATATTAATATTAAATGAATATTTGTCCGATGAATTTACTGTTATCAACTTGTTTATTTTAAAACATATCTATATTATCGGCAGCATTCATGTCAAAAATGACTGTCAAATTAAACTAACCTAATACCAAATTCCGTTTTCTTTTGTCGATATAAGGATAGAATTGCTTTCCCAGATATTCTACGGACCAGCGATAATTTTTTACACTACATCTGTAGTAGGTACATTATTATACAGCTATCATACAAGTAGAAAATGCTGTATCCAAGTAGCGGGACTGGCGTTTATTACCAAAGATCTGCTAAAGTTATCAGATTTCTTAGGAAAGGATGTACAAATAGACCGTTTATTCATATAGTTGTTACGGAGGTAAAATAAAAATGTTTCCAATAATTTTTGAAAATTCTACATTTCTGTTGTTTTATTGTGTAACAGTTTCATGTCGTTTTAGCGGCGGAGAAATCAGACTCGCCCAGTAATAGAACAATTAGGAACTCACGATCCTTTACCAAATCAACATGATGAGAAATTGACATCACTGAATTATGAGCGTATAAGATATTGGATAGGAAACGGTGCTCTTGTTTCGAAACCTGTAGAACAGTTATTAGGTAATATGTAATATATTTTTCCGTTACCTTCATGCCAAAAGACTGATACCCGAGACTTATTTACAAATATATTGTTTTAGGACTAGCAGGATTTTTTCCAATACACCCAACAAGTTGTATGGCGGCATGGAGGAACAGAAAATTAGAGAGCGAAAAGGCACAAGTAACCGATAAAGAAGAGTTAGCTACAGACAATTCTTGAGTTTATATTGTTTTAATAAATAGTGAATAGACGATAATACATCTATTTTTAACAGTACGTACCTACTTCCAAGCTAACGTGGCCCGAATTTGTAAATAAATTAATACTCTCATTAAAGATTGTGTTTAATATGTCAACTCTATGATGAGGTTCAACCCAGATTAATGCTGGTTTGGCAAATAATAGGCCTGTTTAAATATCTTAGAGTGCATTACATAAGCATGTGGAAAGTTAGTTTACTGGGCGTGAAGTCAACTAAGACCGAGGCACATTTCAACATTGCAAAACCGCCAAAATTGTAAATGCAGTATATTCAATAATTAAAAAAATAATAAATATTCCACAACTGTAACAACTGATTGTTTATTTTGAAATAAATAAATTGATAATATTTGATATTAAAAGCCATTAACATAAAAACTAAAACCCAAAAAATATTTTTAAAGGCGTTTTAGCCATAGATACATATCAAACTTATACAAAATAGATGTCTTTTATGTCTACTCCTAAGATGTTGAGAGATCCAAAAAACAAGAGAGATAACAAAAACTGAAAGATATTTGTTTTATTGCTATTTGACAGCTGCCAATTGTCGAATTATTGCATACACATCATGTATGAACTGAGTTACCTAAAAAGCATGAAGTCATACACAAAAATAAGATTTGCACTTTGACAGCTGCCAATTGTCGAATTATTGTATTCACATCATACATGAACTGAGTCACCTAAACAGCATAAACTCATAACATAAAAATAAGATTTGCACTTTGTAAAGGCACTTTGACAGCTGTCAAGTGTCAATTTGACATCGGATTTGAATTCAGCAACCTCAAAAACATGAACCTATACCCTGGTGCCGAAATAGCGTGTAGTGATTCATACATAATATCACACCACCGTCACAATTGAACGGTCTGCCTATTTGCAAAGGATCACAGAATTTCTTAGTGTGCAAATTTAATAGTGGCAGCGACCGAGAGGTCTGACGATTTACATACATTATCTGCGACTTTTCAGCCGGAGGTACGGTCATTTTTTTAGCAAGGATTTTTTCATTTTTGAGTCGTCTGGCGTATCCTTTACCAGGGGTTTTGAGCAAAATCCTTGCAGATGGCACTTCCTCGTGGTCCCCCCAACCATTTCACAAAATTCCAGCCGGAGGTAATGTCGTAGTACCACCGCGGCCGGCAGCTCTCCGTCTATAATGTTTAATTAATTTTTGAGAAGTCTCAGTCAACTAAAATGTCAATAAATTTGTTTATACAACTTATTTCACTAACAGATACTGTATCACGCCTACAGACGCTCTTACTAGAGTCCCTATAAGACAACAATACCAGATACAAAATACATTGATTTTTAAAATAGGAACCCCGCCAAGACCTTTGAGATCCTAACCTAACTAATATGGTAAATTGTGAAAAAGTCGTGTCTTAAATTTCTTACAATTATTATAATTGTTGGGGCACTCACTAATGATGTTCTTTTAATAAAATAAACACACTAAATTCAGTATTTATTACTTTCTCATCAATCTTAAACACAACATGTCGTTTCTCCATAACCCAGCCATAGATATTACACCAAAATCCAGCCTTGTCTATGTCGCCATCTTCCATCTTCCCTTTCCGTCATCGGCGTCATCTAGTTACCACACAACGATTTCTATAATCGTTGACAACCACAGACCATACACGGTTACAACTACAGTAACTACACTCCCTAAATAGGTTGTTACCATGCGCAGTTTGCAGTTGGGCGGTACCGAAAAATGTAAGTTCGGGATTATAAATTCTGTGTTCGCGGAGCATAAGCATTTAATTCTGAACTTGTTCCGAATATGCCTAATGCATCCCGGGACTCGAGCTACAATTTTTACTCCGACGCATGCGTATTGCAATTTGCAGTGTATTATGTCGAACTCATAGATAAGACACGTCGAACTGGGTTCTGTGCTGTGTATGACCTGGGAATTTCAGGTTATATGATTTTGTTTATGTTTATATGGCCTGCAAGCCAACACGTTTAGTGTAAATAATCCTCTTCATTTACTTCCTTTTCTATTTCACACGATACCATGGTTGCTTTGTAGCTACATGCATATTGATAAATACTTTTTAAATTACGTAAGGTTATAAGTATGTTATAAGTATCTATAAGATGCCTGATCATTTTGATTCGTGTTACGATGATTTGGAGCAAGGATTATAGTTCAGTCTATAATCGTTGTATTTGGAGGAGGTCGTTAGGGTTTTAAAAGTACCTAAACAAAATATTTCCAAGAAGTGAATCACTATTTCTAGTATAAATACCACATGAAACAAGATTTTATTTTAAAAACGCAGTTTGTGTATTCCATCTAACATCCCTATGCCCGAGTGCACCGATTATACGTTAAGTTGGGCTTAGTTAAGTCGACTTAAAATATTAAGTCAGGATTATTTTTAATTCAAATGCACCGTTAAAAATTCATAAAGACTTAACTAAGTCCAGTTAAAAGGTGGCAACGTTACCTCTTAAGTCGAACGCCTAGTGACTTTTGACGCTTTTGGGTTATTTTGTTGAAAAATTTTGTGGTGAAAAATTGACTACAAAAAATTTCAATTTGAATATTCGAAGGTAGGTATTTAATTTTGCATCAATATATCTTCTCTTTGTATGGTCGAAGATCGTAATCATTATACATTATAAAGATACAACTTTAATATCTACATTTATCCAGCAAATCATTGCAGATGAAAGTAAGAAGCAAACTTATTGTTCAAACTTTACTCCTGAAGAAAAATAACCCTTTTATTTTTAATTGCAGAATAAAAACACGAAATTGAATTTATATTTTCAATTTTGATTGATGGGATTATATCTGAGGAGAAAAATAGGGTGGGTAGAAATCGTAACAGATACGAAGTCTCCAAATATGGTAAAAAGGTCAAAAACAAATTCACTAAAAAACGGTTTAAAAAGCAAAAAAAAAATTGAGTGACATGAGTCAAGTGACGTCGGTCTTAACACGTTAATCCTGGCTTTGATACACGGTGCAAGATAAATGTGTCACAATAAGTCTGTCTTAAATTTAATCCAGGATTAAGACTACGGTGCACTCGGTCATTGATTCCTAACCAAATAAAATCGCCACAGATCACTGACAAAACGACTAAAATGCTAACTGTATGGAATGACACCAAGAGAACAGAACGGGAAACACGTTCAAAAAACGTTCGCGGACTATGAAAAATCTAGAGCTGATGCAGAATATGACATGCGCATTTAAGATGTTCGGGATAAATTCAGTATTAATTCTGGATGTGCTCAGGATTTCTACCGCTAACATAGCTATGTGAAACATTATACCGAGTGCATATACGGAGAGCGCGGTGCGCCCTCTAGTGGCGATCGTACCGAACTAAAGGTGCATATATTGAGATATGCTAACTTAAGTAATGTTGCGCACTTAGCGGTTTTCCCGCTAAATATGGCGGGTTAGAAATGACTATAGCGGTAGAAAATGGTCATTTAGCGGCTAGCGGAAATTATTTGACTTATTTAATGGATGATTGACGGAAAATCTGACTATTTTAAAATGCATTTATAAACGTATGTTCTGTGCGATAAGTGTATACTGCTGCGTATCGATCTATGTCTAAGCATGTTCTGTGACAGTCATAAATAGTCCCAGACCACAGCATTACATTTATTTTATGACGTCGTTTCATATGCTGTGATCAAAGAGGCATACAACCTCTTTGGCTGTGATAGACGATATTTTTTCTGGACTATATTTTGACGTTTTAATGTATTTTTATTTTACAAGTACATTTGTATACCCTTTTATTCTTTGAGATTTGAGAGGAAGAAAACTGTCATCTGGCGGAATGAAAAGTGGCAGTTAGCTGATTTATAAATTAGAGAGTTGATATCACTGAACTTAAGAAGCTCTTTCAGTTTTTTGGAATAATGACAGATGGAACTCCCCGACTATTCTAGATTCTAGACTTACATACGCAAGAATTGTCAGGAAGCATTCGGGCCTAATACTCGATTCCTAACACTTTTGCGGGCTTCATAACATCCGTGAAGTATAATATCGGTTATCCGTTTAGATTGTTACATCACAGGGTCGCCCGATTATTTTATTTTCATATAAATGGCATACTTTTGTGCGTATTACTTCACGACGTGAATAATTTTAGGTTATTGAAATGCGTCGCAATTTATTAAAGTTTCGCCGGCGGCTTAGCATATACACCCTAAATATTTAGTACTTATAGCACAAAATTAACAACACTGTGTTGTTAATTATGTGCTTATAGCAAGGATTATAGACTAAACTCTATAATCGTTGGTACTGTAGTACCTTACATCATTTTTGGGGTTAGATAAAACTTTTCTGACTGGTCCCTGGATTGGCGACTAAAATTACCGTTTGGGGCGCTGATATGGGCGCTGATGTTTGTAAGCATTGCCACAGGTGGCTCGTTCGAGCCAGATTTGGCTCGTTCAAGTTATAAGTTACTCGGTGGCTCCACTTTGTTAAATTTGGCTCTATTTAGGCTATAGTAACTTCCGACTACACATTTGTTGAGTATTTCTGAACAGCGTTGGAGTAAAACGAGTCGAAATTCCTTAACGTACCCCCGCTGAAGCAAAGAGAGTTAGTCCGTGGTTATATTCATTCTAGGATCTGTGACGGGAGACTAACACTGTTTTCTATGGTTAGGCATCATGATGATCTGTGGTTGTGAAACCTGAGCGCATTGATCATGAAATTAAACGTGTTTTGTTCACAGAACAACAAATCAAAAGTTAAATATCTTCAAAATATTTAACACTGATTGATGTTTCACGGTCATGTAATATTTATTCGAAATTTGAGGTACCCATATTATTTTTTATAAATACTTTTAGAAAACCAAATACGTATTGTATTAACCAAGAAATCACTGGTAAATAAACCATTTTGAAATAGCTCGATTTGGTATGTATTTGCTCAATTTTTTCACATGATCTGTGCCTCGAAAATAATCATGCCTGTGGCAACACTGTGTTTGTAAACTTAAACAAAAATCGGGAAAGCACGCCATTACGTGTTTTCGTGCGCTGCGCTTAAACTCGAGAACATTTTCTTAACCGGGACATTTTTATACGTACTGATCGTTTATCCACTTTAAGGGGTTTTTAAAACAAAGGTATGTAGTTTTGTTTATCAGTAGAATAGATGTTTATACGGCGTACCTGTACTGATATAAAACGTTATTTTTAGGTTATGATGGACGATTTCAATGAAGAGGCTTTTCTTTCATTGGGAAAAGTGTTTTCTTACCTGCAAGCCACTCCAGAGAGTAGATGTGTTGTAGTAAATGCCAAGCATATAATTTTACTTCGAACTACATCTGCTACAATGGAATTAATGCAAATTATAGCACTATGTTTGCAAACTAGCAAAATCTAATCCACGTAACACTAATTATTGACAAAAAAAACAATTATCGTTTATAATTTATTTACATATAAGAATATTCGCACATATACAATAAAGTTCAAGAAAACAAAGATTCTACGCTGCAAAAATAAACAAAACGTAAAAAGTAATAATTTTTGTAAAATTCTACATCCCTTAGTGAAGCATTAATCATTAGAGTGTCACAATAGTACAACAAGTAATACATCAATTGGGATTACATAGGCCCTATATAAATAATGTTAGTTACTTCGAGTTAAATTTTCAATGTACACAGATAATAATTCCACGCTTCCTGTGTACTTAAAACACAAGCTAAATAAAAAACAATCCTCGTAAAGCATTCGCCTGCTCCTGGCAACACATTGCTCTCCTTTTATTCGGTTTTCTCAACAATCTTGTTGGCTAAAAATTAGTCTCGATTAACATTTTTCTTTGGAATATACTACAATATATTCTCTATTGTGCGGGTAAAAGGGCATGACTCAGAGAATGGCCAAAACGACTTGACTACATTGGTGAAAGCGCCGTCTGCTAAAGATGTGTCTGGTAAAGTCGTGTTAAATGGGGCCTAACTACCACAACAGCGATGACACATGTAACTTACGTCCCGTCTCATCCAATGCTTTTTCGATATGATAGATTTAAGTCGACTTGTGTCTGAAATACCAGGATGATTTAATTCGTTTTTACCCAATGAGTAAGTAAACAAAAGCATGTGCATATGTTGCATGTGCTGCTCTGTTTCTGTAAATGTTGTGCATATTTTAGTATACTTGTGTGAGAAATGTCAAAACATAAAAAGTTTTTTTAATAAAATGCTGTTCTATCCATTTGGATTTTTGCATCATTTCGGCTTAAGTCTAGTTTAAATTCTTCTAAATATAATCCTGCTTTACAAAATTGGGAGAAACATCGAAAATTCATTCTGAACATTCATATTTATTCACGTATGCCCTTTTGCCTGCGCAATAGAGATATATACTACAATGTATATATGTATATATTGTAGTATATATTGGGAAGAAGCAAATATTTATTTACAAACAAAAATAGTAGTTTTTATTAGTAGTAGTTTGCGAACATCCACCTAAAAAACATGAAATCCAATGTGAAATGACCTGCCCGATTCGAATTTTTCGTTCGCCCTTTGATCCAGAATTGCCAAATGTGTCAAAATAAGAAATTTTTAAAAAAAAACTGGAAATTTTCATTACAATAATATTTTTTGCAAACTATCGCATAACTTTGTTAGTTGACGTCCGATCGTTATGAATGTTGGATATAATATTTTTCAATACTTCCCTTACACAGTGCCGTAACAATGGGGAATTTAGAAGGTCATATAAAACATAAGAAATTTTTTTTTCGCTAGATGACACAAATAGACCAGGACTGAAAATGGTAAAAAGTGAATATAACAAAAATGAAAGGAAAAATAATTTACGGACGATCTGAGGTCGGGAAGTGGAGGAGCGAGTTTTTAAGGGTAAAACACGGTTTATCTCGATTTTCGGCAAAACTACAAGTCCTATGGAAAAAAGTTAAATGGCAAAGTTGTAGGTAATAAAAAGATCTACAACTTTCGTATTTACACTTTTTTCATATAACCTCAAAATTTATGTGAAAAATTCAAATAACCAAGTTTTTGGTTTTTCATCTTTTACAAAAAAAAAATATTTATTTTTTCATAAAAAGACAAAACATAAAAAGGTGTTTTCACCAAATTTTTTTACAATTTTTTTTTGTAAAAGAAAAAACCAAGAACTTGGTTATTTGAATTTTTCACATAATTTTTGAGGTTATATGAAAAAAGTTATATACAAAAGTTGTAGATCTTTTTATTACCTACAATTTTTCCATAGGACTTGTAGTTTTGCCGGAAATCGAGATAAACCGTTTTTTACCCTTAAAAACTCACCCCCTCCACTTCCCAACCTCAGATCGCCCATAAATTATTTTCCTTCCATTTTTGTAATATTGAATGAATTAAAATAGTCCAAAATCACGTTAGCTTCAGCATCCGACTTTGTGGTTTCAAAGACAGTGTCAAAGTTGGGTCTGTAAGACCTCGAAATGCGACTCTTTCGACCAATTTTTATTATAAATTAATTCCTCTGCTGTGGACGGGAGAATGGATATAACTAGTTATTCACAACACTTCAGCAAACAAAATGATTGATACACTGTGGAGTGAAGCAATTAGAAATGGATAATATCACACAAGCCATGGATAAATATCATATGTTTATAACCTCACTACAAAAAGTGACATTGCTGTCAGTTTCACATATTATTTTAGATTTTAGCAGTGTATCAGGCATCTAATATTTTAAGACAATATTATGCTACTTACTAGCAGATGCTGCTAGTAGTATAGTTCCCGGATTCTGCAACGACTTACCTGTATCTTTGACCTTATTCAATGTATCATCAATAGTGCGATGATGTTTTAGAAAATAAGGTTTGACAATTTTTCTGTACAGCAGTATAGCACCATTGAATTCCGTAGGAATCACGAGCCAAACCAAGAAAATACACTGAAAAATATTTAGAAAACATTTAGAAACATAAATATCTACATAATATCTAATATTACCCAGTAAATACGTAAGTAAGTACAGTTATAAACGAGAAATAACCAATAGTTTTATTGATAAAAAAGGTTTTCTACAAATTAAAAAAAGTGTTCTACAGCATGCATTACAGGAAATAAGACGTAATGTTGGAAAAACCAAGTTCCGTCATATCTATTTGGAAGTAATAACCATATCAAACTAAAACACTAAAAAATACAAATTATTAATCAATATTTTCAATCCCCGATAAATGACCTTGACTACATATTACAATAAATTAAATGAATGTATGATAATAAATAACAAACAACAATAATTTCCATATTGTTGTCACGTTATGTATTACCTATTGCAATAATTTTAATGATGACATCATTATGACTAATTATAACATGTAAACAATTTAAGTGCACAAAAATTGTTTAAGTTAATACCTACCTAGGTATATATGTAATCAAAATACTTGTATTCTTACCTTCACAAGCCAATACAATGGGAACCAGCGCACTATAAAATCAGCAAAATATTCAGTAACGGAAAAGAGGGCATAAACTACCCAGTACGTCAACAATTTCGTGTCATCATCTTTTGACATTGACTCGATGGCATGAATGGATATGTAAGCGGGGTACAGAAACCCTACGGTGTTGCAAACCAACTGGGCGGCATAACCAAAAACTAGCCACAGGCCGATAACCGTAACAATTCCTAAAACACCAAGTTTATCAAATACATTCATGGCCAAAAGTGTAAAAAGTATTTACCGAGGAAAATATAAATCCTGTCCACGCCAGTTTTCTTTTCAGCTTTGGCCAAAAGGGCAGTCCATGGCCTCCCAGGATCATGCAAAGCTGCGGATAATTGGTCTTTTAAGTCCTTTAATCGGTGGCCCATTTTTCACTGCAAATTTTCTAATTATCACGTTACAAGACAATTCAACAAAATTTCAAAAACGTACTAATCGTCTATTTGCACCGAGTAGGTCGTGCGCGTCACAAAACAGTCAAAACCACAAAACATCTAGAAAGCTAAAACATAATTATAAGGTCAACGCACTCCCACAGAGATAAACATTTTATAATATATATCTGTGGTTTTACTTGACCCGAGTCCAAGGATTATAGACCAAGTTGGATTTATAAACTTGACGTTGAGTTCAGTTCAGTTCCGTTTAGTTGAGTTGCGCTGCGCCCACGGTCGCGATCAGTTGCAGTTCGCTGATCGTTGTCTGTCTAATTTATAAAGTGTCGTTGCCGTACGTCGACGTTGTGAAATTCTGTCAACTTAACCACTAACCCTACTTTTTTACTTGTTTTGTGAGAGTTGAAAGTATTTGTCGTTTGTAAAAATAGCTGAAATATGGAACTCGGTAGTAGTTTACTTGAATTGCAATAATTATCTTAATTAGCTATTTTGGAATAATTTTATGTGCTTTGTACATAGAACGTAGCCTAACCACAACTGTGCCATGCTTTACGCCACAACTTAAAACAAAACACCACGTGATTGTAATATTCGTATAATATTGGTTGTGACGTCAAACGCCAGCGAACTTCAACGGCAAAAGATAAAAGATGGTCATTTTATGAACGTCGCTCAGCGTACTTGAGCGTATTCGAGCATACTTTGGCGCAACGAACCGAACTGAACTGATGTTTATAAATGCATAGCATGCGACTTGTATGTTTATATCGAACGGCAGCCTGCGGAACTGAACTAAAACTGAACTGACTGCAACGACAGAGTTTATAAATCCCACTTAACTCTATAATCGTTGACCCGAGTCAGATATTCCGTCGCACAGAAGTCAAATCATTATGATTCAAATCGATATGTCTTATATTCTGTGCTTAAAACATCTGCAAAGATAAGTCAATTCACCGAGTTTGCAAATATGAATATGTGCATGTATCAATTGGACACAATGCCCAGAGATATAGCTACATCTCTGAATGATCTCTGATTATGCCACAGAATTAACAACACACTGCGTCGGACCAGTGGCGTACACGATGAAAGGTGCATTTATAAAAAATATAAAGCATTCTCTAACCATTTTAATATATAAGAGTCAAGAGCATTCAAAAAGACCAAGTAAACAAATACCAATAATCTCAACACCAAATTCAGTCATGAACAAAGCTAGATTAAGATAAACAAAAGTTTTCACAAAATGATGAATCACAGAACACTTAAATTCAACGGATTCTTTTGGACAGTTGGGTCCAACGTATAGGACTATAACCACTTCCTAGGATATAGTCTTATACGTTGGACCCAGCTGTCCGAAATAGAAAAAAAAAGCAGAGTTCGTAACTGAATACGCACGCAGACGCCGTAATAGATCAGAAATCAACCACGTAAAACGTTAAATTGTTTAGAAACACTCTCGCTGGACGTCCCGGAATGGAAGTCAATCCTGACTCCCCCTCCAACGCCCCAACGGTTATATAGGCGACCTGCACATAATGACCGCGAGCGCCTCTCTCGGTGAATCATACAAGTTTCCACTAGACAACACACTAGATTGATGTTTGGTGTGATTATAAACTGTGATGTGATACTGTGCAAAGAAGTGAAAGTGAAAGTGTTATGTATGAAAACCTAAATATTTACAATAATTATTACTGGAAATGCAAAGAAAAATATGTTTTGGTTTCAAGCAAATTAGTTTCTCATATTTTTCCGCTGGGAACATAGAAAAGGGGAAAATTGATTGGTCCCCACTTTTGTTTGTTAAAATTTGAGTAATAAAATGCATGTAAAGAGTAAACATGAAATGAAATTACCAGTTTCTCTGTACTTTACTTAACCAAATATCTCCTCTTGTATTTTCATGGGGTTTGCTAGGAAAAGGTAATTATTTTTACAGCCCACTACACAACAATTGTTTCCATAGTATGATGAACGTTTCTCCATATCGCAGCGGGGACAATTTAATAATTTAAGAGTACAAAATAATTATAACCTACAAAACGTCTATTCTGTCAAATTGCAAATTGACTAGCAAGAACTTACTAGTTGGGGGCGCTGGAGTAAAATTCGCAGGTCGCCTATAGGAGTCACTTAATAATTTAATTTATTTAGTTTAAGCATATAAGAAGCCACACCCGCGCCACAGTGCGGGAGGCATTGATCAATGAGAATGGAAATATTTCTTGTATAAATAATAAACTGTATGAATAATGGGCACTGCTTTATGTATAATGTTTATTATGTAAATAGTACGGTACACAATTGACGTTTCTATTCCCAACGTTTCAAAATGGTGGATGTTTGTCATTAAATCATTACCATTTAATAAAACATACATTTCAATATTAAAAATAGTTGTATTATTTGGAAATAAGTTAAACTGAGATGAAAAAATCATAAATTTTCTGTTTTATCCTCAAACATGTGTGATGCATGTTCTGATTTTTTACAACTGCTCGTTTCATGTAAGTTTTGTAGCTTTTTACAATGGACGTATCTATCCGATCCACATATTGAAAATAGCTTATAAAACAACCTCATTTTAAACCGAGTAAAAAAGGGCATAGTTTTAGGTTTTTGTAGTTCTTACAGGCAGTCTATATCTTATGTGTGCATAAAATTTTCCAGATGAGGCTCAAGTTTGTAGAGATACAAACGAACAACCAATCTTAACAAAGAGAGATGTGGACATTGTTTTTGTATATGTGCAAACTTGGCCTGCTAGGTAAGAAAATTCGTCGTACCCAAAAAAAAAACAATATTTCTGATCCAAACAATGTAATTGATTCGTAGGCAATGCATGTGTTGCTACAGAGACCCCAAAAACCTGGAGCGGTTCAGTTACATCACACAGGGTCTTATCTATATGGCAGCTAGCCAGCTGAAATGTCTCGCGGAGAAAGGTGCAAAGTCCGAGGCATTAGAGGAGACAGAAAATAAGGAGGAAAAAATTGAAAACCCTCAAGATGAAGGGAAGGAAAACATTGAAGTTATAGAGAGGGATAAATTATTAATACTCGTGTCTAAGATATTTCTGCTCAACTTCCCGTTGTACGTCGCTTACAAGCATACTATACAAGCGAAGCTGGATGAGCTCACGCAGCAGGAGATGCAGAACTTGAATTTATTCTGCGATCTGCACGACTCTGAAATACCGATATACTTGCTGAAAAATGTCAGTTGGTTCTGTAAAATGGGGGGATTGCTGGCTATGACTACCTGTTTCACGCAACTTTCTCCGGAATTGTTGCCAGTCTCGACGGCGCACGCCATGATATCAATAGGTGAGTGGAGTTTTATTAATTTAATCTAGTAGGAAGAGCCGTGAGAGTCAGGTTTTAGCAAATAACGTGAAAAAAATTATGAGTAGTTGAGGCTAATAGTAATGAGAATTTCTTAAGACTTCAAATTAAATGAATGTGTAAAATGTAAAATCAATTTTCATCTGAAACATGTGACATTTAGATTTAGACGAAATTTTGCGAAATATGGTTTTGTTGAAACAGATAACCGTCCCCTCTGCACAAGTAATAACGACCTTGAAAACAAGGCTGCCGTATCGAAAGCGTTAAGATTTAATATTCCCTATTACTAGTGATGTAAAATTCCATGAAACAAATGAATGAAGTTAATGTTTCATCTGAAATTTATGACATTTCTGAATTAATTTAGGTTATATCTTCATGAAGGTTATGTTTGTAGATGTACTTGTTAACATTATTTAGCGGCCTTCTTAGAAAACTGCAGTTACATCGCGCGATCCTTCTAAATTCGTTGTGAAACGATTTTGTATAAGGGCCGACGTTTCCTTACAACGTGTCGCCAAATGTTGCTTCATTTGATGCGTTTTTAAAAAAGAATATTTCCAATATTATTTTTACCCTTTATTATAAACTGTTTAATCAGTTACTGTTGTGATAAGTTTTAAGATGGGATGTTGTGAGAAGTTTTAAGTCACTAAACATGAGCAATACTAAATGCTCAATATAAGTAGTGAGAGATTGTCCGGAAGAGGAGACCATAGCGTGCAAGTGCAAAAATTGAAAAGCTTCAGTGAAATCTTGAAACGTTTCGGGAATTTGTGTAAAGCGGAATGAAGCGTATATAAATGATACGGAAAGGACCCCGCAATATGGGGCATGGGTTTCGGTCAAATCGTCCGAATTTTGGATGTGTTTCAGGCTTCGTCATCCCAAGCAAAAGCTCGGGCGCAAAGCTCGAAAATCAATACTTTGGCCGCTACGGAGCTTGACAGCTCCAAAGCCCCACCACAGATTTATTTATTCGTGCAGTCTTTATAGATTTCTAAATAACTTATTTTTTCGATTTTAATGTCTAGGTTTATGTTTTTGAGGTTGTTGCATTCAAATCCGACGTCAAATTGTCCGAATTGACGCTTGACAGCTGTCAATTAGTTGTCAAAGTGCCTTGCAGATATCGGAAATGAAAGAAAGGGCAGGAAACATCCTGCAAGAAAACCGATTCATACCTTTTGGATACTTGAATAAACAGTAATCCATTGGAAAAAAATTTTGCCCGTAATTTTTTTTATTAAATATGCTTTTTTTAATTGACTTATTTTCTCACGTTTTAAAATAATATATAAAGCCCTGATAATAATAAAATTGTCAAACTAAAAATCTTAGATTTTTTCACTTCTCGGAGCTATTCTTGAAAGGCTTTAGAAAATATCCCCATTGGAAAAACTAAAAAATTTTGAATACCACTTTGTTATTAATTCAAAATTATATAAAAAATAGAGAAAAAATTCGTGTTATAATTTTTTTTCAATGGTGCAAACTACAATAAAAACAACCATGTATGTTATGTGGACAAATTTTGCTCTATTTTTTATATAATTTTAATTTTAAAACAATTTTATATAATTTTAATTTTATTTTTGTATTTCTATGTGTCACTTTATTTCAATGTTTTTGATTGTTAATAACAAACTGGAGAATAGAGCGGAAATACAAAAATAACAGAAATACCAAATAACTTAAAATTATAAAAAAAAAATTGTGAAAAATGAAATTTTGTTACAGTGAAAAAAAACATTTAACATGAAAATTAATTTGTTTATAACAAATTGTATATTAATAAACAAATAAAATATGAGCAATTTTTTTTAAATATGGAAAATCTATAGAAATGTGGATTAAAAATGCTACCATAATATTAATATTTAGCAACAAAAAAAATGCTATTTAACAATTGCGATTTTAAGCAATAATTTTTTTAAAAAACAATTTTTTTCTTAAAAATCATTAATTTTTTGGTTGGGATCCAAAACAAAAGGTGGATTATCTTAAAAAAAGGCATTTGTTTATAACAATTATTTCAAAAATAGAGTAAAAAATTATAAAACATCATTTTTATGTAGCTTTATATTTTTTTTTTCTTTCATATTTCTATTTTTTTAATAAAGCCAGGATCTAATTGGAGGTATTAGAGAAAAAAAAATTTTTTTCTTTGTTTTTTATTTTTCCATTTTTTAAGGCCTTAGATTGTTAATAACAAAGTGAAAATGAAAATTTTTCAATTTTTCCAACGAGGATCTTTTCTAAAGCCTTTCGAGAATAGCTCAAAGAAGTAAAAAAAATACGAGGCTTTTAGTTTGACAATTATCGTAGTTTTCATGTTAATTTAAAACTTGAGAAATGAAGTTAATTAACAAAAGCACATCTAATACAAATATTACGGGATTTTTTTCCAATGGATTGTGGTTTATTCAAGTATCCAAAAGGCATGTAATTTTTTCTTATTTCTTAATATTCATACACCGCAAAAATAACGCAAAGCCAAAAATAGGGAACATGACATTTTAAATATAAAAATAATACTAAAAAACATAGCGTAACGTTGCATGAAACGTGTACTTCAAAAGAAAACAAGATTTCTAATTCCGCGCGATCAGTATGAAGGATCTGAACAGCGATAAAATTGAAGCGGCTCGAAACTAGCTGTGACGTCACCAGCTACAATATTCGGTGGGCGTTGCGCCGGAAAGCGGCCGAATGAAGTATGAAATCGAGCGGTCGAGTGCCGGGATCTCCCGTAGCCGACCGAATCGGTCTCCTCGTCGTACCTTTACGTAGGGAAAGATATATCAATGACGTTTTGTCTGAGCACGTTGTCCCTTTCGCCCCGTATATTGGGAATATTTTTTTACCATTGCACGATAACGCAAGACTACATATAGCGCGCATCCTCGATGAATATTTACACGAAGTAAATATCCGAACTGTACATTGGCCACCGCACAGTCCCGATATGAATCCTATTGAGCACTTTTACTGCCAACCGGCGAGATGTCCAAATAATCAAAAATCAAATATCCAATTTAATATCGAGTATGCCTCGGCGATGCGAAGCAGTTATTAGAAGTAGGGGTGGAAACACGCGATACTGACGTACTTTTCTTTTTTTTCTTGCTATGTATTGTTAGTTATTTAGCAAACCGAATGGGGGGGGGGCTGAAACTCCCTTGCCTCCTCTGTGGAGCCGCCACTGCTAAACGGCATAAACTCATAACAAAAAAATAAGATTTGCACTTGTCAACGCACTTTGACAGCTAATTGACAGCTGTCAAGTGTCAATTTGACATCGGATTTGAATTCAGCAACCTCAAAAACAAACCTACGAAATTCCACAAACGAAACGAGGCGAAATTCCATAAGCGTATCATTTTAGAGGGGACAAAATAAAAAAAAATGAATAAAATATCCAAGTTATTAACATTGTTTTTAATTGTATTTGTGATGGTTTTTGATGGTTTTTTTTTATTATTACACATTTAAACCATTTTCCAGAAATCCTGATGAAAAAATTTCGTTTTTCTTAATAAGAAGACTTTTCCGATTTCGTTTTATATGACGAAAATTCATCTCGTGCATAGTTCTCAAAAAAACTTTCCGAGATAACTTGGGTAAAGATCGATCGTCAGAAATAGCACGTGAAATTATCTTCAGTGTCGGAATCTCATTTTTAAAAAAGAAACCATGGATAATCAATTTTCTTTCTGCCACTAGTTTCCGTTTTCTTCTTTTTCGCAATGGGTTCCTCATCTGTAACTGCACGAAACACACTATTCACACAGACTTTTGTCAACGAGGCGCATATATCAACTGCCTGAGTTTTAGTGATTCCAGAATACTGTTCTGATATTCCTTCGTATACATTTTTGATCATTTTCAGTTCTCCTCCTGTCAAATTCGGTCGCTTACGATTGGAATTATCGGTTCTAGAACCACTAGTACTCGCATTCGTCGCTTGCATCGCATAAAAACACTAAACACTCGCGTATAACACAATATTATAATTAATTTATATCGCGAATCAACCGTGCATAAGGCACAATGAAACGCCACAACGTACACAAATTTGCACACTAAGAAATTCTGTGATCCATTGCAATTAGGCAGACCGTTCAATTGTGTTGGTGGTGTGATATTATGTGTGAATCACTCCACATGATGTTGCAGGTCTCTGATGTTGCAGATATCAGAGAAATTCAAAAAACAAAATGTTCAGAAAACATGATGCTACAGTATGATTTCATTATGTGTCCGTTGTTGTCGCTAACGCGCCCTACAGGGTGTCCCGAATTTGACGTAAAAAAACTATTCTAATTTTTTTACCCTGTTTACCCCTAAAACTGAAATATGAATAAATAATTTTAGTGCAGTGCACGTACCAAAGAAAGAAGCTGCAGTTCAAAAAAAAATTATCGAAATCGATCCATCGGTTCGCCAGAAAATCAACTTTGAAATTGAGGATAATTTTTGGTTGTGCGTCATTTTTCCGGCTAAGTGTATTCAATGGGTTTTAATAATTTTTATCGGCCGAACGCACGTTCATCCTCTTTGTATTTACCTCTGAATTAAAATTATAAATATTGGCAGTGAGTCCTAAAATGTGGCGCGGGCAACATATTTAATTTGTGAAGGTCAGTGGCCTAAAATGATAGTTAGGAGATAGAGAAATAATAAAAAATTAAGTTTCATTTCTACAAACAAACCGAATGGGGGGGGGGCTGAAGGAGCCGCCACTGCTAAACGGCATAAACTCGTAACATAAAAATAAGACTGCACTTTGCTCGGGCACTTTGACAGCTAATTGACAGCCGTCAAGTGTCGATTTGGATAATTTGACATCCGATTTGAATTCAGCAACCTCAAGAGCATATGATTTTCGAGCTTCGTGCCCATCGAGACTATCGCTTGGGATGACGAAACCTAAAAACCATATCCAAAATTCAGGCGATTCGACCGAAACCCACGTACCATACGATTATTGCGGGGGGTCCTTTCGAGTTGAAATTGAGAGTTTCCCCTCTTTTTAAAGAAAGGTTCACGCTATAATTCCCCGCACCTCGTATTTCAGTATGCAACCTGAAGCTGTGGATGAACTACAAGAGTATGGTGTCTATGCTCGTGCCGTTACGCTCCTGCGTGTTACGGTACATGTGCAAACTGTCCGACCAAGATCTGCGCACTCCTACCATCAAAAGTATGGCGGGTGAGTAATTATTGGTATAGGTAAATTGAAATGAAAAGACACCAGGAAATGACGTAATATGCGCCGGCGGCCATCTTCAATTGCTTACTCAGTAACGGCGTCAATTTTATTTTCCAAAGGGGTCTCGACGAAACAAAAATGAGGTTATTATTATGTAAGAAAAATCGTTAATATGTTTTATGCTGTACAATGGCCAGCACACTTAGCAACTATTGTTGAATGCTTTATTGGAATCATTGCAAAAAATTGAAAGTTTTATATTTTATGTTAAAATGAAAGTTTTGGAAATTATGGAAATATTTTGTGGCGTAAAATATAAATCATATAGTACGAATTATTAAATGTGGAACGAAATAAAAATGTACTCTATAACATCGAAATAATAACAAAATCATATGCATTTTTAATTTATGGATATAAATACTATAGAAGCGGCTGCACATCTTCATCTTCATCCTCATCTTCATCAGTTGACCCTGTATTAACGGAAAACCGGACTTCGTACACTTCATCCATGATATGTTCATTCTCTATGTACTCTTCTTCCAGTCGTTTAACGTGGTCACGCAATTTTTTCTAATCTTCAGGACCGATTTGTTCAAACCTCAATTCTTCATCATGGCCCAAATCTTCTCGATAGGGTCGAGATCTGGATGGTATGGAGGTAGACCTATTGCTGTGTGTCCATTTGCCGTTAAAACTTCATCAGTATACAAAACATCCACGCCTTTATGTCATATAACTCGATCCTCGTCATCTGGTCGGTGCGGAATGCCCTTATTTTGCAGCCATTGTGGCATATCGGCCTTCAAAGAAGCTAACGTGGGTTCCTTTATGAATTTTACGTTGTGGTAAGGAGCGTCATCCATAACAACTACGTGGCGCGGTGGTAAATTTTTTATTAATTGCCGCTCCATCCATGTTGAATAATCTTTATTGTTCATTTCGTCATGTAGTCGCCACTTTCGGTTCCGGATTTAAATATAAGTAGGGAATTCGGTACGAATGCGGGCACTTGGCTTGGCTTACCTCTACTTTGGCTGTGGATCAGTTGACCCTTTCTCCCCAACTTTTTATTTTCAGCCGTCACTCTAGCCATCACAACATGACCGAACAAGAACAAATCAATAAAATAATGTCACAACAAATCACCAAGAATACAACACACGAAGAAACGCACACGCTACTCTGATAAAGGGTGTAAAGGGGATTTTCTATGCTAATTAAATAAAACAACCAAGACAGTAACACTAAAGGAACCTGTTTAAATATCGTATTAAGTAGAAATCGTTTGAATTTTAGGCAGAAAACCGCCGCATGTCGCTACTAATGACCGCCGCATGTCGCTACTAATGACCGCCGCATGTCGCTCCATTTGTCAGACATACGGACCACCGCTATTATTGTCTTCAACTCGCCCGATACGGAGACAGGTTTTTCGCGCAGAGATGCTACTGGTGTCTTTTCATTTCGATTTACCTCTAACATCTTAACGGATTCAATTTTTAATGGATCGAAATTTTTAACAGATTTCATGTGGAACGCAATAAAGGATCCCTTAGACTCCCCAGTCGCTTTCGACGTTGACGGTTTAGATCTGGCCTTTAAGTATTTCACGTCTAGTACGCTGACGATGCGTCTGGCCGGCATCACCCAGATCAACAATCAGATCGGCGTCCTTGCGGAGATATGCGTCGGAGAGTCCCTGCCGGAAGCCGAAGCGGCCCCCCGGCATATGGCGGACTGGCTGATAAATAACAATATCATCTCGCATATTTTCGGGCCCAATCTACACGTCGAGGCAAGTCAGAGTAGTAACCATGATACTAAGACTACAAGATACTGCTGACGTCATTCCGTGACAAGTTTCAAATATTCAAATTTGACACATCTTTAAAATACGTTATTTTAATTATTTTGGTCATTTGTGATTGTGATAAACACTGGTTTACTGTGCAATGAAGGGTTGTACCAGTAACAATAATAAAAAAAAGTAAAAATTCTTCCAGTACATTACAACTAAAGTATCGATCTTTAGTTTTCCAACTGCAGTGGAGATTTGCAAATTATGGGTGCAAAAGTGCTACCAAAAGCATGATTTTAATATTAAAAATGCTAGAATATCGTTCATTGTGATGAAGAGAGTTATATCTTAAAAAAATACTTTTTCCGGTAGAGCGGTTTGAAAATTGGCTGTAATTGAATTTTATCATATTTACGAAGTGTTTAAAGCTGAGAATCTGTTTGATGGTTCTGTATGAAGGATTTTGGATGTACTAAAAGCATTAACAGAGATTTTTTCTTAAGAGCTCAGTTTTAGGGAAAAAAGTGAGATATAACCGTGTTGCCTAAATTTTTTTCTAAAAATAAAGAAAGATGTTATTTTTAAAAGAGTGTCATATTAGACATTTTAGTTATAAAATGTAAAAAGAAGGCAACCATTATGAAAAAAATATGTATTCTACTACATTCAATACAAACTTAAGGCTACTGACTTAAAAGACAAGTATATAATAACTTTTTTAAAAATTTTTGAATTCAAATATTTTTCAAAAATTTTCAATTCAAATTTTTTTCAAAACGGCGCAACATTTATGCGCATTTTTCAAAATATTTTAATCTAAATTTTATTTCGAAATAATTGTTTAAATCAAATTTTTTGTTGATATTTTTGAAATTTTTTCAAAAATTTTTAATTCCAATTTTTTGTCATTTGATCAAATTTATTTCAAAATTTTTAATTCAAATTTTTTTCAAAACGGCGCAACATTTATGCGCAGGTGGAATTAATTTTTAGATTAAAATTTTTCTCAAAATTTTTGAATCCAAATTTTTTTCGAAATTTTTAAAAATCTAATTATTTACGTATTTAATAATTTTCAAAATATTTTAATCCAAATTTTATTTCGAAATAATTGTTGAAATCAAATTTTTTGATATTTTTGAAATACCTACAAAAATTTTTAATTCAAATTTTTGTCATTCAATCAAATTTATTTCAAAATTTTTAATTCAAATTTTTTTCAAAACGGCGCAACATTTATGCGCAGGTGGAATCAATGTTTAGATTCAAATTTTCCTCAAAATTTTTAGATTCAAATTTTTCTCAAAATTTTTTAATCCAAATTTTTTTCGAAATATTTAAAAATCTAATTATTTACGTGTAGGTATACAATTATTTTTAAAAAATTTTTAAATCAAATAATTTTCAAAATATTTGAATCCAAATTTTATTTCGAAATAATTAATTGTTTAAATCAAATTTTTTGTTGATATTTTTGAAATTTTTTCAAAAATTTTTAATTTAAATTTTTTTTCATTTACCTAATCAAATTTATTTCAAAATTTTTAATTCAATTTTTTTTTCAAAGCCAACATTAATGCAGGTGGAATTAATTTTTAGATTCAAATTTTTCTCAAAATTTTTTAATCCAAAATTTTTTCGAAATTTTTAAAAATCTATTTTTTTACGTGTAGGTATACAATTAGTTTTCAAAATTTTTGAATTCAAATAATTTTTAAAATATTTGAATCTAAAAAAATGCGGTTTATGTTGTAAACCCAAAATAAACCCAATCAAATGAAACAAGTAAAAAAATTGGAGCTAAATTTTCGTAAAAACTCGAGTAATAGCAAGGAACGCTTTGTTTTTTTAATTAGGGAGAGCAATTCCTCTTTTTTTGCGTCTTTTATACACCCTTTTTTCGTAAAAGCTTTTTTAAAATTGTATTTCTTATGTCAACTTTTCGTCTTACCTATGAAAGAAGAAATGTATAACTGAGATGTAACCGTTCTCGTCAGAGCCAACTTGTTTACTCAAGGAGAATCAAAGAGTTACATCTGCCATCTCTCGGACACAACTGTAATTATACATGTAACTTTTTTCCACATAAAAGTAGACACGTTATTTGAATTATGAATGCACAAAAACCAAAAATAAAAAAAATCGAGATGTAACCCTATTCTTCCAAATGAGCGATATGTTCGAGGCATTTTTCAGATTATGATTTTCATGTTAAAGAAAAATTATTGCAATTGCCCAAAAAATAAGTGGAACTTGAAAGGTAATGCTGTACCTTCACGTCTTTGCCTTTTACTTTTTTCTTTAATAATTATAGATGACATAATTATATTAATAAATAATTAAGAGTATGAAATATATACGTTATAAAAGAAAATCTTAGCTAAAGGCTAAAGAACTTAGCCAAATAAAACTTAGGTTATGGTTATGTCAAAACTTACCTTTCGTGCGGTTGTGTGTACATGCTAAATTGACGCCTGCTCTAAATGGTAAAAAACTGCGCTATGTACTAATAATATTTATTGTACGAATTTAATCAGCAATATAATTTTAACACTAAAAAATCCAAAAACCGAACAAACAACATCAGACATCTGCAAAATCAGAACAGCAACACGACACGGAAAGAAAATAAAAAATAACCGAAGCTAAATTGGATAAATTATATAAAATAAACTAATGTATATTTATATCTATATTATAAGGTATTTACCCGTTCACTTGTAAAGACCCTGTGCAGTTATAGAAAAGTAAAGATCTAATGCAGTAATTACTAATTAATGTACAGGTTCTTTACAACCAATCCTTCTATTAAGTGCCATTCCAGTTGAAGGATTATAGACGTGGACAGTCATTGATTCTAGTTCGTGCCGTAGTAGACCTTTACAATGTCCAAAATAGTTATAACAGTCGAATCATAACGAAACTTTATAATAAAACCATGTGAAAAGCTTTCGTCTCCATATATCGCCATACGTTTTTGTCACGCGGTGACGTCATGCGCAAGTTTGTTCGAAACGCGTTTCCCAAGTGATCATGTCCTGCACTCTTAGTATCATGGAGTAGTACGGTCCGCCTTCCGCGCGCGCTTAACTCCTTTTCGATGCAGGTGATAAAGCAGAGCCACATCATCCTGAACTTCCTCGCGATGGAGGGCAGGATCACCTGCGATCACATGGACGTAATCTGGGCGGCCGCGCAGCTGAAGCATTGCTCGAAGCCGGTGCACGATCTGCTGCCGGGTCTCGTCAAACATTTAGCCGCCGCTCCCACCCTGCACCTGTACAACCTGCTCACGAAACTGGAACCTAAGGAGCATACGGAGCAGGTGAGTTCTTGTAGCGTTCCCGGTGAACTGTCGATTATTTTTGACGATAAATCCGTAGACTCTGTATCTGGCATCGGCCCTCACGAAGGCGGTGTGGTCCCGAGGGGGAGGAGGCGCGCCCGAGATAGGCCTGATAAACGTGGCGGCGTCGAACGCGGGGATAACGCTGCACAAGTGCACCACGTCAACGGAAAATAGCGTAAGCCTCGATCCTAGCAATTCTGAAGATGAACACGTTAGTTTATTTGTTTATGAGTTTGCGGGCGACGTATATGTTTTTCCTTTTTATCGATACGGTTTTAGGGGGAGAGCTCCGGACAGTCGGAGAGCCATAAGAGCGATAGCGAGGAATTGGACGCGGTGGAGATCGACGAGGAGGAAGCCGGCCACATAGTCATGGACAGTACCGGGCCGCCTCCTTGTAAGCTGGCGAGGAAGCAGGTCATCGAGAGGATCCACTGCGACGGCGGCAGCAGCACCGATACGGAGATAGACGGTGAGTAACCTTAAAAGATGGAACTATGACTTCCTTAAATATTATCTCACTTAGTGTACTGTCGGTTTTGAGTTATTTATATTTTTATATGTGCCTATTTCAGTTTTCTTATTACCTTTAAAAATAAATTATTACAAAAATTCCAATATTTTTCGGAAAAATATGGTTCGAAACATAATTAAAAACTATTTTTTTTTTTCAGTAAAGTTTATACAATTGCCCAACTTTTTCAATATGATAGGCGCGCCCCTCTCCCATCCTTCCCATAACAAAAAAATAGACAAAAAAATAACGTTTTTATTTTCACCCCCCACGCCCCCCACGTTTTTGAGTTTTGTTTTTTTTCAAGCTGTCCTCGATTCTTTATAAAAAAACAAAAAAAATTCATTTTTATTTTTTTAAATCGGTTCATCAGGGCCGGAGATGCACCCGTTTAACCCTTTTCCACCCTCTCCCCTCCCATCCCTTCCCTAATTGAGCAATCGCTAAAAAAATTTCGGCCTGCGCTTCCGATAACCATTACCTACAAGAGAGAAAAAAATCAGCCTCCCAATACCGCCCCCTTTCCCGCAACACCCCCATTGCTCACTCCCTTTTTCTTGCCCCCCCCCCCCAAAAAAAACAAAAATCTTAAAACCGCTGTATCTCCGGTTCTAACGGACCGATTTTGACGGGTCTAAAACCAGATTACGCGTATCGAGGAGACCTATTTTTCTTGTTCAAAGCATTTTTCTATCAGTCTTCTCGATTACGCGTAATCTAAAAAAAAACATTAGGTAGGTACCTACTTACACAATAAATATGACTGTAAATATGACAATATGTTTTTACAATATTTGAAGGGCTGCGCGCGCGCCCCCTGGTGGACAACAATTACCGGAAAAGTTACCAAGGGGTAGGGCGGAACATTACGAACAAGTTGGAAAAATTTTTTTTTCAAAAAAGTGACTTCCGTTTGCAAATTTAGACTTAATTCGATTATTATTTATACGGCTTCTAATATGTATATGTAGTTCAACGACCGGCAAGAGTCATATTTACAGTCATATTTATTGTGTAAGTAGGTACCTACCTAATCTACCAAATCGTCAACACTCAACGCCGATTTACTTTGACTCAAAGCTTTGACAAAGATCGGAGCTTGTTTGTTAATAGGTACCTACATAAGTAAACCGAGACTGAATACAACACATTTTTAAAAATAATTACAAATGCAAGACATACCTACCTACCAGCTTCTCATCGCAAAGCGATTTCCAATACACACACGTTTTACATCAAAATTAGAAACTGACCTTGAGGTATTTTACCGTCATTGTAAATTTTCATTTCATTCGTGGCTAGGTAAATTATTAATTTGTGATCTAGGATGGTAAGTACCTACTTATGTAATAAACCAGAGAGCGTTTCCAGTTTTCGTAAATCCCAATAAAACGCCATTTTCCTGCAAGCCACTCTGACGAGACCCTTGGATGAATCAGGCAGATATTGAATTGAACTTTAAATCCCTGCCATGACATCATCATTGGTGAGGTTTGAGGCGGCTCTAAATTCAATGAAATTTCATTGGTCACGAGGCAAAGACGCGGGATTTCGGTGGATATATTGACGCATGCGCTGTTTCGTGCATGTTTTGGCGCGCCAGTGGCGTTTCATTGTGTTTCAAAAAGTCTCGACCCTGGTCTACAAAGCATTTCTCACTCTACTACATTTAATAATCAATTTTAGATAATTTACACAGGGGAGTAGTGAAGGTTTCGTTTGTTCATTATAATTTCCAGGTATTCCCATCAAAAGTCCGAAGGTGAAATGGACGGGCTCGGGAAAATCGAAGAGCGATAAAAGAGTTCACGTCCGGAAGAAAATCCTCACCAGCCTAAATTCTTTACCGGATGGAGTAGAAGCAATAGCTTCGAGCACCTCCCAAGATGAGGCCGACATCGAGGACACCTCTAAACTGAGGAAAAGGAGGAAACTTCTAAGGAAAACAAGGGTCAAACGACAAAAAGGTTAATACAAGTTAAATTCCGCACCCACTACCGTCCATTCTACGATCTCCGACTGTTTCAGGTAACCATAAACGAGTGACGAGGATAGCCGGCATCGAAACACTAAGCGAGGTCGACGTTGACAGCGATCACGACATCAAGAGTGGCCTGAAAGGCGTGACCGCCGCCGCCCTGGTAATACCGTCGCAGATTAATAGCCTGGTGGACGCGTGAGTAGATTAAAATGTTGCCGATTAAAATGTTTTATCCGTCGTTCTTCCTATTAGAAATCTTAAACCCGCCGTCTACTTGGAGGAGAGTTCCTCTTGCAGCGAACTGGGCAAGGAATCCGTCACGCTAGAGGGTCACGAGGGGGCTTGTGCGAATTTCCTAACCTTACATACGAGAGCCGGGTACGTAGACTGTGCAATCCCGTAGTATTCGCGCTCATTATCAGTGGCGGCTCTTGAGGGTAGGCCGGGCCTACCCGGTAACGTCGGAATCTAGGAAATGAGAAATAAATAAATCAAAAGATTAGTCCGAGAACGCCACGATATGAATATCAAAATATTTTGGAAAACATTGCTTTTTACATTTTTTTATTAAAAAAAAAAAAAACCGCTTACGAGAGATCGTCTCGCAACATAATTTCGGTCATTACGCCCAATCACGAGATAACTCGCGAACACATGACTTCGGTGAACACATAACAAAAGTATGGTAGTTCTGTGTAAGCGGAATGATAAGCGCGACGCGCTAACAATTTGAAACATGCATGAAGTAGAAATGGGCATGAAGTGGAAATGGTGAAATTATCAGTGGCGGTTCTTGAGGGTAGGCGGGCTAGGCCAGGCCTACCCGGTAATGTCGGAATCTATAAAATAAAAAATAAATAAGTCAAAAAATGAGCCCGAGAACGCCACGATATGAAATTTTGAAAAACATTGTTTTTACATTCTTTTATTAAAAAAAAAAAAAAAACCCTTACAAGAGATCGTGGTGGGCGTCTCGCAACATAATTTCGCTCATTACGCCCAATCACGAGATAACTCGCGAACACATAACTTCGGTGAACACATAACAAAAGTATGGTAGTTCTGTGTAAGCGGAATGATAAGCGCGACGCGCTAACAATTTGAAACATGCATGAAGTAGAAATGGGCACGAAGTGGAAATGGTGAAATTATCAGTGGCGGCTCTTGAGGGTAGGCGGGCTAGGCCGGGCCTACCCGGTAATGTCGGAATCAAGAAAATAAAAAAAAATAAGTCAAAAAATTAGTCCGATGACGCCACGATATGAATATCAAAATATTGTAACAAAATAATTTGGAAAACATTGTTTTTTACATTCTTTTATTAAAAAAAAAAAAAAAAAAAAAAAACGCTTACGAGAGATCGTGGTGGGCGTCTCGCAACACAATTTCGCTAATTACGCCCAATCACGAGATAACTCGTGAACACGTAACTTCGGTGAACACATAACAAAAGTATGGTAGTTCTGTGTAAGCGGAATGATAAGCGCGACGCGCTAACAATTTGAAACATGCATGAAGTGGAAATAGTGAAATTGTCAGTGGCGGCTCTTGAGGGTAGGCGGGCTAGGCCGGGCCTACCCGGTAATGTCGGAATCTATAAAATAAAAAATAAATAAGTCAAAAAATGAGCCCGAGAACGCCACGATATGAATATCAAAATATTTTGAAAAACATTGTTTTTACATCATTGTTTTTACATTCTTTTATTAATAAAAAAAAAAAAAAGGCTTACAAGAGATCGTGGTGGACGTCTCGCAACATAATTTCGCTCGTTTCGCCCAATCACGAGATAACTCGTGAACACGTAGCTTCATGGGACTTGTAGTTTTGCCGGAAATCGAGAATAACCATTTTTTTACCCTTAAAAGTCACCCCCTTATACTTCCCGACCTCAAATCGCCCGTAAATTATTTTTCCTTTCATTTTTATTATATTATCTCCCCTTTCCAATGGGTTTCATCATACTATTATTTTTTTTCACTTTACCATTTTCAAAGGCTTCAGCTCTGGTCTATCTGCTGCACATGGGGAAAATAAAGTAAATAAATAAATGTTCAAAATTCAAAGGGTCGATATTTTTTTAAACCAAAAAAATAATAGAATGGAACCCATTGGAAAAGGAAGAGAATATAACAAACATGAAAGGAAAAATAATTTACGGGCGATCTGAGGTCGGGAAGTGGAGGGGGCAAATTTACAAGTTATGGTTGTTAAACAGTTGTTAAACAAAAAAAGTTAAATGATAAAGTTGTAGGTGATAAAAACCTGAGGCTTAACATCAAGCCTAAGAAGAGTTTTTCTGTGGGGTTTTCTCTTCATATGTGTACAATATCTGTGGGGTGGCCACAAATATTGTTGTTTTTCATCCATGTCATGTGGAATGTTTAGTTCCTGTTTTGCAATCAGATATCGTTTCTCTTCCTTCCATCCTACTATGTCTCTTTATTATTCTAGCTATTCACACTTATAATTTATAATAGAGCAATTATTCGTAGGTAAAAGTGTACCGTAATTCCGTTTCACAGACTGTATATTAAATACAAATCGGTAAAATACACGTTTAATTTGATAATTTATCATAAATTTGGTGTATGTACAGTGTACGCTTTCTCTGAAGTATCGTAGTCAGACGTCAAGAGTCTGCTAAAACTGATAACTCTTTTTGCCAGATTCATTTCTCGGCATATCTTGGAAATGTTAAGCGGCGAGGAGGCCGAAGTGGAGGGCGACGCAGAGGGTAGCTATTCGTCTAGGATGAGCAACAAATCGGAGAAGAACATGGCCGATTTCGATGGGGAGGATTCCGTCTGTGAGGAAGAACTCGCTCGGTTAACGGAACATGTATGTACCATAGTTTATTTCGTTTGTTTTCCTTACACGTTTACTAAATTTGGTATGGTTGTAGCACAGTTATTTATCGTAAAAAGGCATACTGAACAAGTATTAGAATGAGAGGCAAGCTCTGTCATATTTCTGCCCGCATATAAAAACACTGTAATGTCCGTTAAACATAATAATCAGAGAAACGCATGGCCGCAACAACAAAAAACGACTACTTTCTGTCCGAGATGCACTGGTTACTAATGAAAAACGGGGGGGAAAACGGGGGGAAAAACGGGGGGAAAAACGAGGGGTTTACTGTGCACCGATTTGCACGAAATTTTGGAATTAAGCTCATCTTACCCTTAACTTGAAAAGTGAAAATGACCCGAACTGCGCCTATGATTTTTAAGGGGTAAAAACAACCCCTTAAGGGAAAAGTTCACATTGAGCCATTTTATCGCTAGAAAACGCATCTAATATTAAGGGGTGAAATTGTAAAGTATTTTCTAACACAATCACTTCATATTAAAATCATTTCCAACCCCTTGAAAACCTTACTACCCTTGCGAGCAACCCCTAAATAGAAAAAATCACAAAAAATTAATTTGGTATGACATAAAAAGATTAAGTATAGAGTAAATGATATTTTATGTTCACTATTTTAATTATCGAATTGTCAACCCCCTTTCGACCCTTCAAATCAACCCCTTGATAAAAAATTGTTTAAAAAAATTACTTTTGATGAAATAAAAAGGAATTAAATGTTATTCCACGTTCTCGAAAATGACTATCATATTCTCAATCTTTTCAACCCTTAAGACGACCCTAAATTAAAACATTGAATTACACATTTAAAAAAAATTTAATTATAGAGTAAAAAATCACCATTTATTGAATAAAACATAAACTTACAAGTGGTCTGAAACTGTACCAGATTGAATTAGTAATACATTTTAAAATATTTTACAATAAAAGCATGACGATACGTAAAAATTCCATAGTCATAATTTTCATATAATTTATAAAAAAAATACGATTAGTTTTTGGACCATAAGTCCTTCAATTTTGATCCTATCACAACTTCTAAAAAAGCATTTTAAAGGTAATTTAAAGAGCTACAACTTTTTTCATTACAATGTATAGTGAAAAACCTTTTATTTTGAAACGGTGAAGGGTCAAAGGGCTTGAGAGGGGCTACCGCGCGCTCTTTAAACAATCATATCTCCGTCAATTTTTGTGTGGCAGAAATAAAAAAAAACCAAATTTTTTGTCAGGAAAAGACCTACATTTTTTATCACCACACTTTTTCACGTATCTTTCATCATTTTTGAGATATGAAAAAAAGGTAATTCTTTTAAAAATTCGAAAAATTCTTTTTTTCTAAAATCGTCATTTTTTTGAAAAATACGTATTTTAAAGCAGTCAAACTGCTAGAATTCATCAAACTCTTTATACTAAAGTTAAATCTAGACGGAATACGATTGATTTTAATTTTGGTGGAAATGGCACTTATGAAACCATCGATTTAAAAAAAATATCATTAGATATTCCCCTTTTTTTCATTACAGCTCACTCATTTTAGGTGCAAAAGACTTTTAACAGTGCTCATTTTAAAGCTTATTACAAGCACTACAAAATCCTATTTCAATAGAATGCATAAAGCATATCTGCTCGCCGCTAGATGACATTGAACACATCGATAAAATTTCAGGCAAAATAAAAAAAGGCTTTGACCTTGTTTTTTTGAAAAAAAAAATGTACACCACCGAGAAGGGGTGGCAACCCTCCCCAGGGTGCCGGCTCAGTTCGGGACATTTTCACTTTTGAGGTTCAGGGTAAGATGAGCCTAATTCCAAAATTTCACGCAATTCGGTGCACAGTAAAAAAAAACGGACCCAAAACGCTTCAATGCCTCCACTACTAAGCATTTTAATACACCTACTTATTTATTTAAACAGGTATTCAATTAATGAACAATGTAAAATAAGTGCATGCCGTACTCAGCCTTGAATGCACGAGTGGAAAGAGCGCGGCAGAGAAACCCTCGATCTCCATTCAAAAGAATCGCAAAAATTCCGTTGGACATTTAGGTGAAAGTAAAATGAAATCATACAAGGGTTCCCATACTTGTGTTTTAACCTACAATCATTCTCAAGATACAAAACTGAAGAGTTTGTTGTTGGTTAGCCGACTTTCGCCAGAAGGTACATACGGGAGGCAACTCAGCTATTAGTTGTAAGGTTTTGGCGTAAAAACGAAGGTGGTAACTAACGTGTTTGGTTCCCATACTTTGTGTTTTAACCTGCAATCATTCTCAAGATACAAAACTGAAGAGTTTGTTGTTGGTTAGCCGAATTTCGTCAAAAAGTACTGAGGGTCCGTACGGGAGGCAACATTACTTAGATCGAACTGAATAAAACAAAATTAAATAATCTTAAAACAGAATGAGCTGAACACACTAAATAAACAAGTAAAATGTTCATAGTTTATGCATAACGTGTCATAATTATTCATAATTCAAAAGCAAAATATAACAGGGACAATTTTATTTTAATTATAATTTATAATAAATTAATAATAAACATTGCAAATTAAGTATATTTACTAACCTGGGAAATTTGACGTGAAACACTAGCACACACCAGAGTACAAGTACTTACCTCCCCATACACAATATCTCGTCCCGACCCTCTTTACACGTCTCAACTCTATCCCGACTTATCTCAACCCGTACACCGTCTTTCCTGGTCCCTGCTTATACCCCACACACTTGCCATCCATTAAAAAATCCGTTTTTCCTCTTTAAGCAAAACAGAGGTCACGACATCGCAATTTCCTTAAGTAAGTAGGGTAGGGTCCATTTCAATATATATATATATATATATATATATATATATATATATATATATATATATATATATATATATATATATTGTTACGTTTCTCGTAACTTTTTGGGCTAGGGTTTAGTTTTAATAAGACCACATTCTCTCACTACATTTAACTTATGTATTTGTACACCTTTGTGGAACGCCTATTTACCAATTAACACTATTTAACAAATTTATACTACTTACTAACTCTACCCCCATGGCTTCAGGAGATATGTCACTTGTCTGTCTAACAAAACTCTACTAACCCACTTCTTCCCAGCTTGCTACACATTCCCCCATTCTGACATAACCGGGGATAAAAGCAAGTCTAGCAGATTCACTATTCCAATAGTTCAATGTTTTCTACTTCCTTTAAATTTCCATTCGAAATATCTTGACTCAGCAAATAAACTGTACCCACTAGCCAATGCCAACAAATGATATAAGACACCTTACATCCTTTATAGCATCAGGAATTTATTCATTATTAACATTGAACTTATTTGACTTTCTAAAATTTTATAACTATAATGCATTAATTTACTATACAGTGTGTTTTCTAATTTGTTGCCAAAATATGTTTATTTTTATATTTAGTTATATTTGTGACAATATATATATATATATATATATATATATATATATATATATATATATATATATATATATATATATATATATATATATATTTTGTGAAAAGTAATCTTGGGTTTGTAGCATTTCATTACATAGAAATAAGCAACTAGACGAATAAGAAAGAAAACACACTTACCAGTACTATATCTGGACACACATACGGAAATGAATCACTATGCTATGAAAACGAACCACTTAGAAGTTGTACAAGTTCTTTCACCTTTCTTGAGGATCTTCAGAGCAGTATACGATTTATTTCATTGATCATTCATACTTGAATTTAAATTACCAATACACCAACACTTGCAGTGACGTTTTATGACATTAGTTTTTGACGGAACTCATTCTTAGATTACACAAACCTAGTCTACTATTTATATTTGTTCTATTTGAACATATTATATATAAAAGCATTAGGCATACAGTTATCCAGAAGATGTTAAACTTTAAAATGCGTAAAATCTTGTTGAACCTATTGAAAAACAACTACTTTTTCCAACTATATGCGGGAAAATATTGAATTATATATACAATAGAGTTCTGAAGCATTCAAAGAGGGAGTGATACAGAAATTGCTTGCTTAGTCAAAACTAAAATCATTTGTTGGTTGTATGTATTAATTGTTTCTTCGAAAATTCTCGAAAAAAAATCCAATTTTCACCCTGGATATATTTATTAGCTTTGAAATTCTTTGCTATTCATATTTATTTTGTGAAAAGTAATCTTGGGTTTGTAGCATTTCATTACATAGAAATAAGCAACTAGACGAATAAGAAAGAAAACACACTTACCAGTACTATATCTGGACACACATACGGAAATGAATCACTATGCATAGTGATTCATGCTTATTCATTGCTTATTTCTATGTAATGAAATGCTACAAACCCAAGATTACTTTTCACAAAATAAATATGAATAGCAAAGAATTTCAAATCTAATATATATATATATATATATATATATATATATATATATATATATATATATATATATATATATATATATATATATATATATATATATATATATATATATATATATATATATATATATATATATATATATATATATATATATATATATATATATATATATATATATATATATATATATATATATATATATATATATATATATATATATATATATATATATATATATATATATATATATATATATATATATATATATATATATATATATATATATATATATATATATATATATATATATATATATATTATATATATATATATATATATATATATATAATGAAATGCTACAAACCCAAGATTACTTTTCACAAAATATATATATATATATATATATATATATATATATATATATATATATTGTTTGGGGTTGGTTCCTTAATTCTGTGGAGAAATGAAGTATATGTTTATTTTGGTAAAAAAGGTTTACAACTTTTAAAAAGAAAATGGGCGCCACCAATGGCGAATGCCAGGCCACTGGTCCTGTCTAGCTCGGGAGCACTTAGGGCGTGAATCCGAAGGCCTCGGATACAAAAAAGTAGTTGTGAGTAAAAAAAACGACCGAAGGTTTTCCGTACTTGTGCGTTTTGCTTAATAACAGTGACTTAATTGCCGCTTATCTCATACAATGATGAATGTTTGTGCCTTGTTGAATATATTAACACTCTTCCCCGAAACACGTTAGTTGCCGCCTTCGTTTTTGCGCCAAAACCTTACAGCTACTAGGTGAGTTGCCTCCCGTATGGCACCTCAGTACCTTCTGACGAAAGTCGGCCAACCGACAACAAACTCTTCAGTTTTGAATCTTGAGAATGATTGTAGGTTAAAACACAAGTATGGGAACCCTTGTAAGTTTTCATTTTACTTTCACTTAAATGTCCAACAATATATATATGGACATTGCAATTTTTTTTGATGATCTTCGCCTAAAAATGTTCACTATACCCTAAAGGTAGAAATTCTAGACTTTTGTTTTGTACACCAAAACAAACGTTTTCCATGAGGTCGCGTTAAATCATGAAAAAATTTCGATCGAAATATTTCACATTACTAATTATTGATCCTAGAAAAAGAGTATACATATGACGATTTTAAAATATAAAACAAAAAAATAAACAAAATGTGCCTTTATTAATTTATGACGTCATTTACGGGGTAAATTACGATTTTACATCTCTGACACCTCGATCCGGTTTCTTAAGTGAAGATTCACATGTTAGGCCATGTATAAAACATAATATTGACCACTATGTAGGACATGGCTGCCATTTTAATAATGCGTATCAGTATAAATGCTGCCGATATACGAGTAGTATCTTTTGCAAGTAATTACTATCATTAAATCTTAGTAAAAGCTATATATGATATCTTTTAGGCGAGTATGAGTCTACAGGTTCTCAGTCACTCTCCGGAAAAGTCGCCTATTCGAGTAGACCACAGACTGTCCGCCTGTTTCAAAGCGGACAACGTCTGCCAACCGGGCAGCACGTTATTATGGGACCTGCTACAGGATGATAAAATTGTAAGTCACCGTCCGCCGCCGCCGCCTAAAATGCTCCCAACCGAAACATTTTTCAACTTTCAGTGTCAACTGGGCGAGGGCCTAGCTCTGGAGGCGGAGAAGACGCTCTGTAACCTGATCTGCTACACGCCGGACAGAGAAATTAGGATGAAATTTATCGAGGGATGTCTAAACAATCTCGCTAACAATCAGTAAGTTTTCAGCAGGTCAACACGCTCACGGTCGTCAAACTACCCTTATTTCCAGCTCCGTTGTGGTGTCCCTGAGGATGCTGCCCAAACTCCTGACGTCGTTCCGCGGCCTCGACATGCACCACGTGACCCACTGGGCCGATCGCCAGCATCACATGATGACGCATTTCTTCAATAACCTCAAGGCGTACACGGCCAGTCCCGGCAAATCGCTGCCGCTGTATACCCACCAGATGCAGGTGCAGGTCCGCCTGCATTTCCTGTCGGCCGTGTTCTCGCCCGTGGTCTCGCCGAACACCTTCAAGTAAGATGAATCGTACGCAGTTACTAGTGCCGGCGAAAACCGTAAAAAAGTGAGGCCGGTTAACCGGTTTCGCAAAAACACGATTTGGGATAAAACCGGTTTTCGAATAGTTGTTGAAACCGGATATTCTAAAACCGATTATTCGAATAACCGGTTACTCGGATACTGGCCTAAATCGGGTATCTGAAAATGTTTTGTATAACTGCCGCGATATACGATCTTATGTGTTACAAAAACAAGGATAAACGTCGTATGTGCACATTTTTTAGTTTTGAGTAATTGAAGAAATACTGAATACAATTGTGCCATCATAAGTATTTTGATTTTTTATGGTAAATGTATTATTTTAATACCTTTTAATTTAGGTATAAAGTATTATTTTAATTTTGCCATTAACGCTGGTTCAATCTAATTATTTGGCTCTTACGCCTTTATGATGTCGCTGACGCCATTTTCGATGTCGCTTACGTCCTTATCGATGTCGCTTACGCCAATTTCGATGGCGCGTACGCCAATTTCGATGGCGCTTACGCCATTTTCTATGTCACTTACGTCCTCTTCGATGTCACTTACGCCTTTTTCGAAGTCGCTTACGCCATCTTCGATGTCGCTTACGCTTTGAGAGTAATCTATTTTGTGAAATATAGTACCGATTCTAATGAGCCAAAAAAGATCATTTCGTATTTTTATACGAAATGATCTGATGTGCAGATACGAGGTTTTGCAGGGCGACCGATGATACATTTGTTTGGGTATTTATTTATTATCAACCAGTAAACTTAAAATCCTTTCTTTATCGAGTAAAATAATAGTTTTCTTTAACAAAATGAGAAGGAAAACAATATCTGTATGAGGGATAAAAATCGAATTAAATCTTGTTCCCGTTTTTTAACATTGCTTACTTTAAATGTGACAAATTTATTAATCAGCTCTTTGTTTTTTGATATTTTGAATGCTAGTTGTAGCATTCGCGTAGCTCTACTACTATAAGACTTGTCCGAGGCAATATTCTAAAATATACAATATTTATATGAAATGTATTCATGTCTACCTACATGTATTATTCAAGACTACCACCCTTAGACACGATTAGAAACTTAAAAGTTGTTTAAACATTGTTAAACTACAATACAAATTTCATTTGATGAAAGAAAAAGCCAGTTGTCGAATTTGCATCATAGATGTTAATTTTATCTTTTTTACAGACTATTTTTAAACTTTTAAACAACTTTTAAACAATATAAAATCGCCTACAAATGTCCAAGAATTACAACTGGTACTGCCGTATTTTGAGGTTAGGTTGTCTGCAAGTGGCTCATACGTCGAAAGCCATCCCATAGGTATCGTTAAGGAGATTTGTAGTATTTACTATGATTTTAAGAAGTTTTGCCGTATGTACAAAGTGTTAAGGACATTGTACTTACGACATTTAATTTTCGCATGTAATTTTCTGGATGTTTTCGCAACATTTACGACTTTTGAACCTAACAAACCGACACATAAGCTTGCTGTGAAGTGATATGTCAAAATTCTCGAAAAAATCTCATTAGGATTGCAGTTACGACGTTTATCCTTAACAGAGCAGTATAGATACATAACACTATATTATAGTGTTGTGTATCGGTTATTTGAAGACCCGGTTCAGAATCAGCCTTTAAAAATTAATCGTTATTTGTGGAAATGAAAATATAAGGTTAAATCAACAAAATACTTGCATTAAACCGTAATTTTTAATTTTGTCATTAACCCTGGTTCAATCTAATTATTTGGCTCGTACGCCGTTACCATGTCGCTTACGTCCTTTTCGATGTCGCTTACGCCCCTTTCGATGTCGCTTACGCCCTTTTCGATGTCGCTTACGCTTTGAGTAATCTTGTTTGTGAAATATACCACCGATTATTCGAATAACCGGTTTTCCGAATAACCGAATATTCGAATAACTGGTTTTCTGAATAACCGATTATTCGTATAACCGTTCAATCGAATAACCACTTATTCGAATAATCGGTTTTCGGTTTCGTAAAAAAAAAACCCGAATTATCCGAACCCGGTTAACCGACCGCTTTCGGTTGCCGGCGCTAGTTTCTACGCCATTCCTTTGCAGATTAAGTATAGAGCAAGTGGATATACTCTGGGAATGCCTGGCCAACGATCAGGAATGCTCCGACGAACTGTTCAGTTGGCTGCTGTCCCAGACGAAGACGACGGAGTTGCACGCCCTGAAAATCGACGCGCTCCGCAGGCTGTACATCCACCATTTGCCGAGCCTGTCGCCGGAGAAGTTCAGCATGATATGCCTGAGTCTCTTTCAGCAGCTGTGCAGCTTGAACCATCTGCTGACGGCCAACATGGAGGGAGACGTCAGCAAGGAGGGCCAGAATGTCGGCATGGACCACATGTGGAAGATTGCGTTGAAAGCGTGCAATACTGGTACGTGAGGTTAGGCGGGTCTGGAGTGGGGCGTGATAATTTGAAATTTCAGATGTAAGCATGGCGGCCATTCAGTACATAAACAGCTATTATATGGGTCAGAATTTGCAACACGAGAGTCAGTTCGTTTGGCAGTGCATGACGCATTTGAAGGCGGCGTCCGACGATCTAATCTCGAATATCTCTGGAACCGAGGATTCGTCCTTATTGTGCATTCAACGCGCTTTGCTGCTGATGAAGACCCACATCGAGACGTTCAGAAGGAGGTAATTAAGGTTTTAATTGCTTACATTTTAATTTTCCAAACCAAATTGCAGATTAAAACTGTTGACGCGGTCAAATTTCCCACTCAAAGTGGATGGGATATTTATTTAAATATAATTGTTTTTATTCGGGCATATTACTTTTATTAGTCGCGTACGTCAAAATGCCGCAGCGCATTTTATAAATGCTTTGTCATAAATCATTACCACAAGTATCGTAGTGCATATCTGCGTTGCTCTATTGTTTTGTGCGTTTTCCAATTATTTAAGGCTTCATTGTCTTTCGGCGAGTGTAAGCCACACCGTCTTTTTGGACCATCTTTTAGACCACCTTATACATCACCCACCTCTTTTTGAGCCACCTTTGAAACCACCTTTTGGGACTAGCTTCCTAAAGTCCATCGACCCCTGGAGGCAGCTGTCAAAAAGATTTGCCATATGTTATTGCACTTTGACAGCTGCCAATTGTCAAATTATTGTATTCAGATCATGTATAAACTGAGTTACCTAAAAAGCATAGTCATAACAAAAAAAATAAGATTTGCACTTTGTTAAGACACTTTGGCAGCTGTCAATTTGGACAATTTGACATCGGATTTGAATTCAGCAACCTCAACAACATAAACCTAGACATTAAAATACATGATGTGAATACAATAATTTGACAATTGGCAGCTGTCAAAAAGATTTGCACTTTGACAGTTGTCAATTATCAAATTATTGTATTCAGATCATGTATAAACTGAGTTACCTAAAAAGCACAGTCATCAAAAAAATAAGATTTGCACCTAGTTAAGGCACTTTGACAGCTAATTGACAGCTGTCAAGTGTTAATTTGGACAATTTAACATCGGATTTGAATTCAGCAATCTCAACAACATAAACCTAGACAGTAAAATACATGATGTGAATACAATAATTTGACAATTGGCAGCTGTCAAAAAGATTTGCACTTTGACAGCTGTCAATTATCTAATTATTGTATTCAGATCATGTATAAACTGAGTTACCTAAAAAGCACAGTCAACAAAAAAATAAGATTTGCACCTAGTAAGGCACTTTGACAGCTGTCAAGTGTTAATTTGGACAATTTAACATCGGATTTGAATTCAGCAATCTCAACAACATAAACCTAGACATTAAAATACATGATGTGAACACAATAATTTGACAATTGGCAGCTGTCAAAAAGATTTGCACTTTGACAGCTGTCAATTATCAAATTATTGTATTCAGATCATGTATAAACTGAGTTACCTAAAAAGCACAGTCATAACAAAAAAAATAAGATTTGCACCTAGTTAAGGCACTTTGACAGCTAATTGACAGCTGTCAAGTGTTAATTTGGACAATTTAACATCGGATTTGAATTCAGCAATCTCAACAACATAAACCTAGACATTAAAATACATGATGTGAATACAATAATTTGACAAATGGCAGCTGTCAAAAAGATTTGCACTTTGACAGCTGCCAATTATCAAATTATTGTATTCAGATCATGTATAAACTGAGTTACCTAAAAAGCACAGTCATAACAAAAAAATAAGATTTGCACCTAGTAAGGCACTTTGACAGCTGTCAAGTGTTAATTTGGACAATTTAACATCGGATTTGAATTCAGCAATCTCAACAACATAAACCTAGACATTAAAATACATGATGTGAACACAATAATTTGACAATTGGCAGCTGTCAAAAAGATTTGCACTTTGACAGCTGTCAATTATCAAATTATTGTATTCAGATCATGTATAAACTGAGTTACCTAAAAAGCACAGTCATAACAAAAAAATAAGATTTGCACCTAGTTAAGGCACTTTGACAGCTAATTGACAGCTGTCAAGTGTTAATTTGGACAATTTAACATCGGATTTGAATTCAGCAATCTCAACAACATAAACCTAGACAGTAAAATACATGATGTGAATACAATAATTTGACAATTGGCAGCTGTCAAAAAGATTTGCACTTTGACAGCTGTCAATTATCTAATTATTGTATTCAGATCATGTATAAACTGAGTTACCTAAAAAGCACAGTCATAACAAAAAAATAAGATTTGCACCTAGTAAGGCACTTTGACAGCTGTCAAGTGTTAATTTGGACAATTTAACATCGGATTTGAATTCAGCAATCTCAACAACATAAACCTAGACATTAAAATACATGATGTGAACACAATAATTTGACAATTGGCAGCTGTCAAAAAGATTTGCACTTTGACAGCTGTCAATTATCAAATTATTGTATTCAGATCATGTACAAACTGAGTTACCTAAAAAGCACAGTCATAACAAAAAAAATAAGATTTGCACCTAGTTAAGGCACTTTGACAGCTAATTGACAGCTGTCAAGTGTTAATTTGGACAATTTAACATCGGATTTGAATTCAGCAATCTCAACAACATAAACCTAGACATTAAAATACATGATGTGAATACAATAATTTGACAAATGGCAGCTGTCAAAAAGATTCGCACTTTGACAGCTGCCAATTATCAAATTATTGTATTCAGATCATGTATAAACTGAGTTACCTAAAAAGCACAGTCATAACAAAAAAATAAGATTTGCACCTAGTTAAGGCACTTTGACAGCTGTCAAGTGTTAATTTGGACAATTTAACATCGGATTTGAATTCAGCAATCTCAACAATATAAACCTAGACATTAAAATACATGATGTGAATACAATAATTCGACAATTGGTAGCTGTCAACAGGCTGTCAGCTAGCTGTTAAAGTGCAATAACAAAGTGCAAATTTTATTTTTTTGTTGACTTTTTGCTTTTTAGGTAACTCAATTCATACATGATCTGAATACAATAATTTGACAATTGGCAGCTGTCAAAAAGATTTGCACTTTGTTATTGCACTTTGACAGCTGGCAATTGTCAAATTATTGTTTTAACTCAGTTGCCTAAACAGCATAAACTCATAACATAAGAATAAGATTTGCACCTAGTTAAGGCACTTTGACAGCTGTCAAGTGTTAATTTGGACAATTTGACACCGGATTTGTATTCAGCAACCTCAACAACATAAACCTAGACATTAAAATACATGATGTGAATACAATAATTCGACAATTGGTAGCTGTCAACAGGCTGTCAGCTAGTTGACAAAGTGCAAATTTTATTTTTTTTTGAATTTATGCTTTTTTGGTAACTCAGTTCATACATGATTCTAATACGATAATTTGACAATTGGCAGCTGTCAAAGAGATTTGCACTTTGTTATTGCACTTTGACAGCTGTCAATTATCAAATTATTGTATTCAGATCATGTATGAACTGGGTTACCTGAACAGCATAAACTCAACATGAAAATAAGACTTGCACCTAGTTAAGGCACTTTGACAGCTAATTGACAGCTGTCAAGTGTTAATTTGGACAATTTGACACCGGATTTGTATTCAGCAACCTCAAAAGCATAAACCTAGACATTAAAATCGAAAAAATAAGTTGTTTAAAAATCTATAGACTGCCCGAATAAATAAATCTGTGCTAGAGATTTGGAGCTTTCAAGCTTCGTAGCAGCCAAAATATTGATTTTCGAGCTTTGTGCCCATCGATATTTTTGCTTAGGATGACGAAACCATTCAGTCGTTTGGACCGAAATCTAAAGTGATTGGGCTGTAAATCGGATAATACAATATATTATTTTCTAGATACGCATATCACTTGAGAAAATGGGCCCTTGAGGGTAAAGGCATCGGCAGCCACTCGGCGGCTCTAGGCGAAAGATCCAGCACTCCTATCCGGTTGATTGTTCAGTCGGGCAGTTCGTCGGAACGTTGCTTTCTAGACATGCTGAATACCGATTACGTTGCCGATCTAAGAGCTGAAATCGTCAAATGGTGCGAAGGGCTACAGCAGGTAAATAGATCCGGCCGTGTTGATAGGGAAATATTGTAGTGTTGGGTTGTTTCAAATAAGTTTTGATTATAGATGAAGAATGACGACGACACGAGTAAAGCAACTTCGAAAGGCGGCGACACTTGGATCAGGATCATAACGCAGGGTCAGGAATTGACCATAGATTGCGACGAAAAGTCGCTGGTAGAAATGGGCTTTAAAGATAATCAGGTACTTTTACTATTTCCTACACTTATTTTTATTTACACTTATTTTAATCCGCGCCCAAGCCAACTCAATTGCATTAAGTTCACACATGAGGTTATGTATTTTATATTTTTTTTCATCGCTAGGCGGCTTATGGAGTTGTACTAATTGGAAAAGTTCAAATTTTCTGTCATTTGGATTCTGGCCTACACCGAAAATCATAATAACGGACCATTTATGTAAAAAGTTTACGAAAATGTTTCATGAAGTTGTGAATCCATGTTCTGATGTGGGTAATATTTGTAGATATCAGGAAATATTTACTTATTAAATTGTTACATTATTTTTTACTACAACTTTATTTGATGACCAGGCAATTATGTCTTTCTTTAGTGTGGATGGTACAGCGCATTATCCATTACAATAACGGAATTTCCCGGAATGTTCGGTAACAATTTTTCCATCAGCCATTTTCTAAAATTGGCTTGGTTCATTTGTCCATGGTACGTGGCTTGAGCTGGTCCTGCTTTAAAAATTAAAGGAGCATTATCCACAAAACCATTTTCCGATCCACTATTTACCACTATAAGTCGGCCTATAACATTTAAGAGTATATAAGGAAACAAACAGTTGGTTTATAGAATATTCCTAACAGCATTAGACCAGGGTCGATAATTTTTGAAACCGGGAAAAATAATAGTAGGATGAAACCCATTGCAAAAGGAAGAGAATATAATGAAACTGAAAGGAAAAATAATTTACGGGCGATCTGAGGTCGGGAAGTGGAGGGGGTGAGTTTTTAAGGGTAAAAAACGGTTGATCTCGATTTCCGAAAAAACTACAAGTCCTATGGAAAAAAGTTACACGGCAAAGTTGTAGGTAATAAAAAGATCTACAACTTTTGTATTTACACTTTTTCACATAACCTCAAATTTTTATGTGAAAGATTCAAATAACCAAGTTTTTGGTTTTTAATTTTTCTTTTAAAAAAATATTTTTTTTAAAAGAAATTTGCTGAAAACTAAAAAATTTTTGAAAAAAGAATTTTTTCAAAAAATTTTCAATTTTTTTTTTTTAATTTTTTCAAAAAATTTTAAAAAAAATTTTGTCACAAACACACTGCAATTTTTTTGGTTTAAGATATTTTTTTTTTCACCTTATTTTGACTTAATTTCGAAAAAGCACCCTAATTTTCAATTGAAAATTCTCGCGTCAAAATACCTGTTTTTTTTAAAAAGTCGGTGGGCTTTTTGTTCGTTGAATTCTCTACTTTCTGATGGTGTAAAAAAAATACATTACTATGGTAAGTGTTCTCAGAAAATGCAAAGAAACGAAAAAGAACTCGAATCCGAATTTTTTTTAAAATCATTATGTACAATTTAGAGCTATGTATTAAAATTTACACATTAATTACTCGAAAAACTTCAGATTCCATGTTACATTGATAAACAAAAAATTACAAATTCATAAAACATAAAGATTGCAAAAAACATGAGAAAATAGTTGTTTTAAATATTAAAATCGGATTTAAAAGGGATTTCATCTAAAAATGTGAATGCCGCAATTTTTTCAGTAAAAATTATTCTAATTACATAAAAGGTAAAAATCAAGGGACAGAAGAAGGTAAGTTTCCCCAGGCAGCATGGTGTCGTTATTATGACGTATTTATTTCGTCAGTTTTTAGGACATAAATACGTTAAAAGAACTACAAGAGAGACGTCAAAATGACGAGAAAAAGTCACAGCCAAATGACGTTTATTGGACGTTTAAACGACGTCATTAACTGACGTTTGTTTAAATGACGTCATTAACTGATTATTGTAATAATGCTATATGCTATTAACTTATTGTAATAATGCTATATGCCACAAGTAAAAAAAAATAGTTAATGGTCTTTGAAGTTTTGAAAAAACAGAATTTTTTCAAAAAATTTTTAGATTTCTTTCAAAAAATAAAAAAAAAATTTTTGAATTTTTTCAAAAAAATTTGAAAAATTTTTTAGAATTTTTTCAAAAAATTTAAAAATTTTTTTTAGAATTTCAAAATATTTTGAAAAATTTTTTAGAATTTTTTCAAAAAATTTTGAAAAAATTTTAAAATAAATTGCTTCTGGGTCTTGTTTCCAGGATATAAAATTCTATTCTAATTCTGTAGTTAATAGAACTACAAGAGCGACGTCAAAATGACGACAAAAGTCACAACCAAATTTTTTGAATTTTTTGAAAAAATTCAAAAAATTTTTCCAAAAATTCATAAAATTTTTTCAAATTTCAAAAAATTTATGACGTCCTTAGGATTAGTAACGTTCGATTAAAAAGGTACGTCTGAATGACGAGAAAAAAGTGACGTTTTAAAGACGACGTATAAATGACGTCATATGTTCGGCCTCATATTGGTCACTTGACGTCTTAGACCTAAAATCACCTTAAAAGAACGTAATAATGACGTCACCATGCTGCTTGGGTCTGTTGCCGTATTTTCGGATACATCCTCGCTTTTCGGATTTTATTTTAAACATGGTATGATAAAATAATAATTTACACCTGAAGAATGTATTCACTTAAAAAATATATTATAAATGATGGAAAGAGATTTTATTTCTCCAATAATAATGTACTATTGTAATAGATTATTTTTACAAACAAACACAACCATTTTGGATTTTTAAACGTCTTTTAATTAAATAAAACCGACAATACTGTATAGTAGTTGTGGTTTTCTTGGTCGCGTATTTGTCACCGTTCAAGAGCAAGCGGCCAAACTTTAAGTATTATTTAATATTTTTTTATGTAGATGTAGAAAAATAAACACTTGATGATGACGAATGTTATATGTATCTCTTTCAGATGGTCTACATTTCGATTGGCATGTCTAGGAATATGAAAAAACGGGACTGCCTAGACGCACCCTCTCTCCAACCAGCGCCGCCAAGGGAATCTCTCCCGACCCTCCTTCTCCTTCAGCCCAATTATTTCGAGCAACTGTTCTCTTTGATGCACAATCTCAGTTCGATGAAGGTTCAAATGAAAGGCGGTGTAAGTACGGCATTTTTTTCGGTTTTTCTTAAATATACACTTACCAACGAAACATTTTATGATTTTTATAACAATTTTTAAGGACCATTTTTGCGTTTAGATGGTGTTATACGGTGACGATGGTGTTATTATAATACCCTACTTTAAAATCTTTTTTTTAATTTTTTTTATTTTTACATTTTTAGTCATTAGTGTAAGTATAATTTCTAATATAGTTCAAGTATCTATATTAACCCAGAATTATCGATTTCGAGCGGATCGGATCATTAATGGAAAAATTTGTCTGTCATCTTGAATTTTAAATTTTTGACCAAATATTCGTAATTCGCGGTCTTGAAAGCCCCCCACATACCGATTTTGGGTCGAAGCGCATCATACACGTCAAATTAGTCCGCCTTATTGGAGCCGCCATCTTGAATTTTCTGCTTTTGACGAAAAATTTGCGACCCTAAAAACCCCCACATGCCGATTTTGAGTCGAATCGCTCATGCACGCCAATTTGGGCCCGCCATTTTAGAGCTGTCATTTATAATTTTCAATTTTTGGTAAAAAAAAAATTGCTCCTCTAAAAACCCCCACGTTCCGATTGTGAACCCACTCGGATCATACACGGCAAATTGATCCGCCATCTTGAATTTTCTATTTTTGACAAAAAATCGTAATTTGCGGCCCTAAAAACACGCACATACCGATTTTGAGTGGAATCGGTCATGCACGCCAAATTGGTCCGCCATTTTAGAGCCGCCATTTATAATTTTTAATTTTTGGAACCCACTCGGATCATACACGGCAAATTGGTCCGCCATTTTGGAGACGCCATCTTGAATCTTTGTGATATAAAAGTGTTATAGTGTATTATCATGGAAACCAAATACGCATACCAAATTTCAAGTTTTGACGCATATGTGGAAGCGGGTGAAATTAGCGGCACAAGATTCGACCAAGACATAAAAATACATAATAATATTTATGTATCACAAGGCAAGTTAAATAAATTATGAACATTTTACTTGTTTATTTAGCGTGTTCAGCTCATTCTGTTTTAAGATTATTTCATTTTGTTTTATTCAGTTCGATCTAAGTAATGCTGTTGACTTCTTTGTTCCATTCATGACTACGAGTAGGTTTTTCATACTTGTGGGTTTTGGCTTATAACAGTGACTTAATTGCCGCTTATTGTATGAGATGATGAATGTTTGCGCCTTGTTGAATTTATTAACACTTTTCTCCCGTGCCTGGACGAACACGCTAGTTGCCTCCCGTATGGGACCTTCGTTTTCGCACCAAAACCTTACAACTACTAGCCGGGTTGCCTCCCGTATGGCACCTCAGTACACAAGTTAAAACACAAGTATGGCAACCCTTGTAAGTTTTCATTTTACTTTCACCTAAGTGTCCACCAGCATTACTGCGATTCTTTTGAATAGAGATCGAGGGTTTCTCTGCCGTGCTCTTTCCCCTCGTGAATTCAAGGCTGAGTACGGCATTTATTTATTTTACATTGTTCATAAATTAATACCTGTTTAAATAAATCAGTGTATTAAAAATGCTTAGTCTTTTCTTTTTCATCTCAAAACTCCCGCTTTTCGTTAGTAACCAGTGCATCTCGAACAGGGTTAATTTAAATTAAATACAACGTAGGGTAGGTTGACGATCACGTACCCCGGCCATTCTCTGTTTATTATGTTTAACCGACCCGGGTTGGTTACATTACAATTCTTAAATTTTAATCTTCTACTGTCAATTCTAAATTAATGTGTAAATTCCGTAGCGCCATCTTCCGCACACCAAGTCCCAGGTCCTCAGCAGAAGAGTGTGGGATATTTTAAGCCTGATGCCCACAAGTCCCAAACTGTTGCAAGGGTTCAAGCACCTGGACGTACCCCTGTCGGACATGTTAGACCCGTCCAGCGCGCAGAAACTCATGTATTCCCTGTACATCGTGGAATCGCTCAGCGTTAAAATGTGCCAGAAGTATCAGGAGGAGGAGGAAGAAGAAGACACGTGGGTGAGGAAGTTCGTGCAGCACGGCGGCTTGAGGCATTTGTTTGACATCTTCATGTCGGGTGAGTCCGTGTATTATCCGATTGTTTTCCAGCCTACTTGACGATACGATTGCAGGGGTTCTTCAGCGGGACGGCGGGGACGGCAGCGATTGGCAGCAGGACTGTTTGGCGTCGCTACTTAAAATCCTCTGCCATCTGGGCGTGGAGCCGTTGCCGCAAGAATCTCGGTCCTCTCGGAATGACAAGATTATGATTCCTAATCTCAACGAAGCCATGCTGGCCCTCATAGATGTGAAAACGACGATGCCGCAGCTCACTAGTATCCTAGAGGAGGCTTCGATGCCGAAGGATCCCAACCATTACAAGACCGGGTTTTGGGGCAGGGCGCAGGTCGTCCACTATGCCATGGCACTGTTGGTGTCGTGGTTGCATTGCCGGGAGGAGGCCAGGTTGGAGCTGTTCCAGTCGCCGAATTTTTCCGACTGGCTGCGCAGACTGGTGAGCGGCGCGCGCGTCGACCGTTTAGTGTAGTTTTGCAATAAAATCGTTAATCGGTGTAGGTTTTGGAGGATCCGGAACCGGCCGTCAGGCGCGAGGTGTGTTCGGCGATATACCGGCTCTGCTTGGGGGTCTCGGCGAACGGGGAACCGATGGAGAGTTCGCTGGTGGCGCCGATGCTGTCCCAGCTGCTATTGTACCTGGAGAAAGCGGAAACTATGCAGCCGCAAAAAATTGAGGTTCGTCTCTTTTATTTTTACACTGAAATTTTTTTCCTCTAATTTTGACGTTTAAAGTGAGACTTTTCAAAACCCTTTGACGTTAGGAAACGTCTTACTTTGCACAAGCAGTTACGAAAAGTAAAATATTACGCAACTGCTTGTGTAATGTTTATTTCATGGTAGGTCATTTGGACCCGACGAGCTATGAAAGTGATGAGCTGTCGCGCCGTTACAACTAGTGCTGGCAAAAACCGTAAAAAAGTGAAACCGGTTAACCGGCATCGCAAAAAACGATATCGGATAAAACCGGTTAATCGAATAGTTGTTAAAACCGGAGATATGCCAAAACCGATTATTCGAATAACCGGTTATTCGAATAATCGGTTACTCGAGTAATCGAATAACCGGTTACTCGGATACTGGCCAAAACCGGGTATCTGAAAATCGGCGTTTTGTATAACTCAGGGTTGTTAAAAAACATGTTTTATTTTAAAAAAACAAGAAACGTTTTTTTTTTGTTTAAAACGTTTTAAACCTCCAGTCGAAAAATAACGCGTTTAAAACGTTTAAAACACTTAAGAATTGTATCAATTGTATTGTTATATGATATGCTGCGCCATCTAGTATTCGGTTAACCTTGACCTATCGTCTCTAGAAGTTCTTTCTTAGAAAGACCAAATTCCAATTTTTCCATGGTTCTGAGCAGGGTTGTTAAAAAACTTGTTTTATTTAAAAAAAAAAAAACGTTTAAATCACTTAAGAATTCTATCGAGTTATATGATATGCTGCGCCATCTATATTCTGTTAACTTCGACCTATCGTCTCTAGAAGTTTGTTAAAAAACATCTTATTTAAAAAAAAACAAAAAAAAACCTTTTTTTTCAATTTAACTGTTTTTTGTGTTTAAAACGTTTTAAACCTCCAGTGGAAAAATAACGCGTTTAAAACGTTTAAAACAATGTTTAAAACGTTTAAAACACTTAAGAATTCTATCGAGTTATATGATATGCTGCGCCATCTAGAAGATGGCCGACATTTTTGCCATTTATCATCAGAATCAACTCAAAATCGGTGTCCCGGGAATTATGAGGTCACTGATCGCGAATATTTTGTCCAAATATATATTCAAGATGGCCGACATTTTTGCCATTTATCATCAGAATCAACTCAAAATCGGTGTCCCGGGAATTATGAGGTCGCTGATTGCGAAGTTTTTGTCCAAATAAATATTCAAGATGGCCGACATTTTTGCCATTTACAGTCATATCGTCTAAAAATCGGTGTCCCGGGGATTTTTGTGGTCACAGATCACGAATATTTTGTCAAAATTCATGATGGCGACTCGAAGGTGGCGGACAATTTTGCCATATATGGTGCGAGTCGACTTAAAATCGGCATCATGAGAATTTTTATATCGCACATCACGAATTTTTTGCCAAAATAAATATTCAAAACGGCGAGTTAAATATTACCGACGTTTTCATCATTTATGTTCTCATTTGACTCAAACTAGGTATCCCGGTGTCTTCGGATTCTCCCAATAATCTTGATTCATAATCTATTTGATATTTACAAGTTCTGACTGCATACTTTTTCTTTTATATTAAAGACCGGAATCTGCAAAGAGTATAGAATATTTCACATTTCATTAATTCTCTATTAAGAATAAAGATACGTAAATATTTTACGTACAAGGGGCCCCAGTTATAATCTTTATTTATGTTCCATTTCCTTGGTAACTTCGAAATAAATTTACAGCTTAAGAACAGAGCAAGTGTATTGAGAATGTGAGTTTTTCTCCTCTTTTCTTTTTTGACTCATTACCCAGATATTTGTACTTTGTACTAGCCGCGTCTTCAGTATTAATTGTTTAAATCGCGACAAAATTGTCGCAAGATTCGTGTGAAATAATTTCAGAAATCTATTCCATATTTTATATTGCAATAAAAATCTTTTTAGGTTACGTTAAGTTATCACACATAAATTGGCAAACAGAGAAACAATTGCACAAGATCTTTTTTACTTGGTTAGTTTTATTATCCTTATGGTCATTTTATTAGTTCTAAATGTCATGTTACAATTTATATGCTATTTTCACTTTGTTATATCCCAGGCAATGCAAGCTCCGGAAGAAGGCAAAGAGCCCTACGGCCCGGCCTGCCGGGACTACTTTTGGCTCGTATCCCGCCTAGTCGACAGCCTTCCAGACGACCTGGTCAAGGAGAGCCTAGAGGAACCGCAGAACTGTGTAATCGACATCAACGAGTTATCGAACAAAATCGCCCAGTCCATCTTGTACAGGGATTACCTCGAGACCCGCCATCGCACCGTCGACGATGACGGCCTAATCGGCCTCCTTAACCTGCTGACGAACTTGCTGAAACATCGGCCGCCGTTTCAGACCGGCAAGGGCGGGCAGGAGTTCCTGGTGGAGGTGTTCAACTTCCTGTTCGCCCTGCCCAACCCCAAACTGAGGCAAGTGCCGAAGTGCAAGTCGCCCAGATCGCGGACGGCCGCCTTCGATCTCCTAGTAGAGCTTGTGAAGGGATCGCCCCAGAATTACACCGCGTTACACGAGAAGCTGCTGAAGCAGCACCAGCCCGGCCCGAACTCGCCCTATCCCTGGGATTACTGGCCTCACGAGGACGGCCGTTCGGATTGCGGTTACGTCGGCCTCACCAACTTGGGGGCGACCTGTTACATGGCCTCCTGCATGCAGCACCTGTACATGATGCCGCAAGCGCGCGCCTCGATTTTGGCGGCTAATACCGTGGACGCCAAGCACGAACCCACGCTCAAGGAGTTGCAGAGGATGTTCGCGTACCTGCTGGAGAGCGAACGGAAGGCGTACAACCCGCGCAGCTTCTGTAAAGTATACACCATGGATCATCAGCCGTTGAACACGGCGGAGCAGAAGGATATGGCCGAGTTTTTCATAGATCTAGTGAGTAAGTTAGAGGAGATGACGCCCGCTTTGAAGGAGGTTATTAAGAGGCTATTTTGCGGCGTTATCAGCAACAATGTGGTATCCTTAGACTGCGATCACGTGAGCCGTACTTTGGAGGAATTTTACACGGTGCGCTGTCAGGTGGCGGATATGCGCAATCTCTACGAGAGCTTAGACGAGGTCACCGTGAAGGATACCCTGGAGGGGGACAACATGTACACGTGCTCGCACTGCGGGAAGAAAGTCCGAGCGGAGAAGAGGGCGTGTTTCAAGAAGTTACCGCATATCCTATGCTTCAACACCATGCGTTACACGTTCAACATGCTGACCATGCTCAAGGAGAAAGTCAACACTCACTTCTCGTTCCCGCTACGGCTGAATATGGCGGGGTACGTCGAGAAGCAACTGATGACGCAGCATTATCAGGAGGAGAAACTGAAGAGTATCGATCCGGCAAGCGAGCAGTACGAGTACGATCTGATAGGCGTCACCGTGCACACGGGGACGGCGGACGGCGGTCACTATTACAGCTTCATCAAAGACCGCACGGCCGGGTCGAGGGACAAATGGTTCCTCTTCAACGACGCCGAGGTGAAACCGTTCGATCCCAACCAGATAGCGGCCGAGTGCTTCGGCGGGGAAATGACGAGCAAGACCTACGACAGCGTGACGGATAAATTCATGGACTTCAGTTTCGAGAAGACCAACAGCGCCTACATGTTATTCTACGAGCGCTGCCCTCTGATAACGTCCGACAATACCGAGAGCTCGTCCACCGCCCTGGAGGCGGGCGAGGGTATCCTGAGCGTACCCGCGCCTCAGCCGGCCTTCGAGCTGAGCAAGGAGCTGGAGGACTGGATCTGGCAGGACAACATGCACTTCATCCAGGACAAGAACATCTTCGAGCACACCTACTTCAACTTCATGTGGCAGGTCTGCGGGTACATCCCGCAGACGATCCTACCGGTTCAGCCGAACGTCACGCAGAAGGCCACTCAATTATCCACGTCGTTCTTCATCGAGACGTTCATACACGCGAAGGAGAAGCCCACCATGGTGCAGTGGGTGGAGCTGGTGACGAAGCAGTTCAACGCCTGCCAGGACGCGTGCATCTGGTTCCTCGAGCACATGTCGCGGGACACCTGGTGGCCGGTGCAGGTGTTACTCAAGTGCCCCAATCAGATGGTCAGGCAGATGTTTCAGAGGCTGTGCATCCACGTGATACAGCGGCTGAAGCAGTCGCACGCGAGCCTATACTTGCAGGTGGACGCGGAGGAATCCGGCACTAACGAGAATAACGAGATAGATCCGGCCCGAATAGGTAACGCCTCGTGCGTCACCAAGTTCATCAAGACGTTACTCTCGCTGATGGAGCACGGCGCCAAGGCGCACCTGAAGCACCTGACGGAGTATTTCGGTTTCCTGTACGAGTTCAGTAAGATGGGGGAGGAGGAGGCGAGGTTCCTGTTGGCGGTCGGCGCGATAAACGCCATGGTGCACTTTTATCTGGGGCAGAAGGTGAACGATTTCGTGGACGTGAGCGAGGGCGAGGAGGAGGAGGAGGTGGTGGTCGCGCTGCCGACGGATAAGTACAAGCCGGCCTCGCTGGATAAGATGATCACGCTGGTCGCGTCGCTGGTGGAGAAGAGCCGCGACTCGAATATGAAGCTGCAGCTGAGCGAGAAGGATTACAACGCGGTGGCCGGGGGCAAGGGTTTCGCGTTCCTGTATCAGCAGATTAAGGACAACATTAATCTGCAGCAGACTAGGAACCTGATCCACTCGCTCTGTCGCGGGAACAACCAGCTCGCGCAGGCGATTATCTGCATGATATCCCAGGCCATCTCCAGGCATTCCGAGGTAAGCGATGAATGTGTGATTTTTATATATTATAACCGGTGGCGGCTCGTGGCTAGTTTCAGAAGGCGGGCACGGAAAATAAATTAAAAAATCAGTATCTAACTCCCCAGCGGAATAACGTAAACCCATATCAATACCAGGGTTGTTAAAAAACATGTTTTATTTAAAAAAAAATTAAAAAAACGGTTTTTTTTCAATTTAACTGTTTTTTTTCGTTTAAAACCTCCAGTGGTAAAATAACGCGTTTAAAACAACGTTTAAAACAATGTTTAAAACAATGTGTAAAACGTTTAAAACACTTAAGAATTGTATCGAGGGATGATATGCTGCGCCATCTAGTATTCGGTTAACTTTGACCTATCGTCTCTAGAAATTCTCTCTTAGAGAGACCAAATTCCAATTTTTCCATGGTTCTGAGCAGGATTGTGAGAAAACATGTTTTATTTAAAAAAAAACAAAAAAAACGGTTTTTTTTTTCAATTTAACTGTTTTTTTTGTTTAAAACCTCCAGTGGAAAAATAACACGTTTCAAACGTTTAAAACAATGTTTAAAACGTTTAAAACAATGTTTAAAACGTTTAAAACACTTAAGAATTGTATCGAGTTATATGATATGCTGCGCCATCTAGTATTCGAGTAACTTTGACCTATCGTCTCTAGAAGTTCTCTCTTAGAGAGACCAAATTCCAATTTTTGCATGATTCTGAGCAGGGTTGTTAAAAAACATGCTTTATTTAAAAAAACGTTTTTTCAATTTAACTGTTTTTTTTGTTTAAAACGTTTTAAACCACCAGCGGAAAAATAACGCGTTTAAAACGTTAAAAATATATCAAAAACCGGTTTTGATTAATGACAGCTGTCAAAAAAGCGGTCAATAAAAATTAATTTTTTGATTATTTAAAATTTTAAGGTTTTTTTTACATTTTAACACAAATCAAGTAGTTTCGTCGTAAAAAAATTGCTAACGTATTTTTCGCTAAATGACCACTGTCATTAAACTGTAAATGAAATTTTTAATCGAATTTTTATTTTTTTTTCAATTTCTCAATTCGGAAACTAGTCGTAATTAAGTATTTTCCATTATAGCTAAACCCGAATATGATGTCAAAAACGGGTTTGGACTCTTGACAGCTGTCAATAGAAATTAATTTTTTGACAAATAAAACTTTTTAGGTTTTTTATATTTAAATTTAACCACGGAACAAAACGACAAATTACATAAAGAAATCCATCCATAAACTTTACCGCATAAACTTTATCGATCCGTATCTCATAAACCAACTATAAAATCACTATAAAAAACGACATACCATTGGATTCGTCGTACATTTTTCTATAACATACAAGAAAGTTATACCAGTTGGTCGGTCGCTAAGAAAGTTAGAATTTTTTTAGCGTAACAATACACGAATCCTATTTTTTTTTACCGCATAAACTTTCTCGATCCGTACCTCATAAACCAACGAAATCACTATAAAAAACGACATACCATTGGATTCGTCGTACGTTTTTCTATAACGTACAAGAAAATTATACCAGTTGGTCGATCGCTAAGAAAGTTAGAATTTTTTTAGCGTAACAATACACGGATCCTATTTTTTTTACCGCATAAACTTTATCGATCCGTATCTCATAAACCAACGAAACCACTATAAAAAACGACATACCATTGGATTCGTCGTACGTTTTTCTATAACGTACAAGAAAGTTATACCAGTTGGTGGATCGCTAAGAAAGTTAGAATTTTTTTAGCGTAACAAAACACGGATCTTGTTTTTTCTCTCTTGTTTCTTTTCGCTATACAGACAAAACCAAAAGATACATGATAGCGAGGTTTGCGCCATTATTTTTCTCTCGTTTTTTTCTATAACCCTGAATTTAATAACCCTGAAGCTTAATTGACAGTTGTCATTTAGCGAAAAACACATTACCAATTTTTTTTTACGACGAAACTTTAATTGATTTGTGTTAAAATATAAAACAATCCTTTTAAAAAAATTTAAATAATCAAAAAATGATTTTTTTACCGCTTTTTTGACAGCTGTCATTAGTCAAAATTCGTTTTTCACGTCATATTCGGATTTAGCTGTATTGAGACACTTAATTAAGACTATTTTCCGAATTGAGAAATTGAAAAAAACTAAAAATTCGATTAAAAATTTCATTGACAGCTTAATTGACAGCTGTCATTTAGCGGAAAACACTTTACCAATTTTTTAACGACGAAACTTTACTTGATTTGTGATAAAATATAAAACAATCCCTTTAAAAAATTTTAAATAATCAAAAAATGTTTTTTTTTACCGCAATTTTGACAGCTGTCATTAGTCAAAATTCATTTTTGACGTCATATTCGGATTTAGCTGTATTGAAACACTTAATTAAGACTATTTTCCGAATTGAGAAATTGAAAAAAACTAAAAATTCGATTAAAAATTTCATTGACAGCTGTCATTTAGCGGAAAACACTTTACCAATTTTTTAACGACGAAACTACTTGATTTGTGTTAAAATATAAAAAAAATCCTAAAATAAAAATTTAAATAGTCAAAAAATTAATTTTTATTGACCGCCTTTTTGACAGCTGCCATTAGTCAAAAATGCCCAAAAAAATATGAGACACAAAGTTGCGTACCAGAAGTCTTTCGATATCGCGGCACACTAAGCGTCAATATCTGCCAAGGTTCATATCATGGCCACCTGTGCTTAATACAATAAAATTATTAATAACTGTCAGTTTAAAAACATATGCCGTGGTGCGATACATGGTTGAAAAGAGAATTTAAAGACGAATGAGATGGGCAAAAAAAATATACAGGGTACCATTTAAAATAACAAAGTTTGCGTCACTTCCGCTTAAACCGGAAGTTTAAGGAAATGTTTGATATACTCAAAAAAAGGACAAATATGTAATATACAACTCTCCCAAAGTTGAAAATTTTAACTTTTCAAATAGTAAAGTTACAGAGCGTTACATGTCTCCTGTGTTACCCGGTATAAACGTAGAAAATATAATGACTAAAATAAAAGACACTCACCCTGTATTTGGCTGAGGCAACAGTGATGGCTTCTTTGGGTCCCCAGCGCTGGCCTATGTGCCGAATTTCGAGCACCAGAGAAACCGTACACTCACAATATTTCAGTGTCACTACTATTACTGAATAGGGACTCGGTACCTTTTACCAAGTCCTAGCAGAAGAGACACTTTCACGGGTCGAAGCTACACCCTGCGAAGCACTTATAAATAAAGAGATTAAACGGGAATTAAACAATTTAACGTCACAAAACAGCCCAAATAGGGTTCTAAAATATATCCTCGATGGCGCTAAGGTGGTAGCGGTCGACCGAGATCGACGATTTTGATTTGATAGTAAACTGGACCGCGGTCATTCATTCGGGCACACTTACTGGTTTCAGTGCACACAACGAACCACGGAAGAACGTGATAATGATTAGTCACTGACTAAAAACGAAGATGAGAGTCTTAGCTAACACATTTGATGAGCACCACTTATGACAACTGATCGCAACTGATGGGGTGAAATGCGTTGCTTGTTCTTTCATCCGGGTAGCATGTGACGTGGTTTCTTAAAACATTGCGACGCAATAGGAAAAATACCGTTAAATACTTATTGCATCGGTAGGTATTCATGTACATTAGGTACTTATGTGAATGGGTACCTACTTGTTTTTGCGGCGTAATATTTTAAAGAGGATTATGTCATAAAATGCGTTGCCGCCCCATGCATGTGAACAATTTCGCCTATTATAATACTACACGTTAATAGAACATAATATGTGGAAAATATTACAGGGATATTCAGATGAGTTTAACTTTGAAAGAAGGAAAATATTTCATAAAATACTAAAAAATATCAATTCATTTTTAACAATATTTTTTAATATGGAGACATACAAAATATAGTATTGAGAGTAAAACCGTTTTGAATAATATGTCCTAAAAACATCCTAAATTCTACAAAATATTGTCCTGAAATCATAAAACAGATGTGATAGTTTGCTTTGAGGGCCTTGTAAAAATAAGATTTGCATTTTGCTAAGCCACTTTGACAGCTAATTGACACCTGTCGTGTCAATTTCAGTGGCGGCTCCTAGAGTGGGCAGTGCCCATCCTAGGATATAAGGTATAAATATGAAAGAAAAAACAATATTCAAAAAATGTTTATCATGCAGAATGTTCAATATGCTTTAACACAATAATAGCGTAACAGATTTTTAAAAGTCTTAAGTAAGATTATAAATAAAAAGTAAAAAGTATATTATTAATCAGTAATCACATTCCGATTTAAATTTTGCGCGTTACGGAATAAACAGTGGCGTAGCTAGCCTCACGGGGCGGGGGTGGGGGGGGGCAAACATGTAAGGGGGCGCTTTATCAGGTCCGGCAATGGCGGGAAAAATTAGGTGCGCCGCCGGCAGGCGTGAAGTTATATGCGAAAATTTTCAGTCACATGTTTTCCTGGTACCTCAGAATTTCAATGATAAAATTTGTTAAATAATAAAACATAGAAAAACCTTTATTATTAAAAATTCGGCTTATTGTTAATTGTACTACTGTTTATTGTGTATACGGGCACTGGCGGCAAGGGGCGGGGGGGGGGGGCAGGCGCGTCCCCTGGCCCCCACCTGGCTACGCCACTGGGAATAAATTAGTGATAGGTACGATCTGTTTGCCCATGGCACGAGGGAGACCTGCTAATCATCGCTATGGGCAAGCCCGTGGATGTACGAGCAGGCCTGTATTAATTCGCGATATACGTTCGAAGTATACGCGGCGACGATTGTGCGAGCGAAACGGTAAACGTATGCCTAGGTTGTATCCAGCCTGAGACAGTCTGAGATGGGCTTGCCCGTAGGCGGACCCGCGCCGGTCGGCCGTCACTTTTCTGGAGCGGCAAAGTAACTATTTGCTGAACTAATAATTTTTGTCTTAAAACTTAATAATAAATATTAAATACCGCGGTTCTAGATGAAATTTTAAATCCGTACAATTGAAGTGATACGTAATTATAATAACAAAGACTTTATTATTATAATTACCACTAAATTGTACGGGATTTAAAATTTTATCTAGTATTAGAACCACGGTATTTAATATTTATATCGATATCGATATATATCCATATCGATATACGAAAATAAGATCGCCTTTCATTCTTTAGCTTTTCAACTATGATTTTTATGTAATTATGTATCTAGTAATTGCTAATCTCTAATCTAAAATCTAACAAGTAACGATACCCCATCAATCAAGTAGTGGGAAATATATTTTTTTGATTTTTAATGAAAACAGACTTCTTAAACCGACTTGAAGAGGAATTCAGTGCAGGCGCACCTGTTTCGTGCATTATTTTGTATATTATGCTATGGGCTTGCCCGTCGGCGCGGTTTGAGTGATGTAACGTCCACGATTCGCGTTCTTCAGCTTCAGCCCCTAATTAGTGATTGGTGTTACAAAGTCGTATGATTAAGGATTCAGATTTTACTGTTTTCAGTTTAGAGTTTAGATCACAGTTCTATTGTGCAGACACAAGATACAATACCGGGTAGAGTAGGCATGTGGATTTAGTTTTTCCATCGATTTTTCGTCTTGTCGTTCGTGATTGACGTGATTTGATTAGGTACCTACGTACCTTACATATTTAAATATTTCTTATCCTATTCGTAATATTCGTATTTTGTAATTTTTTGCGTTGTAATTTGCAGTTTAGATTTTGATGAAAAGCATTTATTCCCAGCCAGCTTGTAAATCTACTTTCCAAATATGATGATATATTTTGTTTATTTAAATTTATTTATAACATCAGTAATTCGTGAATAAATATTATTCCAAAAAAGTTTGATACTTTTTCCAAAAATCATGTTTGTGAAACCCTGTAATTTTTTGTAAATGGATTTTTCATTGAAATTCTGAAGTGCCAGGAAAACGCGTGACCTTGAAAGTTTGAAAAATTTTCCGCTACTAATGCTTCGCGGACCAAATTTCATATCAATATTAAATTTCTCTGCCCTACCTGATGCTTTAATCACGAGCCGCCACTGGTCAATTTGACATCGGATTTGAATTCAGCAACCTCAAAAGCATAAATCTAGACATTAAAATCGAGAGAAAATAAGTTATTTAAAAATCTATAAAGACTGCACGAATAAATAAATCTGCAGTGTTTAAACAATGTTTAAACAGTGTTTAAACAGTGTTTAAACAGTGTGTAAAACAATGTTTAAAACGTTTAAAACACTTAAGAATTGTATCGAGTTATATGATATGCTGCGTCATCTAGTATTCGGGGTTAACTTCGACCTATCGTCTTTAGAAGTTCTCTCTCAGAGAGACCAAATCCAATTTTTCCATGATTCTGAGCAGGGTTGTCAAAAAAACATGTTTTATTAAAAAAAACAAAAAAAACGTTATTTTTTCAATTTAACTATTTTTTTTGTTTAAAACGTTTTAAACCTCCAGTGGAAAAATAACGCGTTTGAAACATCTAAAACAATGTTTAGAACGTTTAAAACACTTAGGAATTGTATCGAGTTATATGATATGCTGCGCCATCTAGTATTCGGTTAACTTCGACCTAGCGTCTCTAGAGGTTCTCTCTTAGAGAGACCAAATCCCAATTTTCCCAAATCCCAGTTGTCAAAAAAACATGTTTCATTAAAAAAAACAAAAAAAAACGTTTTTTTTTCAATTTAACTGTTTTTTTTTTTGTTTAAAACGTTTGAAACCTCCAGTGGAAAAATAACGCGTTTGAAACATCTAAAACAATGTTTAAAACGTTTAAAACAATGATTAAAACGTTTAAAACACTTAGGAATTGTATCGAGTTATATGATATGCTGCGCCATCTAGTATTCGGTTAACTTCGACCTATCGTCTCTAGAAGTTCTCTCTCAGAGAGACCAAATCCAATTTTTCCATGGTTCTGAGCAAGGTTGTCAAAAAAACATGTTTTATTAAAAAAAAACAAAAAAAAACTTTTTTATGATATGCTGCGCCATCTAGTATTCGGTTAACTTACTTAAAGAAACTGTAGCAATATCTTTGCACAACAGAAAATACAGAGGGGTTGAGAATTTGATTTTACCTAACTTGTTTAAGAACTCTACTGTTTATTTTTGTTTTGTATGCTTCGTTTTACTTTTACGTTTTACCAGTTTCATTTTATTTTTTAAATAAAACTTGGACTTGAGACTATTTATTTTCTTTTAATCTTTTAATATGATCATTTCTCATTTCATTATTCATTACACACAAAGTCACAATCACAACCCAAGCAACAGTAAAGACTAAAGACTGCGGAAAAATCAACGTTTAAAACGACGTTTTAAACGTAAATGTTTAAAACTACTTCGTTTGTTTAAAACGTTTAAAACAGTTTGTTTTAAACATTCTTGTTTTAAACATAACAACCCTGGTAGCATGTTTTATTAAAAAAAACAAAAAAAAACTTTTCAATTTAATTGTTTTTTTTTAAACGTTTTAAACCTCCAGTGGAAAAATAACGCGTTTAAAACGTTTAAAACGTTTAAAACACTTAAGAATTTAACAACCTGTTTAAAACAACCTGTTTAAAACGACGTTTTAAACGTAAATGTTTAAAACTACTTCGTTAGTTTAAAACGTTTAAAACAGTTTGTTTTAAACATTCTTGTTTTAAACATAACAACCCTGGTAGCGGCCAAAGTATCGATTTTCGAGCTTTGCGCCCGTGATACTTTTGCTGGGGATGACGAAACCTGAAACATATCCAAAATTCAGACGATTTCATCGAAACCCACGTTCCATAAGATTATTGCGGGGTCCTTTGTGTTTTTCAGAAATTGGTGACGACCGTCTATTGTCGCCGTGTTTATTTTAACCCTAGAAGCCTCGCATCTTTCGATTCTTTCGAAATCGAAATATCCTTGAATTTTAAAAAAAATCGCTGTGAATAAATGATCGGGAAATAAAAAAGATACAAATTGGAACAGGGAAAAAAAATAATTACCTTCTGAAATATTTTTGCACACATTCACAATCACTGAATTCAATATGTGATTGAATTTAGCGTCGCCACTGTTGACAGGCTATAATATAATGTTTTGACAGACACGACAATAATGCGAAAAATATTATCTGTGCCTTAGGGTTGCCAACCATTCTTCAAGATTTTAACGTTGCTAACAGAGAACACTAGTCAAGGCTCTAGTGGCTCGTCCTCGCAGCCCTGCTTCACGCAGTTGGTACTACAAAAAGTTTGGGACGCTGCCGAGTGTTGCCCCTATTCCGCTCTGGATTGGTTAGCTCTACAGGTGACCAGGAACAGACTCGTCCATTCGTGGGTGCTCAGTTCTATGGATTCCTGGTTGGAGCACTTCCTTATTGGCCATAGCAACCAACGCGTTAGGAACAGTAAGTAAAACAATACGTTAAAATGATTGCTAAATCGTATAATATAGTCATAAATCTGATGTTAATATTAATCATTATTACATTGATGTTAAATTAATTATTGAGCGAGTTATGAAAATTCCTACAAAGTTTTCCTGTGGACCTGATGGGGTAGCAATTTTTTTACTGAGGCAATGCATTTTTACTTTAAAGTTCATTCAATATGTATGTGTATGTTATTAAATAATAATTGTTATTAAAAAATAATGTTATTAAATAATAATTGTGCACACAATAATATATTATAGGCCAAGATGTTACGTTTTTACATTTATTTTCGTCTACTTTAAATATGGCAATTACGTAAACATCTATTTTTATAGTTAAAAGCGGCTACGCCGCTCTATTATTCTGCGTGAACTCGAGTATATCTCTTTTCAACTTATTGAAATGACGCGCCGTCTGTGTTTAGTGCACGGAGTAGCAAATATTCCCCTCTCTTACATGGGCGGATCCATGGGTTATACGCGTTATTAGTAGGTAGGTACCTACTTACACAATACACAATAAATATGACTGTATTTCAATTGAAAGTATATTTATTTTATTTTTCCGTTTTAAAATTTCTTTTCTGCCACGAGTTTCCGTTTTCTTCTTTTTTGCAATGGGTTCCTCATCTGTAATTGCACGAAACACACTATTCACACAGACTTTTGTAAACGATTTGAGAATTACAGTGACAACTGCGCGGTATCTTATATGCGGTCAGTTAACTACACATACATACCCAAGCAGCATGGTGACGTCATTATTACGTTCTTTTAAGGTGATTTTAGATCTAAGACGTCAAGTGACCAATATGAGACCGAACATATGACGTCATTTCTATGTCGTCTAAAACGTCACTTTTTTCTCGTCATTCAGACGTACCTTTTTAATCTAACGTTACTAATCTTTAGGACGTCATGAATTTGACGTCATATTATCGACGATAATTTTTTCTCCCTTTCGTTATACTTATTTCTTATTTGTCTACAATAATTATGTTATGTAAAGTTTGAGACATTTCAAAATTTAAAACATAAAGGGCACCACAGCCAAATTTTTTGAATTTTTTCAAAAAATTTAGAAAAATTTTTTAGAATTTTTTTAAAAAAATTTGAAAAAATTTTTCAAAAAAAAAAATTGCTTCTGGGTCTTGTTTCCAGGATATAAAATTCTATTCTAATTCTGTAGTTAAAAGAATTACTAGACGTCAAAATGACGAGAAAGTCAGCCAAATTTTTTGAATTTTTTCAAAAAATTTTAAAAATATTTAGAATTTTTTCAAAAAATTCTAAAAATTTTTTCAAAATTTTTTGAGTATTAATAAATTTTTTTTTAAAAATTCTAAAAATTTTTTCAAATTTTTTGAAAAAATTCTAAAATTTTTTTTTAAATTTTTTGAAAAAAATTTTAAAAAAATTTCCAAATTTGAAAAAATTCTAAAAAAATTTTCAAAATTTTTTGAAAAAATTCTGTTTTTTTAAAAAATTTTGAAAAAATTGTTTTTTCAAAAATTTTTGAAAAAATTGTTTTTTCAAACATTTTTGAAAAAACAGAATTTTTTCAAAAAATTTTGAAAATTTTTTCAAAACTTCAAAGACCAATAACTATTTTTTTTACTTGTGGCATATAGCATTATTACAATAAGTTAATAGCATATAGCATTTAGCATTATTACAATAATCAGTTAATGACGTCATTTAAACGTCAGTTAATGTCATTTGGCTGTGACTTTTTCTCGTCATTTTGTCGTCTCTCTTGTAGTTCTTTTAACGTATTTATGTCCTAAAAACTGACGAAATAAATACGTTATAATAACTGTTGTATTATTGTATGTTTTTTTTTGCACTAAAAGGGCTTGACCCGTCTATTAATAAATAAATAAATGGTATATAATGTTTATAGCTGCGGGATATCTGTTAGTCTCGCTCGTGCCGAGTAGCCCGTTCAGGCAAGGGTTCCGCGCCAGTCACCGATTGAACCGTGAACCGCAGCTATCGTCGGAAGCTCAGACGGTGCTGCATCAGATTTACACGGCCCTGTTGAGGTTGCTCTCCGCCGCCAAGCATTACACCGATATGCAGCAGCACGGCACGATGAAACTGACCACGTACTTCGCCTTGATGATGTACTGCTGCATATCCAGGACGGAGAAATTGATGGTAAAGTAGAAAATTTCCCAGTGCCGCTCGTGTTTGTTCTACATCATTTTTTTTTAGTTTGGGCAATATTTTATTCAGTTGTGGCATCTGTTCCATCCGAAATTATCCGAACCGTCTATACCGGCGTACCACAACAAACAGGCGCTCCTCGCTTTTTGGAACCACGTGTGCACGGACTGTCCGGAAAATGTGCAGCTGATGCTTCAGAATGCGCACGTGACGAAAAATATTGCTTTTAACTATATTCTGTAAGTGATGTGTGGCTCTTTGGATCGCTACGAGTATCCGCGGAACGGATTCCCTCGCGTTTATCGCGAATATTAAAGTGTGTTATCATTATTTGTAGGGCCGATCATGATGACCAGGAAATCGTCATGTATAACCGTGCCATGTTACCCGCCTACTACGGTTTATTGAGAATGATGTGTCAGCAGTCTCGGGTGTTCACTAGGAATCTGTCGCTGCATCAGAACTTACAGTGGGCCTTCAAGAATATCACGCCGCATCCTACACAGTATCCGCAGGTAATTTTTCCACACTTATAATCCCGCAAGTCATTAAATTATTACCAGATTTTTTTTTACCGGAAAAACGACATTAGAAAGTGTGTTTTCTATTAGTATTGATCGTGGTTTGTTTGAAGTTATCGACGCATTTCCATCCACATATTATGACATGCGGTAAGTTATTTTTAGGAGTCAGTGTACTATTTCAGGTGTGCGGCAAATCATCAATGCCGGGAACAGGTAATAGGAGAGTTCTGTGTTTGTGTATCGGCTCTCAGAGTGTCCTAAAATCGTAACATTAGCCATTTTGTCCTAAAATGGAAACATCTGTCATAAAATTAAGCAAATTAAATAGTAGTTCGTTTCGTATATTATAATCAGTACACGTACAACAGCATTTGAAGAAAAAGAAGAAGAATATGACCATAGACTACTTCTCTGTAGACTCTGGTATGACTGGCAAACATAACCTATGTTTTCTTGGCGGGTTTCGTGATGTGAGGATAGTATATATATATTAGGGTGTTTTTTTAAATTTATTTTATTTTCGGTCCCATTGGCTAATGATTCGGCATTGGACCTAAAATAGTTTCTCCCAAAATATTAGTTTTATTTTTAGTTAGAGTTTGTTTCCCATTTAATTAACATGGGAAACTAGACGGTTTTACCCAAACATTAATAGCTGGTAGAAAATTTCTGACAGTTGCATTTTATAGAGAATTAAATTTCCTTCAAAAAAGTACTAAATCTGTCATAAAATTCGTAAAATTAAACAAATGAAGTAGTAGTTCGTTTCATATCTTATAATGAGTACACGTACACGAGCATTTGAAGAAGAAGAAGAGGAATATGACCATAGGCTACTTTTCTGTAGACTCTGGTATGACTGGCAAACATAACCTATGTTTTCTTGGCGGGTTTCGTGATGTGAGGATAGTATATATATATATTAGGGTGTTTTTTTTAATTTATTTTATTTTCGGTCCCATTGGCTAATGATTGAGCATTGACCTAAAATAGTTTCTCCCAAAATATTAGTTTTATTTTTAGTTAGAGTTTGTTTCCCATTTAATCAACATGGGAAACTAGACGTATTTACTCGAACATTAATAGCTGGTAGAAAATTTCTGACAGTTGCATTTTATAGAGAATTAAATTTCCTTCAAAAAAGTACTAAATCTGTCATAAAATTCGTAAAATTAAACAAATGAAGTAGTAGTTCGTTTCATATCTTATAATGAGTACACGTACACGAGCATTTGAAGAAGAAGAAGAGGAATATGACCATAGGCTACTTTTCTGTAGACTCTGGTATGACTGGCAAACATAACCTATGTTTTCTTGGCGGGTTTCGTGATGTGAGGATAGTATATATATATATTAGGGTGTTTTTTTTTAATTTATTTTATTTTCGGTCCCATTGGCTAATGATTGAGCATTGACCTAAAATAGTTTCTCCCAAAATATTAGTTTTATTTTTAGTTAGAGTTTGTTTCCCATTTAATCAACATGGGAAACTAGACGTATTTACTCGAACATTAATAGCTGGTAGAAAATTTCTGACAGTTGCATTTTATAGAGAATTAAATTTCCTTCAAAAAAGTACTAAATCTGTCATAAAATTCGTAAAATTAAACAAATGAAGTAGTAGTTCGTTTCATATCTTATAATAAGTACACGTACACGAGCATTTGAAGAAGAAGAAGAGGAATATGACCATAGACTACTTCTCTGTAGACTCTGGTATGACTGGCAAACATAACCTATGTTTTCTTAGCGGATATCGTGATGTGAGGATAGTATATATATATTAGGGTGTTTTTTTAAATTTATTTTATTTTCGGTCCCATTGGCTAATGATTTAGCGTTGACCTAAAATAGTTTCTCCCAAAATTTTAGTTTTATTTTTAGTTAGAGTTTGTTTCCCATTTAATTAACATGGGAAACTAGACGTTTTTACTCGAACATTAATAGCTGGTAGAAAATTTCTGATAGTAGCATTTATATAGAGAATTAAATTTCCTACAAAAAAGTACAAAATCCGTGAATACATTATTTTCAAAGATATACTCGTTTAAACATTCTCTTAGAAAATCGGATTTCAGTCAATTAATTTTTAAAGAAAAGTTATATCTAAAAAATTTTGGACTTAATTTATGATGTTGATATTTAAATTTTGTGCTTTGGAAAGTATAAAGTAGAAGGTGACTGATGAAAAAATGGGGAGAGTAGGAGACAAAAATATTATTTAATTATTATGATATTTAGTTAATTCACCTAAAAACATCGATTTTCTGTAATATTTTGAAACTCTTCTGACTTTTCTAGTTTCTTTTGTTCGTTCATTCACTTCTCTTGAAATTCTCTGAATTTATACTCGAGACAACTTTAGTTATTTTAATTCGGAGAGTTAAAATAATTAAAGATTAAAAACTGTATTGAAGCAAACAGTTGAAAAAATAAAGATTTTATTATGAAAAAAAATTTGATTAATTATAACTATTTATTATTAATTTAATAATAATTAAGCGGTATGTGAAGATTCTAATAATTGTTTAACAAAAAATGAAGAACAAACTCGATATTTGTTACAAGTAGTGAAAGACCATCGCCAAAAACATCCTACTTTTAATAAAAAATATATTTATAAAAACTATTGAATATTTATTTAAATTTAAAAAGTTCATTAAAAAAACGTATTTTACTTCACATAAAAATAATTGTTATTTTAATGCAAGATAGATTTCTTAATTTTTTTCCAATGGAAACTAAAAAAATGCTGTAATTTGTATAAACAAATTACAGTATTTTTTAAAATTTTGGCCTAAAACTTAAGAACTTTAGATTATAGTGTAGTTACAAATGATTGTCAAATAATATTAGTAACTAATTCTTATAACATGGGTTACTCATTAATAAATAAATAATGAAATACTCATCTGTTTAAATGCTGTCAGAGTAAAAATCGTAGTTCAAATGAACTAATGTGCTAGTGCTTCATTAGTCTTTAAAATATTTCTTATGTTCTTTGTATTTAAAGGCTTTAAATTTATGGTGCAATTTTAGTGCAGTGTTGTCTTCCGTTTCGATAACAAACACTTTATTTTAGGCAGTGGAAGAGTTGTTTAAATTAATGCAGCTGATGGTTATGAAACATCCAGATGCAACAGAGTCTGAACAGAGGGATATTTACACTTTTAGGAAAACTACTCTAATGACTTACCTGCAGGTAAGTTTTTTCTAATTTTAAATTGTATTTCAGACTTTTTTTTTTTGAATATATTCTTTTTTATAGAATATAGAATGGGATGTCTTCATTTATGTAACATTTCACAGTTTATGATAAAAAGAGACCTTTATAATTCATATGTAGTGTATTATATGAATTATAAAGGTCCTACAAACGTCCTACAATAACATAAGGAGTAGCACTGGATCTGATATAACAAATATGTTTGCTTCCTCTATGAGTTTTTTCCTCTATTTATCCCAATAAACTCATTTCCCGAATTTACCATATGAAAACCTGCCGGAAACTGAATAATTTAGGCTAAGATTGTCGCTCTAGCCCTCGTTGGACGGGACCAAGGATGATCTTTCATCCCCTTTAAGTAAAACCACTTATCGCCGGTAAAATCTCAACCAATCCTATGGAATCTACTTTACCCCTCACATAATCTCAGTAAGACTATTCCCGTACACTAACGACATTTGGTTGCAAAATAAGAACTAAACATTTTACATGAAATGGATAAATAATAACGATATTTGTGGGGTGCCTACACATATGAAGAGAGAACCCCACGGAAAAACTCTTCTTAGGCTTAGATTCTTCGTTCCTCAAAACGATACAATTATGACATTTCTGAGATTCTGCATTAATTAGTTAGCTACGTTTTTATGGAGGTATTATTCTATTATCTTCGGGGTATTGCTTGACCATTTCGATATTTGATTTACGGCCGAGGGATCTACGTACTCTACCGAAGAGACAACGCGCCAATATCCTTGGCTACAGATGTGACCTCGATAAGAGGGGGCCGAGCGGTACCATCGCTCTTTATCCCTAATATCTATGTAGGCCGAGGCCGCCTCGTAAGGGGTAAGCCCCGCGCGTTTCACGTGACCCTCCCCACAAATGTGATCGGTGTCACGCGAAGTTACGCAGCCTCCCCCGGTCCTGGCTGATGGGCCCCACCGACAGGGCCTCGCTTCTGGCGCTCTTGACTTTCTTCGCCGGTGTGTCGTACCCCCGGGGGTGTCATGTCGGGTGTTTGAGGAATCCTTCCTGCCTCTCATCGGGCTTGCTAGAGCCCGGCTGCGCGGCAATCAGGTTGATATGGAGGATGAGCATTGTAGCTCGGGATGACGGAGCTAGAGAGCTGAACAGCGATCGGCTCGCTGGCTCGGTCAGGTAAGGTAAGGATGTGTGGTTTGAACGGAGGATGGATGGAAGCCCTGTTTTGCCAGATCCTCTGCGATCTCGGCTCCGGTCATTCCGTATGGCAGCCCTCGAATGACTACTCGTAGCACCTTCTCTTCGGGGAGGACGAAAGTATGGAATTCCACTTTCTGTTCCCTGAAAATCCGCGCTATCTTGCGATAGTCATCTGGGTTGGTGGGCTGGATGCGGATGCCTTCGCCTGTGAGCTACGCTTTGGTGAAGTTCGCCCCGGCTACGCTCAGCTTGCCGCTCATCGCTGTCCACAGGTCCTTGTTCCCGAGGACATGATGGGGGGCACCTTGTCCTTATGTGTCCTGTTATCTTGTTCCACGGTTTCCTCGGGCTGCGTTGCTTGGGTCTCTGTGGTCTTGGCGGCTGCTGTGGGGGGCCTCGCGGGCTGCTTGCCTCTTCGCGGGGGTCTCTTCTTCGTCCGACGTATCTATCATCGGCCGGTACTTCTTCTTGGCTCTCTTTTTCGGCTGGCCCTGGCTTGGGGGGTTGGCTCTGGCTCGGGGACTCCATGTCCACGTCTTGGCATGGCTCTTCTGATGCCGCCTCTTTGTTCAGCGTCCTACTGAGCCTGGCGATTTCGTTTGTCGGCTCTTGGAGCTGAATCGCCTGGGCCTGGAGCTGCTCTGCTTAGGCCTCGAGCAGTCTCCGCAGTTGGGCGTTTTCGTCTTTGAGGGCCGCCCTTGCTCGGACTGAGCAGGGCCCTCTGGAGATGCCATCTCTGGACTAGACAGGAACTCGTCCCTGTCTATGATAGCTGCCTCCTCCTCGGCAGTTGTTAGGGCTGACTGATAAACCTGTGGAACCTGTGAAAAATAAGAAATTATTAATATGTATGTCTTAGCAGAAAGTTAAAATTTGAAAAGCCTTGGTAGGCAGGCTGGTCAACGATTTTATATCTAGCGTCTTGTAAAAGACGGTTTATGTAGTACATCCACTGCGTAGTTCTTGGCTTCAGGTAATAATTCCCTTAATTAGAGTCTAATCGCCTTCTCAGGTAGTTTTATGGTCGGTCCGTTTGCTAGGCACAAGGTACAAACACCGTACCCTTTGAACTTCCAACTAGAACTATAAAGATTGCGAAAAACATGCTAAATATTCTTATTAAATATTAACATTAGCAATTTTTTTTCAATCAATGTAACATGGAATCTTACGTTTTTCGAGTATTTAAAGTGTAAATTTTAATAAATAGCTCAAAATTGTACATAATGATTAAAAAAAAATTCGGAATCGAGTTTTTTTCGTTTCTTTGCATTTTCTGAGAACATTTACCATAGTAGGGTATATATTTTTTTACACCATCAGAAAGTAGAGATTTCAACGAACAGAAAGCCCACCGACATTCTAAAAAAAGCGGATATTTTGACGCGAGTATTTTCGATTGAAAATTAGGGTGCTTTTTCGATATTAAGTGAAAATAGGGTGAAAAAATAAATATTCTAAATAAAAAAAAAATAACCAGTGTGTTTGGGACAGAAAAGGTTAAGTTTTCACCGAATTTCTTAAAAAAAGTTTCTTTTTTTTGTAAAAAAAAAATAAAATACCAAAAACTTGGTTATTTGAATTATTCACGTAAATTTTGAGGTTATGTGAAAAAAGTGTAAATACAAAAATTGTAGATTTTTTTATTACCTACAACTTTGCCATTTAACTTTCTTCCATAGGACTTCGGAAATCGAGATAAATCGTTTTTTAACCCTTAAAAACTCGCCCCCTTTCATTTCCCGACCTCAGATCGCCCGTATATTATTTTTCCTTTCATTTTTGTTATATTTTGAATTTATAAAAATTGTTTTTGTTTCGTTTGATGTTCGCTGTATGCCGTTTAAGTTCATATTAAACATGTTCAAAACATGATTTAAACCATTCGTGTTCAAAATCAAGTGTGTTTTAAACTTTTGCAACCCTGACAGTATCTTGAATGAATATTCCGGTCCGTTTAAAGTCATCTATGCCGCCCGAAGCAACTGCTACCACATATTTTCGTGTGTCTTTTAGTGTCTGGATGGCAGGACAAGCTGGAGTACTCTGATATCGGCATTCCGGATACTGCTCGAGTCCAATGACGATAAGTTATATGTCGTTTATAACGGCGGATTGCAAATCGTATTTGAGGTAACTTGAGGTAACTTTTGCGCAAACTTTTATCTGAGATTCCCGCACGTTTTAGTGTTTCCAAAACCTGCACGTGATGCTACACGAGGCGACGGCTTGCCACGTTTGCGGCGACATGCTGGACATACTCACCATCATGCAGGACCTGATGCAGTGCATCCGGATGTATAGGGACAACAAGGACGCACGCGGGATCCTGTTGGCGACGAAAGACTGGCTGGAGGTTCTGAGGAAACTGGCCACCCTACTCAACACGTATAACCCCCCCGAAATGAGGTCCCTATGCATCGGTAAAACGAATTACGTCGCGCCTTCCGAGTCGACCGAATTCGAGCGTTATTTTTTCTTGCAGATGTACTCAAAGAGTTCATAGTTATAATGACTCCGGAGGCGATGCAGATCCTCGTGCCGTTGCTCTCTCACTGCCACTCTGCCTTTCAAGATAGTCAAGACGCTGTACCTCTGGGGCCGTACTTTCCGAGGAGGGGGCACTCCCTTCCGGTGGTCGCCGGCAAAGGCGGCGCCGGCCCTCTCAGGCCTATGGTTCAGATGACGGTGCCGCATAATCAGTTGGAGTGCAGTAGGGTGAGTGCATATCTTAAAATTTCACTCTACTTGACCCTATTATTCACTCACTATTGACCGTATTAGTTAGGTTGAAATGGGTTCCGAAACACACTTCAGCAAATTTTACTGCCATGTATTTCTTTCTTTTATTTATTTATTTATACTTCATCCAGCAGGCAAAGCCCAATTACAGGAAATATATCCTTAAATTTAACATTCAAATTACTTAAAATACAGACTAAAGTAACAGATATATATCTATAATAATAAATAAACTAAATAAATAAATAATAAATAATATATAATACATAAATACATAAATACATAATATAAATAATAAATAATAAATAATAAATAATAAATAATAAATAATAAATAATAAATAATAAATAATAAATAATAAATAATAAATAATAAATAATAAATAATAAATAATAAATAATAAATAATAAATAATAAATAATAAATAATAAATAATAAATAATAAATAATAAATAATAAATAATAAATAATAAATAATAAATAATAAATAATAAATAATAAATAATAAATAATAAATAATAAATAATAATAAACAATAAACAATAAATAATAAATAATAAATAATAAATAATAAATAATAAATAATAAATAATAAATAATAAATAATAAATAATAAATAATAAATAATAAATAATAAATAATATAAATAATAAATAATAAATAATAAATAATAAATAATAAATAATAAATAATAAATAATAAATAATAAATAATAAATAATAAATAATAAATAATAAATAATAAATAATAAATAATAAATAATAAATAATAAATAATAAATAATAAATAATAAATAATAAATAATAAATAATAAATAATAAATAATAAATAATAAATAATAAATAATAAATAATAAATAATAAATAAATAAATAATAAATAATAAATAAATAAATAAATTCGTATGTGAGATTCAAAAGTGTGATTTTCAGACGGGAATTTCCCGGGTTTTGGGCATTTCTTAGTATTTAAACCCATTATACGTCAAACTTTAAACATATTTCTCTACAATTCACGCCCCAATTATTTTTTCAGACCTATGAGTTAATTGAATAAATGCTTTTAAGTTAAATTGTCTGTTTTCCATGGACGTACGTCGCGTATTAGTTTTAACATTTCTTACGCAAGAGCGCCAGGCCAGCTGTAAAAGTAAGGTTAAGGGTTATGTTATGATATTGTCGGTGGGTTGTTTATTTGTTTATTACTATTTTGGTCAATGTTTATCGATTTATTACATTAATGATGTAATAATATACCTACTATGTACACTTTTATGAAAGAATAATGGAAAAAATGGGCACAAATGTGGATTTCTCCATATAAATAATAATCCGGTAAGTACCTACCTAGATACCGGATTATTATTTATATGGACATTTTTGTTATGTAAGGTTTAACTAACTAAACAGATACCGCACAGCAAACTCGATGATATTAATGGAAAAGTCTTGGAAAAACAACGGTATTGTGCTTTATATCTTTCGATCGAATAGATGTTCTACACTTATTCCTAACATATGCATACTTTGTTTGGTCGGGGCAACCAAGAACAAGATACATCCGTTGATGCTGATACTGAATAATGTACTTTTAATCAGGGCTGTTATGTTTACAACAAAAATGTTTAAAACAAACTGTTTTAAACGTTTACTTCACTGGAGGTTTAAAACGTTTTAAACAAAAAAAACAGTTAAATTGAAAAAAAACCGTTTTTTTTTGTTTTTTTTAAATAAAACATGTTTTTTAACAACCCTGCTCAGAACCATGGAAAAATTGGAATTTGGTGTCTCTAAGAAAGAACTTCTAGAGATGATAGGTCAAAGTTATCCGAATACTAGATGACGCAGTATATCATAAAACTCGATAGAATTCTTAAGTGTTTTAAACATTGTTTTAAACGTTTTAAACATTTTTGTAAACGTTTTAAACATTGTTTTAAACGTTTTAAATGCGTTATTTTTCCACTGAAGGTTTAAAACGTTTTAAACAAAAAACAGTTAAATTGAAAAAAAAAACGTTTTTTTTGTTTTTTTTAATTAAAACATGTTTTTTAATAACCCTGCTTATAATAAATTTAATTAGTCATCAAATTGAAAAGATTTTAAGTTAACTTAGACTACATATTCGGGCCTCTGACAAAAAATCACTTATGGTTCCGAGTTTGATTAGGTAGGTACTCTATTTTCACCCATTTTCTAACCAACAATCAAAATCAATTATTTGCAATTAGAAAAAAAAACCAGATAAGTCTGTGAAGAAAACTGCAAAACGTGAAATAGGTAAATCAAAATAAGATGAGATTAGAAGACCTAGGACACAAATATAACACATGCGATGTTGCCACAAATATTGCCGTTTTTTAAATTAACACAGTGAAATTATAATTTATTATGTAAGAGACTCTTATTAAACATTAAATAAGTTTATCCAAAACCTTACAGTACTTACACAGATACTGTGAATGACCATATATCAAACCCATTTTTCATACAAACATCGCCTTCTAAAATTGGTAATATTTTTATTTTGATAATGTCTAAACAATATTTTAACACTCTCAGTCAAATAAAATATCAAACAATATATTTATTCAACTTTTTTCACTAAGAGACTTTCTATATCACGCCTATCTACAACGCCCTGAACTTTGAGTCCCCATAAGACATCAATACATTAATTTTTCGCGCCAATTTGCGATCATAACCTAACTAATATGGTCAATTGTTGCTATTGAAAAGGATGTAACGCAAAATATTCTCTTCCAGGGCGTGGATTCGGAGTACGATTTGGCATTAGATAAATTTTACACGCCATACCATGAATTTATCGATATGATGTTTAGATTAGCGGTAAACAACGATTCAGTTCCCGAGGTTTTAATAAATTTAAGCGCCGTAGTTGGTTTTGAGGCCGTCCCGTTGCATTCCACTTATTTTCCGAAGTTGTGGCTGGACATCCTGAAGGCACAGGTGTGTAAAAAGAGAGCAAGCGCAACCGCTCGTCGATTAAAACGGTTTTTTTTGTAGCATATCGACAGGAAGTACATTAATATGTTGACGTCTTGCAACTATTTCGTGGATTACGTTGATGCTGTACTCTTAGACGAACGCTCCGCGTTGACCGTCGATATAATTTACGAGTTTTTAACTGCATTTTTTCCAAAGGTAACGTGATTGACGGCGTACGTACTTTATCTAGAACAGAATAATTTCAGGTCTCGGCTCACGTGCTCTCCGAGCAAACCCTTACCATGATAGACAACACGGTGGTTTCGCTAAGCGAGCAGGTTTCCTCGTTTGACGTCGTCAAGATGGCGAAAAGATTGTCCGGCGATCTACGGGCTCTGATTCTGGTTTATAACAGTCCAGAAGCCGTTCCGCCGTCGCTGCTTCAGAACACCCTCAAGCAGCTTCAGAATAAAGTTAAATTAGAAATAAGTAAATTGGATGTTAAGAAAGGTAAGTGAAGTCGGGTACGGAGTAATGTTAGGTTATGATTGGAGGTATTGCAGAGAAATGTGATGAGAAGAGCGCTGTGACGAAAGATCTGAAGAGCGATGAAACGCCGAGTTCCTCCAAGGTGCAAGATGGGCCAAGCGAGGCGAGCGCCAAAGCGAGCGTGAAGAGCGATAGTGATTCGGAGACACAGAGCACTTCATGCAGTGACGACAGCACGAACGATCAGAAGAAAGAGAAGCGAAACGGGCCTTTGGACGATTTGAAGCTGCTGGACAGAACGATAAATGAACTTATTGAAATTGTGAACAAAGAGGCTTGATTTTTTATAAAAATTCACGAGTCCAAAGTACTGCTTTGTAAATGGTTGTCCTTGTTTTCTGAGGAGTTTATTTATAACAATTTTTTATATATATATATATATATATATATATATATATATATATATATATATATATATATATATATATATATATATATATATAAAGAATGTATGATGATGTACATTAAAAAGCTTTAAATTTAATTGACTAAAATGTTATGGTCAAAATAGAAGGCAGGGTTCTGTAACTATTTTATTAGTTGTAATGTAAATTTTTAATTTAAAACATGTAATAAAGAGTAAACATGTTGAAATGCTTTTTAATTTCTTCTTGTATTCATTTTTCACATAAGACTGTTAAAAAATAAAGTATTTCTTTCTAACTGGTAGTTTTTATTCTCTTAACACCCTTGGAGTACATTCAATAGCGATAAAGTGGGCGATAAAAAGTTTGCCTAAGCTAAAATTCCCGTGGACGCCACTGACCATGCGCAATTAACTATAGGGAGTTCGACTCAACGCAGGCTCTAGAGAACACAAAGTAGGAAAAATAAAATCTGAACACGCGGTATCTAAGAAAAACAAAATGGCTCGCCTCGACGTGTGGGTTAAAAGTTATTTGATCCCACTGCTGTGGTATGTGTATATTCATCCAGAATATCAACACATAAATAATGATTTCCTTGTTTTATCCCGGTATATCGGAACGTACATACTACTTTATTTAACAAAGGAAGCCACTTAAACTTTTTAACACATTGAAAGACTAGTATGCAATCCACGCGTTCGGCTCAAGGCTCAAAAGAAGACCAACCGTAGATCAGCTGACCTAGGCAAGTGTCACAGAACTGCCAATGTTAAAATCACAAAACAATAAGGCGACATAGATATGCGGTAAGATATTTGTGGTAATGATTTATGACAAAGAATTTCTAAAATGCGCTGTGGCAATATTGATTTGTCGACCTGATTTTCTAAACACATACAAAAGGGAACGAGTAGTCACTGTTTTTATACCTACAAGTCAAGTATACCTACAATAAATTTCGGATTCTCAAATAGTTAACTACTAAAAGTGAACGTAACAATTTTCTTAACACGACGTTTTAAAGGTCAGTCCTATTACTAAGGTCGTTTGTTTGATAACAATAGTTACGTCTACCTATCAGTGGCGGCTCGTGGCTAAAGCATCAGGTAGGGCCGACAAATGTATTCTTGATATTAAGTTTGGTCCACGAAGCATTAATGGCCTTGAAAATTTTAAAAATTTTCCGCGTTTTCCTGGCACTTCAGAATTTCAATGCAAGCAAAATAATTTATTTCTGATTTCGCTGCCTGTTAGTCATTCGTATTTACTGTATTTACAAATTGATATTAAAAGCTATTACTCTTTTCTTGATGGCCCTTGATTATTAAATTTTTCATTACAGTTGTCGGTTTTAATTTATGAATAAATGCTTTATCATCAAAATCTAAACTGCTAATTTTTTTATCTAATAAATAGTTAACAATGACACCGTTGTTACTTACCACCGCTCGCACAGTTTCACACTCACCCGATGATCCCGCCATTGTTTACAACACGAAAAACAACAAAATACGAATATTAGGAATATGATAAGAAATATTTAAATATGTAAGGTAAGTAGGTACCTAACCAAATCACGACCGACAAGACGAAAAGCTGAAAAATCGTGCGATTATTAGTCAGGTATTTGTTTTTAAATCGCACAATTTTAACGTTACAAACACAGATCAATAAAAGGACAAAATCACAGAACTTGGATTTTATTTATGAACAGGATAAAAGAAAGAGGTGACTGCATTGAAATCGCGCAAGTGTGCCTTTAGACTGAAATACGTGTACATGGCATAAGGTCTGCCGAGGAGGACCAGTTTTGTCAAGGGTCGACTGACTAAATAATAATAATAATAGCAGGTCTCCGGATTCAAAATTTACCGTCATCCGCAGTCATGTCCGAAAACATCGTAGATGAATGTTCATTCTGTCAGATCTGACATTTCTGTCGCATCACATAATTAATAATGCTAGTGTTTTGTGGAATTAATTAACGTTCTGTGCTCGCAATGTGATCTGTGGTGTAAACACAAGATTTTAGCAGCACAGCGCTTTGTTTGCAGAGACAACCTTTCTCTGATATTTATAAATGTTTTGTGGTTGTCACTGTTGTCAGTTGTCAGACTATTTTGTGATTTCATTTTCGTGCTTCAGCCGATTGCTTTGGCCCGTTACCTAATCAATTTAATAAACGCCAAAGTAAGTGGTTAAATTTCTTATTTAATACAAAACAAATATAGCTTGTATGTTTTTTTAGAAATGTTTGCTGCTGGGGCTAGACGAGTAGTCGCTAAAGTTCAACCAGCTTTAGCCCAATCTTCAAGACAAATGTCTGTTGTTTCTGGACCTCCTCAAGTAAGAATTTCCCCAGCAGAAAAAGCTGTGCATGGGATAATCATAACCGTTGGTATACTAGCTATTCCTGGATGGGTGCTAGCGAACATTAAAAACTACAGAGCACAATCCACAGAATAGGAAGTTATGTTAACAAACGTAGTAGATTTCTCTTTTTGTATTATGTAATAAAGTAATAATAAGTAGAAGATTTGGTCTTTAATTTTCAGCACTTACAGGGGAGTGTTTTGCAGCTAAAGTAAAGTAACTGTTTGGCATGTGGACATCGTAGGTAAATAAAACGAATGCATATAAATATACAAGGGATAAACATTTATTTATAGCTTATGTAATAACCTACGGCTTTTTGCCTTAACCAAATGCTATATGTTAGAATTTCTAGACAGTAAGCTTTATTGTCTGGTATATTTCCTTGCCATAGATGAAATCCAGGTTCCATTTGGGTATGGGCGACGGTAGCGAGGGCTAAGCCCCCGCAAAGTTCGAATTAGCCCCCCCAAAAATAATTTAAACAGTTTCATTCTTCTTCCGATTTTTAGCTCTTGCAAACATATAAAACGGCATTGCCAAATCCCTTATATTAGATCTGGAAGAATTTATTAAAACTGGAAATCGGAAACAGCTATATCAAATTTGTGTAAGAAATCAATGAACATGTTTTGACAGTCTCATTATCTTTGAATAAATACATCTTTTCTTCTGTTTTCTTTTAGCTTTAATATGTTGGATTAATTTCATAGTAAAAAACGAACTAACATTCACGTGCAGGCCCATATTTCTCAATTACATTTCAAACATATTATTTAAAATTATATTATTATAATGCACGCCACACTAAGAAACAGAAAAAAGAAAATCGCTGACGGTAATCACTAATTTAGAATGGGTTTTCTAGAATTCAGTTTAAAATTTAATTGAATTAACAGGAAGATATGCACTGACTAAACAATAAACCAATTAAATTCTAAGGATATTATTTTAAATTAAATAGTACAAGTGAAAGTACATCCAAGGATAATGCCATGTCCGGGACCAGCCAGACATCCACGCGCAAGTAGCGACGTAGCAATCATAGTCGTCAGTCTCAGTAGGCATCGACGGTTCGATATGTTCCCCGATTTCGCGTTTTCCGTGATAATCGCGCGTCTGTACGGGCCGACCCGGCCAATTTGTTTTTGGTGTAACCAGCCAAAACAAAAGTCGCAATGACAGATGACGCAGCCGACAACCGAGCCAATAAAATTATGTTATTAAATAAGTATTATATTATATATTATTAAAATACCTATTCAGGTAGTTCACAGACATGTTTTGTTTTAACTTTTGTACGCTTTGTATATTTTAATTTGTTAATCACTTATTATCAAGACAACACACACAATACACTTCATTTGCCCCAGGCAGGTCATTTTTTTTTGTTTGTACTATCAATTTATTGTTCCTAAATTTAAATAAATCAACCCCTCCCGTCAATCGTCTTGCGTGCGCCGTGCGGTGATTCCACAGACAGACACGTTCTTTGACGGCGAAGGAGTTACGATAATATACGATGATTTACGAGATGATATACGAGAGTAATTCCCAACACTGTTTTGAACTGAACAATTTTGGTTTGGCAACCTGACACCGTTGTCTTTGTATCATGGAAAATTCTATATTTTCTATGACCAAGACCTTACATCTCACATATATGTGTTCTTACGGAGCAACGGCAACTTCTTAATCCGGTGGCCCGCAGGCGCTAACAGGATGGGTTTAACACTGACAGGCTGTTATGTCAGTGTTGTCAGCCTGTCATGTTTTCACAGTCCTATCAAAAACGGAAATCTGTTATTTTGTATTTCTTTAAGTAGGCTAAGATTCAATTTCATAGTAACCGACTTGTTTCACAACTAAAGTTTATTAGAAATCGTAGAACATTTTTTTGTAAACAACGCGTTTGAAAATATCTTTTCACACTCATTCAACTTGTGCGCCTCGCGTGCAGCTCTTTCCAACCAAACTGCCCCATTCTTGCAAAAAAATTGTTATTTAAAATACTATTTATACTAGAATAATGTGAAATAAAATTCATTGATTATTCTTGTGTATAGCAAACTTTAATAAAGACAATTGTTCAGTCATAAGATGATTTATATTAATTTCGGTTAATCTGATTCTATATTCTGTTGTTCATCTTCGTTCTGTTCCTCATCTTCTAATGCCTTATCCCAATCCCTCATTTTTGCAGTCATCATAAAGTCGTCTTTTAAAACACTCCATGTGGATTCTTTACTAGAATTTGTTGCTTGTGACTGATTTACCATCACATCACTCACGATTTTTTGCGACTTTTCTCCCATTAGCACATCCAAGAAGGCCCTTTTGTCAATATTTTTCAGCACTTTTTCTTTTCTCACTTCTAACGGACCGGCTGCTTTTAATTTCTCGTTAATGTCTTTCTGCTGCATTTTTACTGCATTAAATAACTGTACAACTCCCTTCGTAGCAATTTTTTGGATTGTGCGTTCTCTATCTCTTTCTAATATGTTTGGTTTAACACGTAGATTTGTTACTAACTCACGTTTCTAGAATAATATAAGAAAAAAATTATATATTTATGCGATATAACAGTACGGTAGTAAAATACCTACCTTTTTATGCGGTGTTTCGCCATGCAGCCTATCAATTTCTTCCACATTGATCTTTTCATCCTTTATCTCACCATCAACTGTTTGCACCTCAAATCCTGCTGGCTTAGGTTTTACCTTCCTTACATCCGTTAACTTTCTAGCTTTTGATAATACTATCGTTTTCTTCCTTTTAGGTTTATTAGTTTTTAAAATTTTGGACACCAAATCTGCCCAACCTGCATTCACTACACCATTTTGCTCTTCGTCTTCATTTGCGTTAGCAGAATTATCTGAAATCTCATCGTCTGCCCCATCGGAGGTACAGGCCTCATCATCTTCCACATGTATTTCTGAAAACAACTAGTAACTTAATAAACATTACCTCTAAAACAGAAACTTACTATTGTGTTGCAAACCAGCTTGTTCGTTTGCCATAATGGTCATTTTTATTTCTAATCTTGTAAAGTATACAGACAAACAGATTTCTATTGAGTATTGTAATTGTAACTATTGAGGTTAGAACAGTTTAGTTGTGGAAAACATTTATGTACCACAAAACCACAGATCACCAAAGGGAAAAGAGAGAATCGTAAAGATGGTCTGTGGCACGAAACACTCACGTTTGTGACTTAACGCAGTATGTGTGAAGAAGTGAAATGGGAAAAATTCAGGATCGATTAAATTAGATAGGTTGCCCAGTAACATTTGCGGGAGGATCTGGCAGGGAGAATGTGATTGTGAATATATTTTGGCAGACGTCTGACAGATTATTTTCAAGTTTCTCCGCGTTTTCCGAGTTATTGGGTGATTTTTACGTGTAAAAACTATTTAATAACATTATATGATTATATTTTGAGACTTGATAGGAAAATATAATAAATTATATTAGCAATATTTATACAAAGATGACGTCGCGCGGTCGGATTGTAAGTAAGGGAAAAATCCACTTATTTCCTACTTGCTTCACCTAACCATCACAGATTAAGGTTTTATCACATCGTAGCATGGACCAGATTCAAAATCATTTACATACCGTAAATGCATAGCATACGCAATACGCATCATCCGTAAAGACTAGACGGTTAACCATAACCATCTTTGCGTCAAGACTAAAAAGACTAGCTATGGATATGGATAATTTATCAGTAGCATATTTTTGAATAAGAGATCAGATTTCTAGTGCGAGCAGCCAAGAGATATATCATCTGTTCGCTGGACCGAGACGCTCCGAAAATATCAAGCTTTGTGAATGTTTTGTGTCGAAAAGCACAAATCACACATTCTCCCCTCACCACACCGCAAATGTCCCTGATCAGGGATATCGCATGGACTCTCTCCGCCGTACCATAGTGTCCCCAGTTTCAGCTGTGCGCTGAAGCGGATCAGCGCGCAATCTAAAGTTAAAGGGCCTTTTTGTAGATTTTATCGCCAGTAAAGTTACTTTAAGTAAAACCTAATCTAATATTTTGTAAACCATACAAAAACGTCAGTTTTCCCTAAACGAAGTAACTATTATTGTCCGCGCTCCCTATGTTATCTATGATCAGCGCACAGCCGTTTCTGGTCTATGCCATACTGCCATAGATATTTTTTTTCTGTAGCATATCCAGTGTTTATTACAGTGGTAAAATATGCACATACATATATCAGTGGTATAATATGCACGTACATTGCTCTTCTCTTTCTTCTTCTATCTGTGACATAATATTAATCTATATTATCTATGATAAAAAACTCACAAAACATGGGCAAGAATATGGATAGCGTTGTCATAGTAACAGTCTAACGACAGAAAAGCGAAGTAGCAAAACACTTTCAAAAAGAAGAATTTCACACTTGTGTACTTAATTGTGTATTTTAATTTTTTTTAAACAATGAATAATTACAAATTATTGGGTAGAGCTGGCGAAGGCGCACATGGTTTTGTATTTAAAGGCATGGATTTACGTAATGAGACTGTGGTGGCATTGAAGAAAATCACATTCAATCCAGACCTGGGCGTTCCAAAAAATACCATGCGGGAGATCTGCGCTCTGCGAGCATTAAAATCGAATTATGTAGGGAACCCTTAACTATTTTTTATGTAAGTATATACATTTAAAATGTTACATTTTCTTGTAGATTGTTAAACTCTTCGAGGTAACCAGCATGGGCAGTTCCGTTATTTTAGTAATGGAGTTCTTGCCATGGTCTTTGGCTGACGTACTAAAAAACACTGCCACAACAATAACTCTCGCTCAAATCAAAACTTACACTAAAATGATGCTGTTGGGAGTAAGCTATATGCATCTAAACCTTATTATGCATAGAGTTAATATTTTTAGAAATTTGCTTTAGCATTCCAGTAATATTGAAGTTTTAGGATTTGAAACCAGCAAATTTGCTCATTAGCAACAAAGGAATATTAAAAATAGCAGATTTCGGTTTGGCTAGGATCTACTGCAATGATAAGCCTAGGTTGTACTCACATCAAGTTGCCACGCGATGGTACAGAGCGCCGGAGTTATTATATGGATCTAGAACATATACTCCTTCGGTGGATATGTGGTCTGTTGGTTGTATACTGGCCGAGATTATTAACAGACAACCTCTTTTTCCTGTAAGAAGGCACAGCCTAAAATAACTGACTAAATTATATAAATCTGCAAAGTACAATCGGCGGCACCCAAATGTCAACAATCGTGTAATATGAACTTCAAATCATAGTCGCCGTAAAATTCGAAAGTTGTCAAATATCAAATATATAAGTAATGTCACTTAGAGAAAACGTAAACAAGTCAGTGTTGCCAGATCATAGTTTTTGTTTTCAAGATACTGCCAACCTAAAATTCAGTAGAAATCAGTAGGCGTAATTAAAAAGGTAAAAAGCTGTTGTAGGACTCGTAGGTGATTTTCGGCGTATTTCAGTAACCCATAGATAATAGTTCAGTTCAGAACAATGCTGCTCATGCGCAGTCGTCTTTAACCGATCTTGGTCTTTGGCGACAATAAATTACTACTGCGCATGAGCAGTCTCTCCTAGAAGTCATATCCGTTACAGTAGCATCATCTACAAGTCAATAGAATAAGTTTACCATGCAGCGGTTTCTGTGGTTTTATAAACTTTATCAATTAAGCGCTACATAGATCCACTACTAGATGGCGAGGCGAAAAGCATATTTTTCAGTAGATTAAACTATCGAATCAGTAGATCAGATCATCTGGGAACACTGAAACAAGTAATGTGATGTAATTTACGGGCGATCTGAGGTCGGGAAGTGGAGGGGGTGAGTTTTTAAGGGTAGAAACCGGTTTATCTCGATTTCCGGCAAAACTACAAGTCCTATGGAAAAAAGTTAAATGGCAAAGTTGTAGGTCATAAAAAGATCTACACTTTTGTATTTACACTTTTTTCACAAAACCTCAAAATTTATGTGAAAAATTCAAGTAATCAAGTTTTTGGTTTTTTATTTTTCTTTTGCAAATTTTTTTTAAAGAAATTTCATGAAAACTTACCTTTGTATGTCCCAAACACACCACCACCACCCAACACCTGGCCCATGGGTGAATGCACCACCCAACACATGGCCCATGTTCACGTGTCCACAACTAGCATCGGTGCGTTATATGCCTTTACGGTAACATCCCAAGCAGCATGGTGACGTCATTATTACGTTCTTTTAAGGTGATTTTAGGTCTAAGACGTCAAGTGACCAATATGAGGCCGAACATATGACGTCATTTCTATGTCGTCTTTAAAACGTCATTTTTTTCTCGACATTCAGACGTACCTTTTTAATCTAACGTTACTAATCCTTGGGACGTCATGAATTTGACGTCACATTATCGACGATTTTTTTGCCTCCCTTTCGTTATACTCATTTCGTATTTGTCTACAATAATTAATGTTATGTTAAGTTTGAGACATTTCAAAATTTAAAACATAAAGGGCACCACAGACAAATTTTTTGAATTTTTCAAAAAATTCTAAAAATAAAAATTTTTTGAAAAATTTCTGTTTTCAAAATTTTTTGAAAGAATTCAAAAAATTTTTTTGAAAAAATTCTAAAAATTTTTTCAAAATTTTTTGAAAAAATTCTAAAAATTTGGCTGTGACTTTTTCTCGTCATTTTGACGTCTCTCTTGTAGTTCTTTTAACTACAGAATTAGAATAGAATTTTGTATCCTGGAAACAAGACCCAGAAGCCTTTTTTTTTTTTTAATTTTTTGAAAAAATTCTACAAAATTTTTTAAAATTTTTTGAAAAAATTCTAAAAATTTTTTCAAAATTTTTTGAAAAAATTAAAAACATTTTTTCCAAATTTTTTGAAAAAATTAAAAAAAATTTCAAAATTTTCTAAAAAAATTCTTTTTTCAAAAATTTTTTAAATGTACCCCTATTTTTTTGTTTTCCGAAACGACGCATATTTTTCTAAATATTTGACCGTCCCGGGACTTTTGCTTCCGCTTTATTATTTCTAGACCGTCGATTTGAGCGACATGTAGCCGGCATACAAAAAAAAGTTTGGGACAAAAAGTTCTTATTATTCATCGTAGAATCGGAATCTGCAATAAAAGTTGGGGGTTGCCATTTAAAATTCGGGAGTTACCCCCACCCCCGCCCCAGTGGGTGGAGTGGGGGGGTTGAGTTTGGTATGTCTGATTAATTTTTTCAAAAATATTGAACCCCTATTTTTTGTTTTCCGATACGACGCATATTTTTCTAAATATGTGACTGTCCCGGGACATTTTTGACACCCGGTATATATCTAGGAGTGTATGTGCGCATGTGAGTGTATGTCTGTCTGCATGTATGTATGTGTATGTATTGCCATCTGATAAAGTAATGGGGCATAAATAAAGTTAGCAAAAGAAAATAAAATGAAGATAAAAGAAAAGAAAGCATAAGAGAAAGAAAGAAGGGGGGGGAGTAGCTTCACAGCCTACTACACAACAATTGTTTTTAGAGTATGATGAACGTTTATCCATACTGCAGCGGGGACAATTTAATAATTTAAGAGTGCCAAATAATTATAATCTACAAAACGTCTATTCTGTCAAATTGCAAATTGACTAGCAAGAACTTACCAGAAACGCCGTTGGGGGCGCTGGAGTAAATATCGCTGGTCGCCTATACGACACAAAAACACCTCATGTGTATATTCTATCCAACGAGAGAATGGACTTGCTTTGCGCATCGGCGACTAAAGAGGAGACTCTGTAACGAGCTACGCAGGTAGGTGAAATAAATTTTATTTTGAAAACATGAAAACATTTTATTTATTTAACATAAATTTCTTATAAATGTATGCGCGTTATGAAAGTAATATAAACCCTAAATATTCCTAAAATAGACATTTTATGATATTTTTAATTTTCGCTCGAGTGCAAGTCCATTCTCTCGTTGGATACAGTATATATAAGGTGTTTTTAAGCAATATATGAAAGTCACAGAAAAACCCTATCTGCAATTAATATCAATGAACAAAAATAGGCCCCAAATGTCCTCAATTAAGCACGTCTCATAGAAAACTTTAAAGTACTGATTTTGGCAAATAATTTTTATTAAAAATAGTGATGCTATGAGCTTCAAAACGTTTCGGTTTATTGTGAACATTTCACCTTGAATCACGTGAGGCGTTTTTCGTTAACACGGCAGCATACCGTACATTTTTTATTTTTTAGGGAGAAACTGATATAGAACAGTTAGCCATAGTTTTAAGCACGTTAGGAACACCTAACGAGGAAGTTTGGCCGGGTATGACGCAGTTGCCCGATTACAATAAGATAGCGTTCTCACCGAATAAAGGAAAACGATGGAGCATAGTTTTGCCTACCGCCGACACAGTTACGTTGACCTTGATCAGTAAAATACTTATCTACAATGGCGCAAAAAGAATATCAGCTAGAGACGTGAGTGATAATTGAGACAGTGAAGTAACAGGGCTCTCAGAGTGTTTTAAAATCATAAAATTTGCCATTTTGTCCTAAAATGGAAATATATGATATCAAATTCGTAAAATAAAACAAATTAAGCAGTATAGTTCATTTAATATCTTTAATAAGTACACGTACACGAGAGCATTTGAAGGAAGCAGAATATGACCATAAACTATAACTTAGAATATAACATAGACTGTATGTTATGACTGACAAACTAACATAGTATACAGGGTACATCACGGTGAGTCGCCTATTAGACGTTTCTGGGAAACCACATATATTTTGGAATTGAAAATTTGCACACTGGGGTTTTCAGGGATGCTCTATTCAATGAAAATATTGCCGTGTATGTGCCACTTCCGGTTATACCGGAAGTCGACGACAACTTCTTTATTTTAAATGGCATGCTATATTTTTTATGCCAGATTCGAATTCTACTCGTTATTTTAAGGTAACTTTCAATATTATCCCCTATCCCTAAAACCAATAGTTTTTGAGATATTTCCATTTTAATAAAATCTTATGCGAAAACAACCCGCACATTAGAAATTAATAACTTTCACTATGGTAACTTTCAAGAACCAATTTTTGTTCCACATACTAAAATGACATGGAGCTTATGTATGTATAAACTACAAAGGCTCCAAAATACACAGGGTGTCCAATAACTGATGTCAAACTTTGACTACTTCGACCTTCAATAAGTGTCTTATTTTAAATGGGTCAAACTGTATTTTATAATTTTAAATGCTTCATGTTTTGATTACCTTTCAACTCATATGTAGTTTGCTATTACTAAAATAAAGTTAGTTAGAATCTTGAGTTATTTAGAGATATTTAAAAATATTTTTGAATTAACGTCGAGCGCAGTGTGCCATGGAAAACAAAAAATTCTGTTCGTCTTGTCATTCTAAATTATTCTGCAAGTGTCAACGTATTATTGTTGTTAGTGGTCAGTTAATATGTGTTGTTGATTGAGATTTGTTATAATAATTAATTACAACTAAAAGGTTCAATTTATTAGCCGAAGGACCAGTCAACTAACGTTGACAAAAACATAGGGGGGAAGTAAATATAAGGGGGAAATTGAAAGTGCTAAATACCTTTCTGTGTTGTCTTCTATACGCTGGAGGCCTCCTTGTATCTTCAGGTGGAACCAGGTGAATCGTTGCACAATAGGGTAAAAGCACTGGTATTATATGGATGGGTTAAAGGGTATTTGAGGCGGAGTAATAATGTTTCAATAACAATTATTATTTTCGCGTGCAATACGACGAGGAGTTGAAGGTAGGTGTGTATAGGATGAGTGTCAATGGGCAACTATGGTTTTAAAACAAAAGAGAGGGGATGGAGTGTTGCATTCGTTATCTATGAACTAAGATTAAGGGATAGTCCCTGAATAACTAAGATTATTGAGTGTTGCCTAATGTCAAGAAATTATTTCCTGAACAATATGCAAAATCATTACTTCAATGCGGATTATTTCAACTTAGTTTTTATCCCTGGAGAATGTAACAGAATTATGAGCAGAACGTGCAGAAGGTTTGACGAATTAAATCCTAATCTGCCATCAATGAACGTAAAGAAGAATTTACAATAATTTCCTAGAATTTTGTACTTTTAAAGCAACCAAAATTAATCTCAGCCCAGTCACTGGAAATGGAAATAACTGTCCTGGCTTATTTCGAAGCATATCCACGAGCTTCTATTTACACTGCAGTGTATGACTATGACATAGGTATTTCTTATTCCTCTATAGAAAGAATCTTGTGGAAGCGCAAAATGCATAATTATAAGTTTACTAAAGTGCAAGCCCTGCATCCAGAAGATGCTGGTAATATAAAAATATCTGGACTGACGAGTCGAAGTTTTCTCGTGAAGGAATATTTAATCGACATAACATGACTGTAATTGTTTTCCATGGCATACTGCACTCGATGTTAATTTGAATCCAACAATATTTTTAAATATCTCTAAATAACTCAAGAACCGTCCAATTTAGCTAGAGCAAACTACATATGAGTTGAAAGGTAATCAAAAAATGAAGCGAATTGGATTATAAAATACAGTATGTCCCATTTAAAATAAGACACTTATTGAAGGTCGAAGTTGTCAAAGTTTGACATCAGTTATTGGACACCCTGTGTATTTTGGAGCATTTGTAGTTTATACATACATAAGCTCCATGTCTTTTTAGTACGTGGAACAAAAAATGGTTCTTGAAAGTTACCATAGCGAAAGTTATTCATTTCTAATGTACGGGTTGTTTTCGCATAAGATTTTCTTAAAATCGAAATATCTCAAAAACTATTGGTTTTAGGAATAGGGAATAGTATTGAAAGTTACCTTAAAATAACGAGTAGAATTCGAATCTGGCATAAAAAAAATAGCATGCCATTTAAAATAAGGAAGTTGACGTGGACATCCGGTATAACCGGAAGTGGCACATACGCGGCAATATTTTCATTGAATAGAGCACCCCTGAAAACCCCTGTGTGCAAATTTTCAGTTCGAAAATATATGTGGTTTTCCAGAAACGTCTATTAGGCCACTCACCGTGATGTACCATGTATATACGCGAATATCTCAGCCAATGCGAATGACCGTTGCAGATTATTGAAATGAGCGCAATACCCGCAAACCCGCCACTGTAAGAGATCCGAACGTTTGAGAGTCCATAGGGACTGTCAAACTAAACACAGACGGCGCGTCATTCCAATAAGTTAAAAAGAGATACAATGCTCGGTATTCCGTCTACGGTCGAGCGGCGTTGCCGCTTTTAACCATAAAAATAAATGTTTAGGGAATTTCCATAATTTAAAGTAGACGAAAATAAATGTAAAAATGGCCTATAATATATTATTGTATGCACAATAATTCTTTTATGACATTCATGAATAATATATATATATAATTTTTAAATACACTGCGCAACTTATTTAACGCACAATCAAAAAGTTAACTCAAATTTGACGTTATGTATTTTCGACAATTTTTGTTCGTTTTGGTCGATTTTTTTTTCAAATTGTAGGTTTTTCTTTTAGGAATATCACTGTCTTAGTTGTTTTGGTAAAACGAATGATTTTGATATTATACCAGGTGCTATAAAAATGTTATGTTTTTTTCCGAAATTTCAAAACGTCCTGTGGGCTATACAAGGTATTGCAAGTTATTGCAATTATAGCCAAATTAAAGCCTCATGTTTTTTCTACATTTTCTTTTTTTATTCACTTGTTTATCTCTGTTACTTCATAAAATATCCAATTTTTGAGTTGACGTGATTTTTATTAAATTTATTAACTTTTTGTCAAGTGCTCATTATTTATTACTCAGTATACTGGTTCAATGCCTCATTTTGCGTTCTGTTTTCCTTAATATCTTATAATTTATTGACAGATGCAAGGTGTTTTAGAAGAGAAAAAGGTCTTAAAAGGACAAAAACTCAAAAAACATACCTAGAAAAATGGATTGCTTTAATCAATAAAACAACGAATAACAGGAAACAATACAAAAGTAAATAGAGAATTAGTATCTGGTGTTTCCACCCCTTCCGCGAATGACCTCCCTACATCTTTGGTTCATACTTAAAACCAAAGTTCTGATTAGGTTCTGATCTAGGCCATTCCATAATTCGACTAGGCGTCCTTCCAATTCTTGTAAATTTTGGGGTTGTCGTCCCTCACTTCGTAACCGCCGACCGATAAAATCCCAAACATGTTCAATGGGGTTAAGGTCGGGGCTACGGGCTGGCCAGTCTATGTGATCAATTCCTACTTCTTCAAGATAATTTCTCACGATAAGACTCGTGTGGAGACGCGCATTGTCTTGCATAAGTAAAAAATCGGTTCCTATATAGGGGGCAAAAGGCAAAACATGTGCTTCAAGAATGTCTGTCATGTATCTGTCAGAATTGAGATTTCCATTCACAGTTACCAAGTCCGTTCGCCCAGTCAAAGATATTCTGCCCCACACCATGACGGATCCACCTCCATATAAAGTTGTGCGCAAAAAATTGCATTGACTGTATCGCTCATCGGGTCTTCGGTAGACGCGATTACGTCTGTCACAATTATACAAACTGAACCTTGACTCATCAGTCCAAAGAATACGTTCCCGATCTGCTTCCATCCAATTAACATGCTCATTGGCAAAATTCAATGTGGCACTTCGATGATCTACTGTTAATGCGGGTCCTCGAGCAGCAATCCTGGGTCTTAAATTTGCCTCCCTCAGTCGTCGGCGTACAGTTTGAACGCATATGAGTCGACCACCTGCGTCTTGAAGTTGTGCTCTTAAATGTGTTGCAGTTATAAATCGTTGTCTTACAGCATTTACTCTTAAAAAGCGATCCTGGATAGCAGAGGTAACACGAGATCTACCTTGACCGGCTCGTCTGGAATGTTCTTCTGTTTCCGCGTACCTTTGAATTGCTCTCGCTATAGTTGTGTGAGACACTCCCAACCTTCCAGCTATGCGGTTGTAACTCCACCCTTCACCATGTAATGTAGCTGCCTCAACACATTCATCACGAGTTAAATTTCTGGTTTGGCGTTCCATTATTCACTAATTATTGCTGGACTGTCAACAAAAAACTAATGACACAGTTGTCAGTTTATGACGTGTAATCTTCGATTTCCATAGCTTGCTAGCTGTTTGAGTTGTCCGATAAATGCATTTCATGTGAATAAAAGCATATGGTGTTTCAAAACGGTGTATTTCATGAAGTAACAGAGATAAACAAATGAATAAAAAAAGAAAATGTAGAAAAAACATGAGGCTTTAAATTGGCTATAATTGCAATAACTTGCAATACCTTGTATAGCCTACAGGACGTTTTGAAATTTCGGAAAAAAACATAACATTTTTATAGCACCTGGTATAATATCAAAATCATTCGTTTTACCAAAACAACTAAGACAGTGATATTCCTAAGAGAAAAACCTAAAATTTGAAAAAAAAATCGACCAAAACGAACAAAAATTGTCGAAAATACATAACGTCAAATTTGAGTAAACTTTTTGGTTGTGCGTTAAATAAGTTGCGCAGTGTAGTATTGTGGAATATGATAGTTTAATTGAATATTGAGAAATTTGAGAATTACATATGGCAACTGCGCGGTATCTTTCATAAAATACTTATTATGTAAAATAATCATCCATTTTTAACAATATTATTTGATATGGAGATATAAAATATAGTATTTAGAGTAAAACTCAGTGTTCATTAATATGTCCTATTTAAAATTCTGCAAAAAATATTGTCCTAAAATCATAGAACAAATGTGAAAGTTTACTCTGAGGGCCCTGGTGATAATTGAGACAGTGAAGCATATGGTTGTTCTCATTCGTATTTTAGGCCCTGAGACATAAGTTCTTTTCCGAAAAACCTGTGCCAGCGAAGCTACCGGAAATGCCAAAGCTGGAGGAAATCAAATTCAACGAGCCCCCTTGGAATCTCATAGATTTTGATGAAATAATGAATCAAATCGATAATTAATATTTTCTTTCCTGCAGAATTAATAATGTTTAAGACACCGTCAGGGTAACCGCACATTTTTATTTAAAAAAATAAAACCAGTGTTACTAAATTTTTTTATTTAAAAATAACCCATACAACGGTTGACTCTAACAAGATATATAAATCATTTAATATTTAAGGGCAGCGAGCGGGTGACGGAGTCACTAGATGGAAAATCTTCCCCATAGTTACAACATACAAAATAACAAAATAATATATTTTAAGGGATATTCTAAAAAATATGGAATTAGAAATTTTATTTACGAATATAATAAGAACAGTACAAAAAAGCCAATGAGCGATGGTACGGTCACAGCGGAAATTATTGCACACCTTCCGTGAACCGTACAGGGATAGACTTAAGATTATTAATACTTATAGAAATAAAAATAAGGCAATAGACTCTCGAATAAAATATAAAGTGAAGCCGTAATAAAACGCGGTGGCTTTGAAAGTAGTGATCGGAATTACAGCTCCATTTCCGTAACTATTTCTGCTGAAACGATACACAATGTACAACCTCAGAACTAAACTCGGGACTATCTCGTATAATTATAATTTTAAGCAGCGCTCTTATATAATTAGTCTAGTTTGGCTATCCCCGTTGTCAAAAAACTTAACAAGATAGGGCCAATATTTACAAAACATTCCTAAGCGACAAGAGGGCGCATAATAGCCGTCTTTACATTAAAACTCAGTCGTTAATCATTGCGTTTTAAGTTCTTTGCCGATACTGTACGACACGATCTTGTTCCAATCGATTTTCGTGCGGGTAACGGGAAGTAATCTCCTTAAAGCCTTAAACGTTGTGTCTGACATGGTTTGGTAGTTTTCTGATATAGCCGTTTGGTATAAATTCTCCGCCGTCTCGATTACCTGCACTAGATCCTTAGCCGTCTGCGCCTCACTCGAAACGTTCACCGTTTCCTTGATTTCTTTAGTGCTCACTAACTGGACGTTGCCTTCCTCGTAGTAGTGAACTTGCACCTTTAATACGCCTCTTAATTCGGCCGTGGAGGTTCCGGTCAGCGTGATGGCCCACTGCGAGCGCCATCTGCCGTTCCAGAAGTTCTTCGGTTGAAACTGATGGTCTTCGATGCAAGCGCTCAGGGTTATCACTCCTCCTTGACTGCGGCCCACCACACTGCACACGCCGTCCTTGTAGTGATTTCTCGTGTACTGGACGAATTCCGCGTCCAGGGCTGCTCTCCACGGCTCCGCAGTGGGGTCAGGTGTGAAGGACTGATAATCAGAAGCCTCTTTTCTCAGATGATCATACTTGAAGCTCTGCTTACTTCTAGGGTCGAAAAACCTATTGTTTCCCTGGTCGTTGTATTCCGTAATTAGCACCAAATGGTCGGCGTTTTCTATTTTAACTGGGGTCAGTTGATCTTTGTTGTATTGGGCGAATGCCCCGCTTGCGCCCTCTTTCAGAAGGTCGTCGTTATTTAACAGCTTTCTCACATCGTTAAAAACCTCGTTGAATTCTCCCGGCGGCGAGTGGAGGATAAAATCTGACACTATTCGCACTTTTTCTTGGTCAGTAATAAAATCTTCCCCGTCAGACGCCATGTTCAGGTTGGGTTTTGGTAGTTGTCACTTCAACTGATGATGTCACAGAGATGAGTCATTACGATAAATTCCCCTATCAGAGAGTAGAGAATAATCATTAGCTCACTTATTTCAAATAATTGACGCAGAAATACTTCGCTACCAACGCCTCCGTCGGCTTAAACTACAACGCGATGAAAAATAATGCACAAAATGAACGTTTACTTGATATTAAAAATAATTTAAAACCAATAATTTCCACAGTTGGTAACGTTTTAGGTATTTTAGAATTTGAGGAGAATGAAAGTGGCAGTGTTGCCAGGTCCCACAGAAATATTAGGAGAAAGCATGAGATTTGGAAAAAAAACATGAGATGGCGCGATAGTCGCTGTAGCTACTAGCGAGATATCGCCTCAATAGTAGGCTTTTGCGCTTTCAATTCTCAACGCAAAGTACGCCATTTCCGATGAAGACATAATAATTGTCGCTTTAGAGCGGCAATTCGCTTCTTTATTATAAATTCCTTAGCAGGCGCTTGTCAGTCAAAAATGACATATGAGAAATGTAGCTAACAAAAAAAAACTTATAAAATTCGATTCATATATAAACATATGACAAATACATACAAGAGCACACTGTATTAAGCGATTGTAGAAAAAATGTTGTATGTATTACGAGCACAAACTGCCATTGCCGCTTTTGAAAGCATTTCTTTCGCAAGCGGCAATGCAGTACTTTGCGCTCTTAACACACAAATAGTCAAATTTACGTAGTAAATTTCAGTCATTGCAGCGTGATTTTACTTAAAATATAGATTTTTAGAAACAAACTACTAAAAAATGTTTTACTTTAAGAAGCTGAAATAAATAAAACTAGTAAAGTAGTATTTTTTATTGGATAACCAAAGGCAACAAAAACAAAAAGTATAATAAATAAAATTTAAAAAAATTAAAAAACATTTTACTTAAAATCTATTTTTAAAATCGATTTTTGGAAACAAACTAGGTACAGAAACATTTTTTACTTTAATAAGCTGAAATAAATAAAACTAATAAAGTAGTATTTTATAACCAAAAGCAACTAAAACAAAAAGCATAACAAATAAAATCCTTGAAATAAAAAAAAGTTAATCCGAGTCTGATTCGTAGATATAATGTTGGTTTAGGTTTCTTATCATTTCTTTTGATATGGGGAAATTTGAACATACAGATTTATTTTTATTCATCAGACCTTTTGTATGGAGTATTGCAGCAATGGTAGAAGATTTTAACCTATTCCTTTGTTTTGTTTTATTTAAATTTACAGCAGAAAAACCCATTTCCACGTTTGCACTTGAAACAGGCAAAGTAAGTAAATTAAAGACATATTTTGTTAGGTGTGGAGAACGTGGCAAGATAATTGTATAGGCGCGATGCAAGAACTGTTAGGCCTGGTCCCCAAACGAGCGTTTACGCGGACGACGTTTTATAGATCCGCCGAATTCCACGGAGACCCTCTTCCCCATGTAAACTCACTTCACTCTGTAAATGAGTGAACATAACCTAAAAACAACTGTCATGAAATTATAAAAATCCAAAGTAAAGTACATATAAATAATTTAAATATTATGGAGTCGCCAGGACTTTTCGGCGGAATTGGCGTATTGACCTTGAACCGAAATCGCGCCCTGTGATTGGTTCGGAACATTTGTCCGCGCCTTCCAGTCCGCTGAAACGCTCGTTTGGGGATCAGGCCTAAACTATTTAAAGTTCTTGGGTACGAGGTGCAAATACCTACGACGGAGCACGTTTTTGGGAAATAACGGAACATGGACAACTGAATACTGAACAAGGCCTAACGCGCATTTGTATCGTTGTATCGTCACAGCATAAATAACAAATCGTGCTTGTATCATTGAACCGGACCACAGAACACCCCAACCGGACGCGAGGTTGCGATTTACTATTATTAAACACAATCAATAATGCCAAATGTCGGGTTGTCAATTTTTGGCGACACCTTTTCGTGATTTATGCCAATGTGAGCTAAAATGCATGAGATTTGTCTCTGCTAAATAATGATAACATGAGATTTGTGTGAAAAACAGAGATCTCATGAGACCTGGCATCACTGGAAAGTGGCGACACGCGTAACTAAATAGAAATGTCAAATTTTGTTGATTGTTTTGAGTTAAAAAGAAATGTAACATTTTTAATTGAGACTACCTTCAATTTTATTGTACAAATATATATTAAGCAGTAAAGTGTATTTTTAAAATAATTACGATAGTGATGATGGTATTACATCTGTAACATCCAAGAAATATGAAAAAATTAACAGGTTCTTTTCGATATACTCAGTGGGATCCTTGGCTTATTATATCGCAAATAGTCTCAGTGCAATGCATTATGTATGTAACGTTAGGACTAACACTAACCTTAGTAGGAGATTCAATAACGCTGGACCATTTATTTGAATACCATGTAAGTTTCACGATACCTACACATTGACTATGAACCCAACACCCTCACTTTTAGGAAATCCAAGTGCGAGATTTTCGAGGGCGAATGGTTATATCGAGTTTCGTGATAAATTCATTATTCGGGTAAGAGCTTCGCAGAAGTCCTCAGTCTGTACTTAAAAATCATTTTCTAGGGCCGTGGCTTTATGGTATATCGTAGATAGAACGAAGCAGTGCATGGATTTCAGTTGTACGTGGCACGTGATTCATCTAGTAATTTGCTGGTTTTATAACGGACAGTTTCCCACGACCTTTTCGTGGTGGGCGCTGAACGTTGCCTGCGGAACGTTGATGTGTGTGTGTGGTGAGTTTCTGTGCCTGAGGACCGAGCTGGCCGCCATACCCCTTTCGCTAGGGCCGAAAACGGATCTTTGACTGTGTTAAGATAGGAATTGTATTAAATCGGATGGATTTTTTTGTACATCCCGGTAAATATATTATTATTATTATTATTATTGCTTATATTATGAAAGCTGACCCTAGGATAATAATTGAATCACAAGTATATAGCGGGAAACTTGTGAACGTTTTGTTGAAATTAATAATAAATATACTTATATAAAAAATGTTGCAACAATGACGGAAACATAATTAAAAGAATTAAATAGATTGTAATAAAAATGTATATTTATTTAGCTTCTAGCTAGCTAATACATTAACTTATAAATAATATACATAGTTTTTCAACAATAGTGTCTTTCAACAGGTGACAATAAATTTGGTTACAGACGATCTTACAAATAATTGACTAGTATTTTGTTTATGGTAAAATACTTATTTATGCTGAGCTATCGTGTCACAATAAAATGTTAAGCGTTACATGTTAACAGTGTGGTTTAAATGTCTTTAATTAAAATGTTATACTTTCTAAAATATAACTAACCACAGATATTAAGTTGGTGTAAACTGGAAAAATATGTCCTGCTCAAATTCATAAGTTTGCACATACCTAATATTGGATTTGTGGGAAGGTGAAATACTTATAGTTATAGAAAGTTTGCAGTGAGAGTAAAACCAACAAAATATGTAAATATACCGGTGAGGCAGGTTATCTCAGTAGTCTATGATTATATTTTCACAATTGGAAGTAAGTATTTTTTTTTTGGTTAAGATAATAGACATCTATTATCTAGTTATATCACAGCAGAATGTAAGTATAGCGTCAAATATTACTAGGTATTGCAGTGAGAAGGTATTAGAAAGGAACTTAAGGAAAAGGACAATCTTATGGATGATTATGGACAAGATTATGACTGAATTTTGGATACGTTTTAGGTTTCGTCATCCCATGCAAGAGCCTCACGGGGCGCAGAGCTCGAAAATCGATACTTCGGCTGCTACGGAGCTCGAAAGCTCCATCACAGATTTATTTCAGGACTCTCAGAGTGTCCTAGAATCATAAAATTAGCCATTTTGTCCTAAAAACGTCCTAAAGTTGAAATATCTGACATAAAATTCGTAAAATAAAAGAAATAAAGTAGTAGTTCATTTTATATCTTATAGTAAGTACACGTACACATTTGAAGAAAATTTTGACTTTTGACAGCTGTCAAAAAAGCTCAATAGAAATTATTTTTTTGGTTATTTAACATTTTAAGGATTTTTTTCACATTTTAACACAAATCAAGTAGTTTCGTCGTAAAAAAATTGGTAACGCGTTTTTCGCTAAATGACAACTGTCAGTTAAGCTGTCAATGAAATTTTTAATCGAATTTTTAGTTTTTTTTTATTTCCCGGTTCGGAAAATAGTCCTAAATAAGTGTTTCGAACAGCTAAATCCGAATATGATGTCGAAAACGAATTTGGACTCTTGACAGCTGTCAAAAAAGCGGTCAATAGAAATTATTTTTTTGATTATTTAAAATTTTAAGGTTTTTCACATTTTAACACAAATCAAGTGGTTTAGTCGTAAAAAAAATTGGTAACGTATTTTTCGCTAAATGACAACTGTCAGTTAAGCTGTCAATGAAATTTTTAATCGAATTTTTAGTTTTTTTCAATTTCTCGATTCGGAAAATAGTCTTAAATAAGTGTTTCAATACAACTAAATCCGAATATGATGTCGAAAACGAATTTGGACTCTTGACAGCTGTCAAAAAAGCTGTCAACAGAAATAAATGTTTTGATTGTTTAACATTTAAAGGATTTTTTCACAATTTAACACAAATCAAGTGGTTTCGTCGTAAAAAAATTGGTAACGTGTTTTGCGCTAAATGACAACTGTCAATTAAGCTGTAAATGACATTTTTAATCGAATTTTTAGTTTTTTCAATTTCTCAATTCGGAAAATAGTCTTAATTAAGTATTTCAATACGAATTTGGACTCTTGACAGCTGTCAAAAAAGCTGTCAATAGAAATAAATTTTTTGGCCCATAAAACTTTTTGGGTTTTTTATATTTAAATACAAATATAGTATAGTTTCGTCGTAAAAAAATTATGTCATTTTTGCCAAATGACAATTGTCAATTTTTCTTAATACTTTAATACTGTCAATTACATTTCAATTAAACTTATTATATTAAATAATAAAAAAATTAAATATTTTTTTTGATTTCTGTAAGGAGAAATATTATTAATTCCGAAATAAATGTCGCTGTTTTGACATAAATGACAGGTATCAATAGACATTTTAAATTAAAAATAATATATTAGTGTCGTTCTATAACTAATAATTATTTAAAGTGTAAAAAGGTCTTACATAAATATCATACTTAAAGATTTCAATGTTTATATTGGTTTTTTAAATTAATATCCCTGAAAATTGTTTTTTTTTACTATTTTTTATTTACAAACCTTTAAGTTTATAAATAACTATTTAATGTACACACAGTTTTGTGTTTTTGCTGAATTCAAATCAGTACAAATATCAAAATGTCCAAATTGACACTTGACAGCTGTCAATTAGCTGTCAAAGTGCACATTTTATTTTTATGTTATGAGTTTATGCTGTTTAAGTCAGTTCAAGGTATGATGTGAATACAATAATTCGACAATTGGCAGCTGTCAGTTAGCTGTCAAAGTGCAATAACTGTTTTGATAACTGCTATTTGACAGCCTGTTGTCAATTGTCGAATTATTGTATGCATATCATGTATGTACTGAGTTACCTAAAAAGCATAGTCATGTCAAAAAAATTAGATTTGCACTTTGTTGACTGCACTTGGTTAAGGCACTTTGACAGCTGTCAAGTGTCAATTTGGACAGTTTGACATCGGATTTCAATTCAGTAACCTCAAGAACATAAACCTAGACATTAAAATCGAAAAAATAAGTTATTTAGAAATCTATAAAGACTGCGCGAATAAATAAATCTGTGGTGGCTTTCGAGCTACGTAGCAGCCAAAGTATTGGTTTCCGAGCTTTGCGCCCCCGTGAGACTTTTGCTTGGGATGATGAAACGTAAAACATATCCGAAATTCAGACGATTGACCGAAACCCACGTCCCGTAAGGTTATTGCGGGGTCCTTTCATCAGTGGCAAAAGGTTAATAGGGTTGAAAATATAAAGATTTTCCCTCATAACCAAGTCATTCGTATTTATAGCGCAATGACCTTGCAAAAAATGGGGAAAAATTTTTCAGTTGCTTATACTGGGTTCCCCATAATAGACTACCCGTTTTAATATTTGAATTCAAATTTTTTTAGTTAACAAAACAAAACTTATTTTACTAAATTACAGCTAACTCTTTGGGATTTATGATAACTTATAAATATTTGGCTAATTTAATTCTAACTTTTAAAAATCACGTCTTCTAAATGACCTCCACCCTCCACCAACCTCAACACATTTTTTAATATTTATTTAATTTTAATTTTACATACTTCAACACATTTTTTAATTGCTCCTTCATGTAAATCCAAAAATTCTTGACAAAATACTAACCTTGCTTCTTTATCATGATTGCTAAGGTGCTGTGCCATTTGGTATTTATAGGGATGAAATTTTAAATCCATATGAAGAATTCGATCTAAGCTTCCCCTCGATATTCCTATAATAGAATAAGGGTTTGTCGATTAGCAGACCTTACAGGACTTCTCGTAAACGCAATTCTAAGTCGTTCAATATTTTCTGGTGTACGAACTGTTCTTCGACGTCCAGGCTTCTTCAAATTTTTTACAAAACCATTTTCACGCCAATGACGAACCCATAACCTAACAGTTTTACGATTTGGCGCGTGACCCCTATTGCTGACATTAAACTGACGCCGGAATGCACGCCTGACTTCTTCTATCGAATTGCTTCTTATGTAAGTTTCTACACAATGCACACGTTGTTGGACTGAGTAATCCATGAAATTTCAATAATTATTGATGAAAACTAACAAACTTCTCGTAGAAAAATGACGTTCCACGAAATTAAAATTTATTTGTGACAGGAGCCTACTTGATTAATAATTTGCTTAAATCCCAAATACTACAGACGATAATCCCACAGAAAACAACCTATTTAGTTATCTCATAGGAGAATTAATAATATAAAATGGGTATATATATATATATATATATATATATATATATATATATATATATATATATATATATATATATATATATATATATATATATATATATATATATATATATATATATATATATATATATATATATATATATATATATATATATATATATATATATATATATATATATATATATATATATATATATATATATATATATATATATATATATATATATATATATATATATATATATATATATATATATATATATATATATATATATATATATATATATATATATATATATATATATATATATATATATATATATATATATATATATATATATATATATATATATATATATATATATATATATATATATATATATATATATATATATATATATATATATATATATATATATATATATATATATATATATATATATATATATATATATATATATATATATATATATGTATGTATTGATGCGGAACACGAATCGGAACTTTGCCACCTAGATTTTTTCCGGGAAAAAAATTATAAACAAAATTAGTTGTAATATTGTTTTCTTTTGTAATAACACCGCATTTCGACTACATTTTCGATGTACAAAAATAAAGTACTTTAGGTTTTCTAGTTTTTTTATTAATCGCTCTAATATTAATTTCAACAAAAATTATATATTGAGAATGTACCCAAGCAACCGTTACACGTCACGAGGCAGAATTTTTATTAAATTTACGTGGTAGTTTAAAAACGGACATACTTTGACTTTGATAACAGTGAAGTTAAAACATCCGCGGACGCATATGGTCGCGGTGTGGTATTTACAGCACATACCAACCGTTAAAAAACAAACAATAAAGAAAAGTTCTTATAGATTGTGTTAAAGGGAGTATTCTAATTTACATATTAAATACTAATTCATGTGTAAGACATATACAGAGTGAATTTTTAGTAGCATGTTCAGCACCCTTGAAAACAGTCCAAAATTCTTCCTTTATTTTTGCAAGGTCGCTTGTGCTATGTGTCACCGACCGGACTCAAAACCTCCGTAAGGTAGAGGGAAAATCAAAAATATGACGCCACAAGATCGGTCCCGGTGATTTTACACTATTTCAAATCAAGTCATCCATGAAATACCGTACCCCGGGATTCTAAAAATCATCCCTAACGTATTTCTCGATATGGTAGGATAGAGATATACAGAATGTGTAAGTTAGATAGAGAAAGTCAGATCGGACGCGAATCAACGCATCCGAAAAACAACAGAATATTTAGTTGAGGCGTCGGCCGCTACTTAGTAGTTAGTGCTTGTTGATTATTTATACTCGTAACACGTTGTACGGTTTTCGCAGTTTTTCCTTAGAAAAAAGCTCTACTTCAAAGTTATAATAAAGTGAAAGTAATAATTGAATGTGTAAGACCCCTCAAATGTATTTAGTTCTTGATGACAATTCGTAAAATAGACATCGGAAGGTGGTTTGTTTATGTTGTGGCGCGACTTGTTATCATCTGTCAAATGCTCAATGGCCGGTAACTACAGGAAGTTTTTCTGTCTACATTTTAAAAGTATGTTACTATGTTTCTTGTGTTATAAAGGACGTGTTGGTTAAAAATATGCCTCACTGCTTAAGGTAGGTGTTATTTACAATAAAATATTTGCCATAAAGGTATTGGCTATCGTCTAGAAAAAAGTGCAAACAAAATAATACCCAGGCGTTTTAAAAAGTAAAATAATTTTTTCCCATTATGGCTTCTAAGTGTTGCGTAGCTAAATGCTCAAGCAATTGCAATAGTACCAATACCTATGAAACAAGAGACAATTAAAGCAATTCATAGAGAGTCGTCCTTTAACCCCACAAAACAGTCAGTAGTCTGTATTAAGCATTTTTCGTAGTCGTGTATTATAAAAATAGATAGAATGACTAAGAGACGATGGTTCTTCTTGGAGGTTCCTAGAGAGAAACCAAAACTTAACAAAACACGCTATTCCTTAATAATTATTCAAAACTAATCAACAATGAAATCGACAGCCAAATTAATGAAATTTCATAGTTAGAGCTTCGTTTTGTTTCGGTTTTAGTGGAGATAGGCATGAGCGCCGCCAGAATCAACATCAGGGGGGCAGCAAGGGTGAATTCAGAAAAAAATGATTTATACAAGAATATAGACCTTCACAAGAGCTTCGTTTTGTTTCGGTTTTATTGGAGATAGGCATGGGCGCCGCCAGAATCAAAATCAGGGGGGGGCAGCAAGGGTGAATTTAGAAAAAAATGATTTATACAAGGATATAAGCTTTCACAAGAAGAATTTTGGAATTGAATATACCTTTTTAAAATAATAATAATCTCGATAACAATATTATTTTTTTTAAACACGATTTACGATGGAAAAAGGTGGTAGATAAACATATAAAACATAAATAATAGTATAAGACATGAGTCTACGACGCCCTGTGTGACAGAAACCCTTTAAAATTGTGAATTATTCAAAAGTATGAAACTGCACATATCTTCCCAGTTCTTGTAATCCTGGTTAAGTAGGCTATGAAGGATTCCAAAACAGTCGAATCACGTATCAACGCGTACAAAAGTTTGACGTCTTTGTTGTTGTTGCAGTAATTAAGTAATTAATTAATCTTGTAATAAGTTGCATTTTATAACCGGTTAAAACTTGTTCGCGAATTACAAAATATTCTGTGATGTATAACGTTCAAGCGGGTAAGTTAATGGTTCTTTTAAGCCATTAGTTTTGTCATTCATCTGGTGATGCGAGAATATTTGGAATTATTACATATTGGTGCAAATGTTTGCAACAAAATACATATTTTTTGATACTTAGATTTTTCTTTGATCTTATGGCTTTTCAATAAAAAAAATGTGCAACTTTTTGCAACTTGTTGATTTATTTACATATTTTGTGTAAACCAAATTGACAATAACAAAAAGAAACCTTCGGTAGTAACGCTCTGGAGTATCCGATTCATAATTATCTCGCCCAACCTGACGGGACGCCAGCCTAGGGATTTTTATTTCTATATATAATTTATATTATATAATATATATTTCTGCCCCCCCTTACCGGCGCCTATCGAGATAGGGCTATTGACGAGGCCTCCTTAAGAGCCAGCGCGTCTATTAGAGTACCTCTATGATGATGTGGAAACCCCCTTTCAGGTTATTTTATCATAAGTAACAGTTTGTTTCGAGGTATATTCAGTTTTACTCATAAAAACCTCTGTATATTGTATATCACGCTATGCCGCGACGGGACCAATATCGTGACGTCACGAATTATTGTACTCGGCCTGTCTTACGGATGTCTCGGCGGGCTATCGGTAAGCGCAATGTCATTTAAGTCATTACTGTTTCTTTTCAGGCAATTCGATTCATTGTGGTACAATTCTGTATTTAAAAAAAAGCATTTTCCTACATAAAATTACCTTCTACCTTAAAAATCCTGTACAAATACCTTAATAAACATTTCTTTGTGCATTTTAACTGTAATAAACACTGATTAATATACTAACAGCGACCATTAAGCGACATTATAGAAAAGCAGACACTTTTTAACACAGACAGGTGCATACTTGAGTTAGTGCACTATAAATCTAGTACGTTTGTTACTGGTATTGATAGACCTTTTTAGTGGTGACGTCACAGCGCCTATTACTTAGCAACGGACAGTACGCCGTTGAAGTATATTTACTATGTTCATTTTTGACCTTATTTACTTTGAACATAAGTGATTACGAAACGCCTTCATCGACGTGACGTGACCTTAGATAAAGTGATATTCGAATGTTGAACCAGCTCATAATTTGTTGCATTCGTTTAAAAAAAATACAACAGGATGTTTCGCTAAGTAGTTCACATGAAGTTAGCAACACTATCGTGAAAAAATAATTTAAATAATCGGGAATAGACCTAACTTAATCATTTTATTTGTTGCTAATTACCAGATGTAGAATTGCCGAAAATATATAAGTTGCTAATATACAGGGTGTTCGAGAGTTTACGATAAAATTGTTCGCTTTTTCTGCACCTCGGTGTATATAAAAAGTAATCATCATGTCAGCTTTTGCAACGTTTACTTTTTTCTGAGGGTTCAAATAAAAAAGTAAAAAAATGTTTCACAGCAAAAGAAGCCTTAAAGTTCAAATCGATTTTTGGGGAACATCCTGTATACTTGGATTTGGCGCGATGCAATGTTAAAAGTCATTTTTTCGTAGGGAAAGCAAGATAGGTAGGTACTTTAAATTAAATTTAATGTACCTAAAGAAAAAAGTAAAGTACCTAAAAGTACCTAAAGTAAAGTAAAAGTAAAGTATTAAAGTGGGTACTTTTAATTAAATTTAAAGTACCTACCTATATTGTTATCTGCCTATATTAAATTTTCAGAGATATTGACAGAGCCAAAGTAAAAAAAGGGCTTAAAATTCAAATCGATGTTTGGGGAACATCCTGTATACTTGGATTTGGCGCGATGCAATGTTAAAAGTCATCTTTTTGTAGGGAGAGCAAGATGGGTAGGCACTTTAAATTAAATTTAAAATACCTACGGTAGGTACTTAAAATTTAATTTAAAGTACCTTAAACTTAATTTAAACGTCGGACTTTAAATTTAATTTAAACGTAGGTACTTCAAATTAAATTTAAAGTGCCTACGGTAGGTACTTTAAATTTAATTTTAAGTACCTACGGTAGGTATTTTAAATGTAATTTAAAGTACTTTAAACTTAATTTAAACGTCGGACTTTAAATTTATTAGGCACTTTAAATTTGATTTAAAGTACCTACGGTGGGCACTTTGAATTTAATTTTAAGTGCCTAAGTTTAAAGTACTTTAAATTAAATTTAAAGTACCTACCCATCTTGCTTTTCCTACGAAAAGATGACTTTTAACATTGCATTGTACCGAATCCAAGTATACAGGATGTTTCCCAAAAATCGATTTGAATTTTAACCCTTTACCTTAGATCTTATTTATAATCCTATACAATTTAGCAGTAAAAATAACACGTTTTTATCGTACACTTTCGCACACCCTGTATATTAGCAACTTATATTTTCGGCAATTCTACATATCGTTCATTTGGAAGAATAGGGTTACATCTCGATTTTTTTTATTTTTGGTTTTTGTGCATTAATAATTTAAATAACGTTAAATAACGAAAAAAGTTATATGTGTAATTACAGTTGTGTCCGAGAGATGACAGATGTAACTATTTGATTCTTCTTGAGTAAACAAGTTGGCTCTGACGAAAACGGTTACATCTCAGTTATACATTTCTTCTTCCATAGGTAAGACGAAAAGTTGACATAAGAACTAGAATTTTAAAAAATCTTTTACGAAAAAAGGGGGTATAAAAGACGCAAAAAAAAGGAATTGCTCTCCCTAATTAAAAAAACAAAGCGTTCCTGGCTATTACTTGACTTTTTACCAAAATTTAGCTCCATTTTTTTTACTTGTTTCATTTGATTTGTTTTATTTTGGGTTTACAACATAAACCAAATATTTTTAGATTCAAATATTTTAAAGATTATTTGAATTCAAAAATTTTAAAAAATAATTGTATACCTATAGGTACGTAAAAAAATTAGATTTTTAAAAATTTCGAAATAAATTTGGATTAAAAAATTTTCAGAAAAATTTTAATCTTAATTAATTCAACCCGCGCATAAATGTTGCGCCGTTTTGAAAAAAAATGAATGAAAAATTTTTGAAAAAATATTTTGAAAATTTGAATTCAAAAATTAAAAAAATAATTGTATACCTACAGGTAAATAATTAAATTTTTAAAAATTTCGAAAAAAATTTGGGTTATAAAATTTTGAGAAAAATTTGATTTTAAAAATTAATTCCACCTGCGCATAAATGTTGCGCCGTTTTGAAAAAAAATTGAATTAAAAATTTTTGAAAAAATATTTCAAAAATAAAAAATTTGATTTAAACAATTAATTATTTCGAAATAAAATTTGGATTCAAATATTTTGAAAATTATTTGAATTCAAAAATTTTTATTTGAGAAAAATTTGAATCTAAAAATTAATTTCACCTGTGCATAACTATTGCGCCGTTTTGAAAAAAATTTGAATAAAATTTTTTTAAATAAATTTGATTAAATGACAAAAATTTGAATTAAAAATTTTTGAAAAAATATTTCAAAAATATCAACAAATAATTTGAATCAAACAATTGTTTCGAAATAAAATTTGGATTAAAATATTTTGAAAATTATTAAATACGTAAATAATTAGATTTTTAAATATTTCGAAAAAAATTTGGATTACAAAATGTTGAGAAAAATTTTAATCTAATAATTAATTTCACCTGTGCATAACTGTTGCGCCGTTTTGAAAAAAATTGAATAAAAATTGAACTGAAAGTGGCTCGTGTTCGTGACGTCACACTAAAAGAATTTATTGGAAGTGTGCCTAGCTATGTTACGAGAGGGTTGCCAAATCGACGGTTTCGGTAAATGTACGGAAAGCCGAGTGTCAGTCACATCCCGAAGGTAACCGGTACATTCCACGTTTATTAGAAGTTACCGTTCGAATCGGCCAATGAAATACGCGGCGGTTGTAAAAAAAGTTTTGGATTTACAATTTACGGCAACCCCTTTTGAAGGCATCATATTAAATATTTGTACCCAGCTAATGAGAAGACGGGGAATCTGAAAAAAATCGTTTCTACGGTCTTTGTTGTTGCTAATGAATTCGATTGTTATTTTTGTATTAGTAATTCACAATTTCGTTGTGGAATGCTTAAAATGGTGTTCTCTTGAAGGCATATTTTGTAAAACAGGAGAAAGTTAGTTGCACCCTGGACTGATTAGTTCTGAGGCGAAAATTCGTCGACCTCTTCTATTATCGAGTCTTGCTCTATTCTGTGCCTCTGGTGAATTAGTTCTTGACGTTTCTAAATAAAAGAGATAGTTATATGGATTTTTTTCTATTGTATTTCGTGTCTTACATCCTCGTTATTAATAACTATGATCCGCTGCTCGATCTTCGGTGTTAACTGGCATGTCTCTTGCTCGAGATCGTCTAAAGAAGCTCGACGTGTAAGTCTGGACGTGTGGTGCATCGGGGGACTGATAGATGTCTCTACTGTACTGGCCCTACGCAGAGGTGGGGGTCCGTCCAGCTCGCTACAGTCCAGCGTTTTCACTAAACTGTGCCTGTAACAGGTTTTGGGTATATAAAAGGCATTATGCAAGCAGTAAGATATTTCTTTACCTTCTAGACAGTGTAACGAGTGACTGTCTGTGCTTGGAATGTTTTTTAGTTTTTCCCAGTCTCATGTTAATTGCTGCGAAGTGATTTTGCACCGCCAATCCTATTTCCGGACATTCGCCTTCATCGACCTACAAGGAAAGTCGCGTATATTTTATTCGGCTAATTGACTGCGTTTTGACTGGCCATATCGCATTAACTTCAAGCAGGCTGAATAATGATCTTTTATTTTTTATTTATTTATTTATTAACCAGCAAATACAAGTTACATAGATTACAAAAGTACCCATATACTCCCACAGAGATATACACTGGCGGACAAAATTAACGCAACACAAAATAAATGTTGCCCAACTTAACATTTCCCTTTTTTATTCGCTTTGATATCTCCATTTTTAATGAAAATATAGAGATTTTAAAATAATCATGTTTTCAAGTTTATCAAAGCTTTGGCCTCTGGTAAAAAAATTGGTAGAAAATTAAAAGAAGGCTTAGAGTAAAAATAATGAAAATTAATAAGTTGTCATAACGTTGATATACAGAATTTATGTTTTGAATATGGAACAAGGCAGAAGAAATCTTAACCATGATGATTGCGTTAAAGCAGTGACATTAATAAATGAAGGGTTGAGTATGCGGGTAGTCGCAGATAGACTAGGAGTTTCCGTTTCAACCATATCAAGAGTCGTACAGCGGCTTCGAGAAACACGGAGTTACGACAGGCGGCGAGGACAAGGAAGACCTCGTGTTACGGCAGCGATTCAAGATCGTTTTATTAGAGTTCGCGGTCTGCGAGAACGATTTGTTACCAGCACAAACCTTCAGGCACAGCTAAGTGCCGCCCATGATGTTGAAGTTAGTGCTAAGACAGTGATAAGAAGACTCAAAGAAAGTAGAACATTGGAAATGTTTATGTTTAGACAAGAGTATATGAGGACCGAGTTAGTAGTTTTCGTCAAGGCCAAAAGACAGCGGTGTCGCGATCGAGTGACGCGCAATACATGTAGATATCGCAGCGCTCGGCCTTCTAGCGGCGTGAAGAGTACTGGGGAGTGGGGAGTATTCAGTGCAGCTATATTGGAAGAGGTGGCGCATGGCTAGTAGTGATGGGAATAATCGGGATATTTTCATAATCATAATTTTCATAAATTTAATAATTCGAGTGTAAACGAATGCCCAACGATAAATAAAATAAAAGAACAAGTGTAGGCTACAGACGTATATTATTCTAAACTAACTAACAAAACCTCTACATATTATTCCTTTCATAGGGCGGTCAAAGCAGCCCATAAATACTTTACAGTTATCGAAACTGTCTCGCCCTGAAGGCAATTAAATACGTCTACCATAAACAATAAACATATCGCTCAGCCGGTACGGTCCTATCCTAAAAGAATCGACACCGGGCGAGATATATAATCGAATTTATTTAGGATGAACTTATAAAAATTCGAATTGTTTAATCGAATTTGTAGTATATACAACATGAGTAGGTTCCCATTGTGAATTATGATAGCAAAAATGAAATCATAAATCACTAAATAAGAGATTCTGATTTAGCTAATGAGCGGTCGCGTTTTAAGAATATACATTCAGCAGCATACACATTTAAAGAGTAAACTGATGAATTTGAATAATGAATTTATTATTTGAATTGTTTCTTATTTATAATTTTTTAAATAAAAAAGAATGCCTGACAGCATTCACTGCATAATTCCCGATAGTGAAAGCTGCCTGGGTCACTTGGCCGCTAGTGTTTATTAATTATTAATCTTATGAATATTAGTTTTACCTGTAATATCAAAACTGTTCAAGTATAAGTAGTAATTCCGTTAATTTTACTTGCCCAAAAAATAGTAATGACGTCGACAAAAATCATATTTTTTATACGGGGCGGTCACAAATTACATCTCAAAAAAAATTTAGTTTTCGGGAAAACGCTGTTATTTATAAACGTTTTTACTTGTACAAAAAATAGTAACGACGACGACAAAAATCATATTTTTTATACGGGGTGATCACAAATTACAAAATCTCAAAAAAATTTCACTTTTCGGGAAAAGCTATTATTTATAAAAGTTTTTGCTTGCCTAAAGCAATGTCGACAAAAATTATGTTTATCATACGGGGTGGTCAAAAATTACAAAATCTTAAAATTCGGGAAGTAAAGTTTGTACTTTTTGATCACCAGGTATAAAATGATACATTGTCGAGAAAATTTTATTGTTTATAATCACCACGTATTAAAAATTTATGATGATTTTGCCACAATTATGTTTTTATATGGGGTGATCAAAAATCACAGTTCTCTTCGATAAAAATCCGCAAAAATCATATTTTTTATACGGGGTGGTCGCACATTACAAAATCTCAAAAAATGTTTAGTTTTCAGGAAAACGCTATTATTTGTAAAAGTTTTTTTTCTCGCCTAAAGTAATGTCGACAAAAATTATGTTTACTATACGGGGTGGTCAAAAATTACAAAAATAAAATATTATTTATTAAAGTTTTTACTTGCCCAAAAAATAGTAATGACGTCGACAAAAATCATATTTTTTATACGGGGCGGTCACAAATTACATCTCAAAAAAAATTTAGTTTTCGGGAAAACGCTGTTATTTATAAACGTTTTTACTTGTCCAAAAAATAGTAACGACGACGATAAAAATCATATTTTTTATACGGGGTGATCACAAATTACAAAATCCTAAAAACATCTTACTTTTCGGGAAAAGCTATTATTTATAAAAGTTTTTGCTTGCCTAAAGCAATGTCGACAAAAATTATGTTTATTATACGGGGTGGTCAAAAATTACAAAAATAAAATATTATTTATTAAAGTTTTTACTTGCCCAAAAAATAGTAATGACGTCGACAAAAATCATATTTTTTATACAAATTACATCTCAAAAAAAATTTAGTTTTCGGGAAAACGCTGTTATTTATAAACGTTTTTACTTGTTCAAAAAATAGTAACGACGACGATAAAAATCATATTTTTTATACTATTATTTATAAAAGTTTTTGCTTGCCTAAAGCAATGTCGACAAAAATTATGTTTATTATACGGGGTGGTCAAAAATTACAAAATCTTAAAATTCGGTAAGAGTAAAGTTTGTACTTTTTGATCACCGGGTATAAAATTATACATTGTCGAGAAAATGTTATTGTTTATAAAAGCTTTTACTTGCTCAAAAAATAGTAATGACGTGGACAAAAATCATATTTTTATAAGGGGTGGTCACAAATTACAAAATCTCAAAAAATTTTCAGTTTTCGGGAAAACGATATTATTTACAAGAGTTTTTGCTTGCCTAAAGTAATGTCGACAAAAATTATGTTTATTATACGGGGTGGTTAAAAATTACAAAATCTTAAAATTCGGTAAGAGTAAAGTTTGTACTTTTTGATCACCGCGTATAAAAAACTAATGATGATTTTGCCACAATTATTTCTATACGGGGTGATCAAAAATCAGTTCACTCTTCGACAAAAATCATATTTTTTATACGGGGTGGTCACAAATTACAAAATCTCAAAAAATGTTTAGTTTTTGGGAAAACGCTATTATTTTTAAAAGTTTTTGCTTGCCTAAAGTAATGTCATTGCTATAATTTTTTTTGCTATAATTAGATATCTTGATTTCTCTCAGTCGCGTAAAAATCATAGTATTCGTTGTTTCTTGCAAATAATTTCATAATTATTGTTATTAGGTACACCGAATTATGTGGATAAAACGACTATTATGTAACTGAAACTCTGACTATTAGCCTCGCCCCCTTAATGAAATCCTCGCTACGTCACTGGTATTAGGGCGCAAAATCAGTAGTTTGCCCTGGGCGCCAACATGTGTAGCTACGATACTGACGATCATAGAATAGATATCAGTAATTTAAGATTAATTAGAAATGTGACCGATAATAGACAGTTGGATGCATTTGAGAGCATAGAAATTGTAAAATGTAAAAGTAGTATGAATAGCGACAAGGGACCTATACCGTGTAGCCCGCTTTACGCGTTGCGTAGCAACCGATTAATTGAAGCGTGATTAGTCACGCGTAAATTTTATAGTTACATCAAAGGTTCCAGCCTTATCCAGTATCAAATTCGGGACAGAATCTAGGCGCGTCCCTTTTTATGTCCGTCAGTGTATATTTCCCCGTAATATTAGATAGAGTATATTTTAGTGTGGTAGCGAATCGTGGCCAACTTACCAAAACAAAGGCATTTTTCAGCATAGTGTAACCGTCGCAGCCCAGATGCATATAGTTCTTCGTGGCTAACCGATACTGCTGGTCCAATTTCAAGTACTCGTCACCGATCCTGACGAAATTCGGATCAATCCGTTTCCCCGCCGGCTTGTTAGGATCAAACGCGAAACTTACGCCGGCGACCTGCGGGAAGCGGCCCTCTAGTTTCGGGTACATAGAGACGGAGTTCTCCAAAATGTCGACTATCATCTGACCTGAATGGGTATATTAAGAGATTACTAGAGCCGGATTTCGTTAAGAGTATGCCTACCGGAGACTTTGAGCACCACTAAAGGGTCCCTCATCGGTATCACGTTGGTCAAGTCCCGCATTATAAAGTCCCCAGCGGGATGGACTTGATCGGACCTGAACGTTCCCGAGTTGAGGATGACTAAGTCGGCCCCTGTCGCCGCCAAAACGACGTCACACACCTGTGAACATATTAAAAGCAATAGTCTATGAAAATGTTACGGGATGAATTTAAGAATATATACCCAGTTGCCCAAGTTCGACTCTGCAGTTCTAATGGACGTGAAACGGCCGTCAAGTGGCACAGAAAAACATCCTAGGATCTCGTCCATTTTTCCCTCGATCATATCTGGAAGATCAATCAGAAATAGTAAGCGTGTTATGGTTACGTCTCTTATTTTAGGAGAAATGAAAGGAAAAATAATTTACGGGCGATCCGAGGTCGGGAGGTGGAGGGGAACTCGCCCCCTCCACTTCCCGACCTCAGAACACGAGATAAATACGAATTCGGCGATGTTGCCACAAATATTGCCGGTTTTTAATTTAACACAACGAATTTATAGACCAGGGCTCAGGCCTTTGAAAATGGTAAATAGTAGAGAGCTCGCTGCGTATAATTCCTCTTAAAAATGAATATCCGTAAAGTTAGCAGATCAAGGTCAGCAGATCACAGGTTTCATAACATCATAATTAGATGCTAATTAAGTGCGCAAACCGCGATTTAAATGCGCAAACCGAAAATCGTAGTATACTCATCGGAATCATTGTAAAACCTAATTATTAATTAAATGCTCATTAAATGCTCTAAGAAAAAGTGTAAAACATTTCGAAAAAATAATTTTTTTAAAAAAAAATTCAGACGATGTTCGAACTCAGCAAATCATGGGCGAAAAGTCAGCAGATCACAGGTTTCATAACATCATAATTAAATGCTAATTAGATGCTAATTAAGTGCGCAAACCGCGATTTAAATGCTTTTCAACTTTTTCCGAAAATTAGAGATCTGCTAAATTTAGATAAAGTTAGCAGATCATAGCCTAAAGTCGTAGTATACTCATCGGAATCATTGTAAAACCTAATTATTAATTAAATGCTCATTAAATGCTCTAAGAAAAAGTGTAAAACATTTCGAAAAAATTATTTTTTTTTAAAAAAAATTCAGACGATGTTCGAACTCAGCAAATCATGGGCGAAAAGTCAGCAGATCACAGGTTTCATAACATCATAATTAAATGCTAATTAGATGCTAATTAAGTGCGCAAACCGCGATTTAAATGCTTTTCAACTTTTTCCGAAAGTTAGAGATCTGCTAAATTTAGATAAAGTTAGCAGATCATAGCCTAAAGTCGTAGTATACTCATCGGAATCATTGTAAAACCTAATTATTAATTAAATGCTCATTAAATGCTCTAAGAAAAAGTGTAAAACATTTCGCAAAAATTTTTTTTTTAATTTTTCAATTTTTTTTTCAAACAGCAGAAGTTCGAACTCAACAGATCATGGCCGAAAGCCATAGTTTTTAATTTTAATTAATTTTTTTAAAAAAAAGTTCGAACTCAGCAAATCATGGCCGAAAAGTCAGCAGATCACAGGTTTCATAACATCATAATTAAATGCTAATTAGATGCTAATTAAGTGCGCAAACCGCGATTTAAATGCTTTTCAACTTTTTCCGAAAATTAGAGATCTGCTAAATTTAGATAAAGTTAGCAGATCATAGCCTAAAGTCGTAGTATACTCATCGGAATCATTGTAAAACCTAATTATTAATTAAATGCTCTAAGAAAAAGTGTAAAACATTTCGCAAAAATTTTTTTTTTTAATTTTTCAATTTTTTTTTCAAACAGCAGAAGTTCGAACTCAACAGATCATGGCCGAAAGCCATGGTTTTTAATTTTAATTAATTTTTTTAAAAAAAAGTTCGAACTCAGCAAATCATGGCCGAAAAGTCAGCAGATCACAGGTTTCATAACATCATAATTAAATGCTAATTAAGTGCGCAAACCGCGATTTAAATGCTTTTCAACTTTTTCCGAAAATTAGAGATCTGCTAAATTTAGATAAAGTTAGCAGATCATAGCCTAAAGTCGTAGTATACTCATCGGAATCATTGTAAAACCTAATTATTAATTAAATGCTCATTAAATGCTCTAAGAAAAAGTGTAACATTTCGAAATTATTTTTTTTTTTAATTTTTCGATTTTTTTTTCAAACAGCAGAAGTTCGAACTCAACAGATCAGGGCCGAAAGCCATAGTTTTTAATTTTAATTAATTTTTTTTTAAAAAATTTTCAGACGAAGGTCGAACTCAGCAAATCATGGCCGAAAAGTCAGCAGATCACAGGTTTCATAACATCATAATTAGATGCTATTAAGTGCGCAAACCGCGATTTAAATGCTTTTCAATTTTTTCCGGAAATTAGAGATCTGCTAACTTTAGATAAAGTTAGCAGATCATAGCCGAAAATCGTAGTATACTCATCGGAATCATTGTAAAACCTAATTATTAATTAAATGCTCTAAGAAAAAGTGTAAAACATTTCGATTTTTTTTTTTTTTTAATTTTTCGAATTTTTTTTTCGAACAGCAGAAGTTCGAACTCAGCAGATCATGGCCGAAAGCCATAGTTTTTAATTTTAAATAATTTTTTTTAAAAAAATTTTCAGACGAAGTTCGAACTCAGCAAATCATGGCCGAAAAGTCAGCAGATCACAATTTTCATAACATCATAATTAGATGCTAATTAAGTGCGCAAACCGCGATTTAAATACTTTTCAACTTTTTCCGGAAATTAGAGATCTGCTAACTTTAGATAAAGTTAGCAGATCATAGCCGAAAATCGTAGTATACTCATCGAAATCATTATAGAACCTAATTATTAATTAAATGCTCTAAGGAAAAAGTGCAGATTAAAAGTTAGCAGATTCTAAATTAAAAAAAAATAAAAAGGCGTCTTGATCGATGTGTGCTATTTCTTTGAGCATTTATCGAGCCTTATTATTAATTCTCAATTATTAATACGTTTTTACAACGGTCCCGCTCTATTCACTACGATTTCCAGCCATGATTTGCTATAGTCAAACGTATCTGAGAAATTTTTTTCTCAAAATTTTCTCAAAAAAATAATTTTTTATTTTTTTCAGAGCATTTAATGAGCCTTTAATTACCATTTAATTATCAGGTTTCACAACAACGATTTTGATCTGTATACTATGGCTTTCGGCCATGATCTGCTGAGTTCGAACTTCTGCTGTTTGAAAAAAAAATCGAAAAATTAAAAAAAAAAAATGTTTCGAAATGTTTTACACTTTTTCTTAGAGCATTTAATGAATTTTTTTGGGCATAATCAGTAGCTGAACAGACTAACTAGATCTTTCTTATTTAAAAGAAAAAATCTCTAAACAACCAACGATATTATAAAAACTAAGATAAAAATATGAGACGCAAAGTTGCGTACCAGAAGTCTTTCGATATCACGGCACACTAAGCATCAATATCTGCCAAGGTTCATATCATGGCCACCTATGCTTAATACAATAAAATGATTATTAACTGTCAGTTTAAAAACAAATCCCATGGTGCGATACATGGTTGAAAAGAGAATTTAAAGACGAATCAGATATCATCAGATATCATCAGATATATATATATCAGATATATATATATATATATATATATATATATATATATATATATATATATATATATATATATATATATATATATATATTGACCCGAAATATTTCGATTGAAAATTAGGGTGGTCAAAATAAGGTGAAAAAATAAATATTTTAAATCAAAACAATTACAGTGTGTTTGGAACATAAAAAGGTGTTTTCATCAAATTTCTTTTAAAAAAAATTTTTTTTTTGTAATAGAAAAATAAAAAATCAAAAACTTGGTTATTTGAATTTTTCACATAAATTTTGAGGTTATGTGAAAAAAGTGTTATGTGAGGTTATGTGAAAAAAACATTTTAGTACAAATTTAATTTTAACCTACTGGTGTATTTCTCCAGTTTTTCTTTCAATTTGGGATCCTCTTGAATTTGCGATGTCACATTGAATTCCTCGATGGTCACCTCCGGAGTTTCGCCGGCCCCATTTTTGTCGAAGTTTATCGTAATCTTGCTGAACTGCCTGAAATCGGTGCCACTTTTCACGATATACTTCCCATTGACCTGCTTAATCTCGTAGACATGATCGTGGCCGCCCAATATCAGGTCGATATCCTCGCAACTCTCGGCCAGTTTAATGTCGTTCGGAGTTCGCATATGCGTCAGAGCTATTACGTAATCGCAACCCTAAAAATACCGTGACAGAATCCGCGGGATAAATTCCGTAACGCGGGTACTTACTTCTTGCTTCAATTGGGCGGCTAGTTTTTGCCCGGCTTCCGCGAAATCCAGGAAAGTGGTCTCTTCCGGATTGATGGTGGCCAGGGTATCCAGCCACTCTTTCTCTACGAGCCCCACGAGCCCGATCCTGCGGCCGTCCCAATGCACCACGTGCGTTATCCGGCCCTCGCCCAGAGGACGGCCGGTTTCATTGTCGAGGACGTTCGACATTAACCAGGGAAAATCCGTTTGGCTAACCCACTGCGACAGTACCTCTAATCCGTGGTCTACAGAGAAATGTAGTCATTCAACGGTACTTTAATAAAATATCGTTACATCCAAGAACTTTAAACTAGACAGGACGGTCGCCCCCATCTGATTAGCTCCTCGGCCGCGCTGCATCGTGACGTAAGCGCGGGTACAATTAAAGCGGGAAAAGATCCGATACGTATGAGGTTGAATGGTATTTTATAACTGTGACAGTTGACAAGCTTAGTTTTTCCGATTTTCGGGGTGTTGTACTAGTTTATTTTTATTGTTTTGTGTATTTCTTATTGGATGACTTTTTAAATGTGTGTTTTCATTGTGTGAGTTTAAGTTTAGGTATATTTTGAGAGCAGAGATATATAGTGCCTGTTATTTTTTATCACCACGAGAAACAAACAGGTAAAAAAGGCTACTTTAACATAAATATTATTATTTTTAACATATATTATGTTAACATAGAATTATATACATATTGGTTATAATATAATTGTATTATATTTCATTTCAGAAACGTCTAATAGGCCACTCACCGTGATGTACCCTGTATATACACTCCCCGGCACAAAATTCCGTCACCCTAAAATTTTGCCCAATTTTGATGTTTTATAACTTTTTTATTTTTCATCTGATTTTCATAAATTTTTTACCAGTCTGTAGATCAGTTCATTGTGTGTCTATTTAATTATTGTAATAAGTCATATTTTTCGTCCAGGCAATATTATACAGGGGTTAATCAAAGTGTTGTTTTTTGTCGTAAACTCAAAACACCCTGTGGAAAAATTGAGGCGAATAATTTTGTTTACAAACTGTTTGCTGCCATCTTAGACGTATTGTAAACATTTTGTTTTTTGATTCATCCCATTATCTCATTTCTTCTGCGAGCAGCAAAATTTTAAATGAAACGCTGTTAATTTTATCATTTTTAATTAAAAAACATCGACGTTGGCTAAATACGCGGTTATTGTGACAGAATATTTGACAGTACAGTTAATTTAGTGTGTTGTCATCATGGTAACTACAGCAGACGTAGGTAGCCTTAATTGTTGCCTTAATAGAGGATGGCCGCAATAAGAGTTATGTCTCCCGTACTCTGGGAATTGCGCGGTCTACAGTTTGTGATGTTGGGAATAGGTATCTACAGACGGGAAACTTTATTAGGCGGCAAGGCTCTGGCAGAAGGAGAATGACCACTCAAGCTGATGATCACTTTGTCATTATGAGTTCTTTAAGAGATCGAAGAGCTACTGCTGTGTATCTAAAAAATGACTTGCAAATGGTACGTCGAGTAAGTGTAAGTGAAAGAACGATACGTAGAAGATTGTTAGAAGCAGGATTGCATTCACGAAGGCCAGCAGTATGTCCAAAATTGCTTCCTCGGCATCGACAACACCGACTGAGATTTGCAAGGGCGCATGCTGACTGGACTGTAGAACAGTGGGGAAACGTACTATTCACAGATGAATCCAGGGTTTGTTTAAGGTCGCCGGATGGTCGTGAACGGGTATACAGACGTAGAAATGATGCAGACTGCATCATATCTGAGCGACTGCAATATTACGGTGGTTCAGTCATGGTTTGGGCGGGTATTTCTACCGATGCACGTACTGACCTTGTATTTGTTGAAAATGGAGCACTAACCGCCCACCGTTACATTGAGGAAATCCTCCAAGAAATTGTTGTTCCATTTGCTCCTTTCATTGGGAACCAATTTACATTAATGCATGATTTACATTAATGCTCACGTTGCACGGATAGTGAGCGAATATCTGGATGAGGTTGGACTTCCAAGATTGGACTGGCCCGCATGTAGCCCGGATCTCAACCCAATCGAACATCTTTGGGATGTTCTTAAAAGAGCACTCCGTCGCCGTCCTGTGCAACCACTAACCTTGCAAGACTTACGGCTGGCGCTGACAGAAGAATATCAGGCTATTCCTCAAGACAGAATAAGTAATCTTATTAATTCGATGCCACGAAGAATGCAAGCTGTCATTGCTGCGAGAGGAGGACATACACGTTATTAAAATTTGTCTTTGTTAATTAATTTTGTGATATACCTAGTGGATGTTCTTGTTAATAAAAATAAGCTTGAAATCAGCGTTTCATTTAAAATTTTGCTGCTCGCAGAAGAAATGAGATACTGGGATGAATCAAAAAACAAAATCTTTACAATACGTCTAAGATGGCAGCAAACAGTTTGTAAACAAAATTATTCGCCTCAATTTTTCCACAGGGTGTTTTGAGTTTACGACAAAAAACAAATTTACCCCTGTATAATATTGCCTGGACGAAAAATATGACTTATTACAATAATTAAAAAGACACACAATGAACTGATCTACAGACTGGTAAAAAATTTATGAAAATCAGATGAAAAATAAAAAAGTTATAAAACATCAAAATTGGGCAAAATTTTAGGGTGACGGAATTTTGTGCCGGGGAGTGTATATATATATATATATATACAGGGTGAGTCAGTTTTTTGTAGACAAACTTTAACAGGGGATAGAACGCACGTTTTTAAAAAGAAAAGTGCCTATAAAGATATGGCCGATCTAGCTTCCTAGGGAAGATACAGGGTGTTAAAATTTAATTTTTTTTTACATTAATGTGTAATATTTTCTGAACGGAATGATATATTCACTAAATATTTTACATATATCTTAACCTGCATAGGATCAACATGTTGTATTGTTCCTGTCGAAAATACTATAGTGGATGTTACTTTTTTCGGGAACTTCGGATATTCTGTATAATGGAACTTTTTTTTCGTACGCCACTGAGATTATCTGATACATATTTCTAAAATAACGGCCCCTTAGTAACAATTTTGATCTCTTGTAATTTTGCTCTAACTACGACAGTTTTAGAGATATTGGCCGTTGTTTCTCTGACAGTGTAATGTCGTTATTATATTTTTTTTCTCGAATTTTCTTTATGACTTATAAACGAACGCTTAGATTTTTTCATGTTTGGGGGATAATGCCTATTAATTAAGGCGCATAAAACAAGCGGTAAGAATGTTCAAAAACTTGCACAGTGGCGGGGTGGAAGGGGTGCTCCACCCCTTTCGTAAACAGAACATCTACGCCAAAGACTATTTAAAAAAAAACTGTTATTCTCATTATCTACATACAGTTTAACAAAAATAATGTCCCTTCTTACTTGGAAAGAGATAAAGAGATTTCGGCTTTTTAGAATCCTTAACAAACCATATTTAGGTAGGTTTCGTTGAAAGAATTAAATATTTAGCCGATAATTATTATTGCTAATAAATAAATTACTTAATTTAGTACCACATCAAACACTAAAAATCAAAATAACTAGGAAACGCACAGGAATTTCGAAACAGAAGAAGGGACATTATTTTTGTTAAACTGTATGTAGATAATGAAAATAACAGTTTTTTTTAAATAGTCTTTGGCGTAGAAGTTCTGTTTACGAAAGGGGTGGAGCACCCCTTCCACCCCGCCACTGTGCAAGTTTTTGAACATTCTTACCGCTTGTTTTATGCGCCTTAATTAATAGGCATTATCCCCCAAACATGAAAAAATCTAAGCGTTCGTTTATAAGTCATAAAGAAAATTCGAGAAAAAAAAATTATAATAACGACATTACACTGTCAGAGAAACAACGGCCAATATCTCGAAAACTGTCATAGTTAGAGCAAAATTACAAGAGATCAAAATTGTTACTAAGGGGCCGTTATTTTAGAAATATGTATCAGATAATGTCAGTGGCGTACGAAAAAAAAGTTCTATTATGCAGAATAGTCGAAGTACCCGAAAAAAGTAACATCCACTATAGTATTCTCGACAGGAACAATACAACATGTTGATCCTATGCAGGTTAAGATATGTGTAAAATATTTAGTGAATATATCATTCCGTTCAGAAAATATTACACATTAATGTAAAAAAAATGGAACTTTAACACCTTGTATCTTCCTTAGGAAGCTAGATCGGCCATGTCTTTATAGGCACTTTTCTTTTTAAAAACGTGCGTTCTATCCCCTGTTAAAGTTTGTCTACAAAAAACTGACTCACCCTGTATATATATATGAGCCAGTATTTTTTAAATTTTTTACCTATACAACTTTTTACCTATATAATTCAGAAAAATCACTAATCCCTAATTATTTCAATCCAAACAAATTAATTAAATAAAAATTTAAAAATTGTTTAAAATTTATCTAAAATCATTAAAAAAGGAATACAAGATTGTTGCTTCCCTATTATTGGTGTTCTACATTGCAGTTTTATACCTATAATTTCTTTTTAATAATTAGTACCTACACCGATAATTATATAAATGTAACAATATTTTCAATCGTCAGAAAATACGTAGGTACTAGACTACCATAAAGAAATCTAGCTTTTTAAAAAACTGTTGATTTATTTAAAAAGACGTAAAATATGTAAAAAAAAGATACCGTTCAACGCTTCCACAAGTCTGAGTTCTCTATATTGTACCCGCGCTTACGTCACGGTGTATAGAGGGTTGCGATAATGCTGACTGACAGATTTGCTCGATGTAACTATCCCGTCTAGTTTACCGTTCTCGCGTTAAATCTACTCACCGAAATCGTGGTTACCTAAAACGGCACAATGGGTGCCTATTTCATTCAGAACGGGGACCATTTGTTCGCCTCTAGTGAAGGTACTCACTGAAATACGTAAAATAAATAGTTTGCGATCATCAAAAAAATTTAGTGTAAAAATATTTCCCAGGTTAATTGAGGTATCGTTATGGCGATCGGTGGAAAAAATTCCTATATAGGGACTAATGCAGGGCACGTTTGAGAGAACACAGAAAATGGGCACAATAAGGGACAAGGGACCAAAAAAATGTCATGAGTATGGCCATATCTATATTATGCAACAACATAATAAAACATAATTGTCGCAATAAATACTGCAAGTAGTAGGTGCGTTAGAAGTATAAAGTTAAATTTAACCGTTGCCAGAATGTCGTACCAGAAGATATTTCTATAGAAATTCCTATTGACCAAAATAAAATCTTTCTGTATCTTCGCCAAGATGTATTTTTAAACCCTCTTAGATCAACGTACCCTAAACATATCTAGTATAAGTACATAATGTAATTATTTTACTTATAATCGTGCTTATGCAATTTAAGCTGAGCAAAGCCCAAAAAACTTTTCGAACGTTCCACTCCTGTCCCAAATAATCCCGAAAAATTGCTGTATGAAAACGGATTATTATTTTACACTCATTCATTCACATATAGATTTTCAGAATCCGCTCGTGGGCACCCGATGAATTTCTAAAAAAATAAATCCTGTCATGGTACTTACGCATGCTGGGCGAGAAAGCGTCGCCACTGAACAGAACCAGCGGGTGCAAGTGCTGCAGACTCTTGATGGCCGTACTGAAACGAGCCGCGCCTCCCACAGGCTCCGGGGACGGTCTCGATTCCACGTTGTAGACATCATTGAAATGTAGGATCACCAAATTTTGCGCCATGGCGCCACCCGCCAGCGTATTCACCGCTCTTCTACCAGCCGCTCGAACCTCCAAGGAAGCCTGAGGAAATCACAATGCTTCACATATTTTATATCGTATCGGCATATTATCTTATATGTATATTAGTATGTATGCAGGCGGAGTGTAGTGGCTCTTCCTCAAACCATCCTATTTATTACTCCGCTCTCGTTGACATTTATGGGGACCGCACGCCCGCAGCAATGTTGAGCGGTCTCGGGCGACCGTCACAGCCCGTCCCGAGTCTGCCTAGGTCGCCCTTCCAAGTGCCAGCCAGCGTCATCTGTTAGTTACTTATGTAATTTAACAGATAAGGATCACATATTAGTACATATATTGGGTAAATTAACATACTGACAGAGATCTTGGTAGGTGAGAAACATGAAATTTATACGATGCATAATACATTATAATAACTCTGTAATATGATGCGGAGCATTGCCACAAGTTCCAGAGTTGAAAAGATAAGGTTGTTTCTAATTATTATTTAAATGCAATGCTAAACATTTAAGTAGGATCGATTTTTCTAAACTATTAGATGCAGCATTTTGCAGGGAGATTAAGAGAAACGTTGCAGACTTGTACACAAACAACACAAGTTAGATTAAATTATCAAGTAAATAATATATTAGACAATTATTTGCAAATGCATCTCATTGAAAAACTAGATAAACACTTACCTAATAACTGTAGGTATGTCTCTAACAAATCTCGCAGCTGACTGAAGCATGGAATGTTTTAAAAGTGAAATAACTGTTAACACGCCTAACTAATAATACTTGCAGACAGTTTCATAGTTTAATCTTCTCGCATTGTAATATGCCGGAGGCATATATGGACAGGAGATGACAGGTGAATTTTAATATCAATTTCTCTATGCTTAATTGATATGCTTTAGAGACGTACACGCCTTGATTTATTAATTCGTGATGTACAATGAACCACGATGAGGAAAACGTAGTTTTGCGTGGGACGGTTCAATTTATTCGAGATCGTAGACTGTAGATAAGCCATGTATATTTTAATCATTCATAAATACCTGCTTAATAAAACAGTAGTTAAATATGTTATTTAAAATATTAGAAAGAGTAGAGAAATAATAATATTTGTCCACGGCCACTTGATAATTACTCAATAATGTATTTTAAAAGTGTTGAATAATGGAGCCATTATACAATAGTATTGAATAATAACAGCTAGTGATCATTATACACTTTATTTTTACATAATATATTGGCATGGCAACGATACACAACATTCCGAATATTTTTCGTATGTATTTTAAAAGTGTTGAATAATGGAGCCATTATGCAATAGTATTGAATAATAACGGCCAGTGATCATTATACACTTTATTTTTACATAATATATTGGCATGGCAACGATACACAACATTCCGAATACGTTTCGTTTTCGTTTCATACAAAAATGCATTAAGAACGGAAAAATAACTCATTCAAGATAATAACCTACAATGGTCGTGGACAAATTATAGTATTCAACTCGCAATGCATCTAATGACCACTAATGGCTCTCATTAATTTCTCGTTGAATAATATTCTATTATAATGTAGTTAAACTCATGAAATAAAATACCCATCCGACATTTCCTCGAGTATTCTTTAAACTGCACTGGCATGGTCCGGCGGCCTGCTCACTCGCCAGACTCCAACCTGATTGGGTGCATTTTGAGGGAAGTGTATAATACGAGGACTGCCACCAATCCGAGTAATTAAATATATCCGAACAATTTTCCTTGAAATACGCCGCTTAGAAATATGAAAATAATAGAGAGACAACAGAGAACAAGAATTTATTAACCTGCTTTAACCATCCGACGACGCTTGTTACTTTACTAGTGACTTCCGGGGGCACTTCGATGCTGTGTTCCTCCACAAGGGAACTCCATTTGGCCCTCAACGCAGCTTGTGCGGCGAAACTAGCCATTTCCTTATAATATTCGGTATTACTAACACCCGAATTGCTTACGTTAATATTTTTTAGTATGTCAATTAAAAGTATCACGTGAATAAATGCGTAAAAGGGTTTAGTTGCACTCCAAAGTTAGCATGGTGATTAATTATTAGGTATATTTATGTGTACTTTAGATGTTTGGATTAATTAATATTAGAAACCTTGAAAATTCATTCCACACAACCAGAAAACACCAACTGTTCAAGTTTAAATACCTTCTCATTTAATATTCGGTAATTTTAATGATTATATTGTGCCCTTTTAACCTACAGATACACGCGTATATTTATTTTTAAATATCACCCATCGATTTTTTAAACGTTATTTTTAGATATTTTATAATCGGGTACCTGAAGCACTGGAAAATTAAGCGTAATTAATCAATTAGAAATCGGGCATATATTTTTAAATGTTCCAATACATTTTTAAAGGGCACTGGTGTCAAATAAAAAATTTATCTGCATTGAAAAATGACATTTAGTCTAGGGATCGATCAAGAAACTAATCCACAGCGCACAGACTAATCTATATACTTTATGATTTCATGAAGTTAGACGCACAACATGCCTGACAGCGCAAACAACATACCCATTCTGTGGTAAAATCAGAGATCATCGACAGAGAGGGTCTGATACTGTGTCATTGGTAAAACCACAGATATGTACATATACATATGTCTCTGTGGTTAAAACCCAAGATCGATGTATTTCTGGCAGACACATCTTTGTATTTTGGTAAACGCTTGACAGTTTATTTTCAAGTGTCTCAGCGTTTTCCCAAATATTTGGTGATTTTTACGTGTAGATACTATTTAATAACATCATATGATTATATTTTGAGACTTTTGATGACTATATAATAAATTATATTAACAATATTTGTACGAAGATGACGTCTCGCGGTCTGATTGTAAGTTACGAGGCAGCCTCTCGATCTTGGTTATTACTTACTTGGTTATTACTTACTTACTTATTGGATCTAATTTAATCGATCTTGGTTATTACTTACGTCACAGACAATTTGTTATTAGGGACTTAATGCAGAGCCTAAAAAATTGGTACGTATCGTATCGGCTTACGATACTGAGAAAAAATAGGTTAAAGCTGTTCTCTACGTATCCGTATCGTATGTTCACAGTATTCCTACACCTACTCAACTGTGGTGTGTGGTATCATCAACCGAGACTACCGAAAGATTCGTTGTGCAGTTGATTTTGAATAGTTATGTTCGCGGTAGCGAATCCGAACTAATTCAGACATCAGAGTCATGCGCAGTTTCCAGTTGGGCGTTCGCGGTGCCGAGAAATGTAAGTTCGGGATTATAAATTCTGTGTTCGCGGAGCATTAGCATTTAATTCTGAACCTGTTCCAAATATGCCCAATCCATCCCGGGACTCGAGCTAGAATTTTTAATCCGATGCATGCGTGTTGCAGTGTATTATGTCGAACTGGGTTCTGTATGTGACCTGGGAATGTGAGGTTATATGATTTTGTTTATGTTTATGACAAGCCTGCAAGCCAACACGTTTAGTGTAAATAATCCTCTTCATTTACTTCCTTTTCTATTTCACACGTTACCACGGTTGCTTTGTAGCTACCTATAATGCATATCGATAAATACTTTCTAAATTACGTACCTACATGTTATAAGTAGGTATCTATAAGATGCCTGATCACTTTGATTCGTGTTATGACGGTTTGGAGGAGGTCACTAGGGTTTTAAAAGTACTTAAACAAAGTATTTCCAAGAAGTTGAATCACCATTTGTAGATTCCTAACCAAATAAAATCGCCACAGATCACTGACGAAAAGACTAAAATGCTGCCTTTATGGAATGACACAGAACACCAAGAGAACAGAATGGGAAACACGTTCATAAAACGTTCGCCGTTCGCGGACCATGAAAAATCTAGAGCTGATGCAGAATATGACATGCGCATTTGAAATGTTCGGGATAAATTCAGTAATTCTGGATGTGCTCAGGATTTCTACCGCGAACATAGCTAATATTTGTTGTAATATGGAAGGTATTATCAATAATCCCCACAAAAAAATATTAGGTAATGTTCATTCAAATGGTTGACAGTTTACCGGATACGTGCTCTGTGCCGGATACGACCACAGCACAGAAATAAAACTCATAGATAAATAGAACTTTTCTGTGGATACGATACGGAAGCCGTAGCGATACGAAGCTCGTATCGGTTCTGCACATGCGCAGTTCGATACGGATACGAATGAAATTTGTGGCATGCTTTTAAGCATAGAAAATACAGTAGGTACCACAGAAAACTTCCCTGTCCTTTTTCTGTGGATAGAAACTGTTATTTACCTCTGACGTTAATGTTTGGATCGGGTAAATTGGGTTGAAGTTCACCGATTTTAAATATTAATATTTAGTGTTCGGGGTCCGGGTGATGAAGTGGAGTAACAACATTAAATCCAATTCCCTGAAGGCGAAGAGTGTCTTCACAAGCCGTGAGTATCAGTACTGTCACTGTGTGAGTTACTTATCGCAAATACCATAGGTACACAAATATAAGTGCAATATAAACGATCGCTTGCAGATCCTACTAAATTTTCTCTAAACATTCTTTATCATTTGGTACGGTAATGTTTTGTGAGGAACCACAATCTAAATCGTGTGTGTGCTTTAATAACTACTGTCAGCCTTTATATTCTTTGTCATTTGTTTTTGGTCATATATGTAGCTAACATATTTTATAAATTTTAGTATTCCACAATGATAACTATTACAGTAAGGAAAATTGCGCCTAGGCTAGTATCTAGGAGCTTGTTCAGTTCAACGCCGAAGTTTCAAGAAGTGTTGAATCCCGTTCAAGAGGCTTCTCTGGATGAGAAGTGCTACTTAGTCGATGGGAATGATAAGGTTATTGGGCAAGCCAGCAAAAGGGAATGTCACCTAGTTCAGAAGAATGGAGACATTCCGCTGCACAGAGCTTTTAGTGTATTTCTGTTTAATACCAAGGGGGATTTGTTGCTGCAGAAGAGGTCGTCGGCTAAGGTATTTTTTCCCAGATTTACAGTTGCCAAGTGTTTTTAGAATCGGTGGAGTGTTCAATTTAAATCGTTTAAAACTTGCCCTTAAAAAATACCAAGAGTATTAGAAACTTTTACACGTCATGCGTCTCGTTCTCTCCTTGTTTATGCAAAATAGTAACTGAAGACGACAATAAGATAAGTATTTCTTGGGAATAGGAATATATTTGCTTTTATTTTGCTTCTTTAATCAGTAGAGCGATCATTTTACTTTTGTTGTTTGTCCATTGATATTTTAATGAGATGCGTTGCATTGTATTTTTACCGCGTATTTCCTTCACTGGTGAATGAGCAGTTCATTGTGTGTCAATTGCTGAGAATATGTAATTATTGTAACTCGGCTACCGAAAATCGTGTAAAGTCGTAGAAATGTTAAATATTATTTTGGGAATACATAAAAGCAAGTAATAAAATACCGTATTATCTATTAAAAGAAACTTTCATTGCGATATTAAAACGGACACTAATACATTTCATTTTTTAAAATACACTTATTTAAAAGAATTCACAAAGGTATATTCTTTGAAAACAACAAATAAAATAATAATATCGAATTGTTAGATTCTTTTTCATGTTCATCTAAATACAATAGCCTACTATTATTGGGTTTTTTTGTAACATTTTTATTTAAAATCAAGTCGTAGCATGTTTTGTTTTCCATAAAACTTTTTGTATACAAAAGACCTTCTATTGTTTTTAATTTATTGTGTTTGAGTGGACAATCAGATTGAGTTGGGAAAAAGGTCTCTACAGCCGCGCTTGAATGAGGTAAACAAAGAACTTGAAAAATAAATTTATAGTTAAATTTCGAAACTTCCTCAAGATGTTACAATATCATTTTCAGTATCATCCAGGGGGATTTTTTAGCAATCTCCATTCGTTATCAAGGTCCTGAAGTTCTTCAGGATTAACTTTGGAAAAAATTATACTGCAGCAGAAATTGTATTATTTCTTTGGATTTTACACACGTGGACACGTCAATGATATGCTATGCTATTAACTTATTGTAATAATGCTATATGCCACAATTAAAAAAAATAGTTAATGGTCCTTGAAGTTTTGAAAATATTTTCTGAATTTTTTAGAATTTTTTCAAAAAATTTTGAAAATATTCTAAAAAAATTTTCAAATTTTTTTAAAAAGTAAAAAAATTTCAAAATTTTTTGCAAAATTAAAAAAAAATTAAGAAAATATTTTCAAAACCTCAAGGACCATTAACTATTTTTTTTTACTTGTGGCAATTTTTTTGAAAATTTTCAAAAAATTGCTTTTGGTTCTTGTTTCCAGCATATAAAAGTCTATTCTAATTCTATAGTTAAAAGAACTACAAGAAAGACGTCAAAATGACGAGAAAAAGCCACAGCTAAATTCTTTGAATTCTTTCAAAAAATTTTTAGAATTTTTTCAAAAAATTTTGAAAATTTATTTAGAATTTTTTGAAAAAATTCAAAAATTTTTTTAAAAAAATTCTAAATGTTTTCTAAATTTTTTTAAAAAATTCTAAAAATTTGGCTGTGACTTTTTCTCGTCATTTTGACGTCTCTCTTGTAGTTCTTTTAACTACAGAATTAGAATAGAATTTTATATCCTGGAAACAAGACCCAGAAGCAATTTTTTTTTTTTAAAAATTCTAAAATTTTTTTTAAATAATTCAAAAAATTTGGCTGTGGTGCCCTTTGTTTTAAATTTTGAAATGTCTCAAACTTAACAAAAATTTCAATTTTTCCATGGAAGTTTTCCACGGAGTTTGTTTAAAGGGAATCTCAGTAATATTGGCTTTGTACTTTCCAGATAAAAATATTCCTCATTCATTCCTTATAATCATTAATAAACAGGAGCAGGGCACGTACTTGATATATAGTGATTTAATTTAAATACTTTTTAAAGAATGCTTTTAAAGTTTTACATTTTCATTAAAAGTGGTGAATTTTGTTACCAAACGCCAAAAATCGTGAGATTTGTCCCTTAATTCGTGTAAAAAGGACCGAAATCGTGAAATATCGACAAAAATTATGTTTATTATACGGGGTGGTCAAAAATTACAAAATCTTAAAATTCGGTAAGAGTAAAGTTTGTACTTTTTGATCAACACGTATAAAAAACTAATGATTTTGCCACAATTATATTTTTATACGAAGTGAACAAAAATTAAAAAGTTTATTCTTCGACAAAAATCATATTTTTATACGGAGTGGTCACAAATTACAAAATCTCAAAAAATGTTTAGTTTTCGGGAAAACGCTATTATTTATTTATTTATAAAAGTTTTTACTTGCCCAAAAAATAGTACGGACGTCGATAAAAATCATATTTTTATACGGGGTGGTCACAAATTCTAAAATCTCAAAACTGTTTGGGTTTCGGGAAAACGCTATTATTTATTTATTTATAAAAGTTTTTGCTTGCCTAAAGTAATGTAAAAAAAAATTATGTTTATTATACGGGGTGGTTAAAAATTACAAAATATTAAAATCCCGTAAGAGTAAAGTTTGTACCTTTTGATCACCACGTATTAAAAATTTATGATGATTTTGCCACAATTATGTTTTTATATGGGGTGATCAAAAATTTTCTCTTACCAAATTTTTAGATTTTGTAATTCTTAACCACCCTGTATATACAACACAATTTTTGACAGTTATCACTATTTTTAGACTAACAAAAACTTTTTTAAAGAATACCGTACCATCGAAAACAAAAAAAAATGGGAATAATTTTCGCCCACCCCATGCAAGATAACCCGTTCAAACCCGGTCAAACGAACAAAAAATCGTAACACAACTGCCTTTTATTTTGAATCAATTCACTTGAGAAATTTTTATCAGTCGTGTCTGGTATTTTCAATACGCCAGCGTAAGACGAAAGATCTGCGAATTTTTTTTTACTTATTAATATGCTTAAGTATGATTATTCGTATATAGATTAACATTTTACATATCTGATGGATAATATATATATTTTAATATCTTTTGTGCGGTAATAATACTTATATTCGGCGTCAACGTTTCCCATACTTTTAGGTAACGTACCCTTCCTGTTACACGAATTCCTGCTGTAGTCATCCAGTGGCAGACTTTCCGGGGGAAGACGAGGAACAGAACGCGATAGGTATCAAACGAGCGGCACGGCGACGCCTGCATCACGAGCTAGGTATCCCAATAGATTCGATTCAATTGGACGATCTAAACTACATCACCAGGATTCTCTATAAAGATGACGGTAATGGAAAATGGGGCGAGCACGAGATCGATTATGTGCTCTTTTTGCAAGCCGACCTTAAAATCAAACCCAATTCGGAGGAAATATCCGAGATCAGTTACGTTCCCCGTAGCGGATTTGATGATTATATACCGACTCTAACGGGTCCATTGACGCCCTGGTTTCAGTTAATATTGAAGCACCGGTTAAGGTTTTGGTGGGACAATTTGAAGAACTTGGAGGAGATGAAGAATCATCAAGATATCTTACAGCTTAAGTTTTAAAATGTGTTGTTAAGTCAAGTATTTTTTAAGTCATATCTTTATTTCTATGAATTTTAGTGGGTAATAATATTTCTAATAAACTTGTGATATTCTACATTTCTATTAGGCCACTAATTATTGTTGATAATTATGTAATTAAAAGATTCCAATGTAGTTTTCGCTTTTTTAGCCAGTTTAATGGGGTACTAATTAGTGATAATTGTTATGTCATTACGTTACCTCAGAAAAAAATTATTACTTATCGACAGTGTGCAATATACGTTCATTTATTTTTTCAGCTAAAAACAATTTTATATTTATTACAAAAAAAAAATTGAACCGCCTCAGTATCTCATGTATAAAACTGCATTGGTCGACTGACTATATACAAGACAGTGGTGACATAGTCACAGTAGCAGTGGTCCAATTTTTGAATGATTTTTCAGATCTTCCAGAATTATTGAATAAAAATTAAATGAATGGTGATAGAATGTAACAACTTAATATATCAGATGATAGTTCAACAAAACATTTTGATTAGTTCTCCAGTTGGGACTATTCAAGTCCTATCAATTAAAAATTCATTGCTCAATTCGCCTCATAATGGCGGCGGGGGCGTGGCTTACTGCAATACCGCCAATAAAATTTCGCCCTTCGAATTTGCCACGACAAATAAATAAGGCGCCTTAAGAGCCAACGCGTCTATTAGGGTACCTCTATGATGATGTGGAAACCGCCTTTGAAGTTATTTTATCATAAGTAACAGTTTGTTTCGAAATATATTCAGTTTTGTTCATCAAAACCTCTGCATATTGTATATTACGCTATGCCGTGACGGGATCTGTATAGTGACGTCACAAATTCTGGTCCCCGGCCTGTCTTACGGAGGTCCCGGCCACGACATATGGCAACGCAAGCGTATGTCGCATCCGCATATATTTAGAACTCTGGTATGTCGCTACTTTTTATACTGAAAAGCGGCCATTAGCTAAGAATATCACAGGAATGATTAAACTCCTGTGCTTTAGAACTAATGTGATGTGCAACTAACTTCATGTTGAATATCACAGAACAGAGTTCAATCAAAGAGAGAAATCATGTTTTCGACGATTTGTCTATACATTATACGTCACTTTCTTATTACACTGACACCGTCGTTGAAGCATGGTGTCTATAATTGCACTGAGTGCAGGAACCAGGGTTGCCAGATTCAGTATATTCGTACTGAATTCAATACGTTTGGTATGTAAAAAGTACGACGGTACGTCAACAATTAAATCCAGTACGTTCCGTATCAGTACCTATGCGATATACTATATTACTATATTGACGACTTCATGTCACAGAATAGAACTGAATTTTGGTTCTATCTTCTATACTATTTTATAGTCTATGGTCTATAGCGAGAGTCTATCTATGGACGCGACAGCAATCTATGCGCTATGTACTCTTGTTCTTCAATAACTCAGCTCAGGAATGTCAAATTATGGTTCATATGTATTCTGTCATTCTGTGGTAGATGGTAGACAATGGCGGACAAGCCATATTTTTATTAAATGCGGATGAGCAGTACCGTTTAGAATGGTAATGGTGAAGCAAAAGTTTTGTTTCACAACAAAACAGAAATATACTCAAATCACTTTCATCTGTACGTTTCGTATTAGAGTTCCGGCAACCCTGGCAGGAACTTTAGTGCAATTGTGAAAGTAGAACAGTAGAATTACCTACTTCCAACCAGACCAAGTGGAAATCTATACTTTTACTCGGTGCACACTTAGTGCCCAGTTTTGCACAAGTGAAGAACGCGTGTTTTTGCGGTGCACTATCACTAGCCAAATTTTTTGTTTTCCTACTGTAATGTCTTGAATATAAACTCGCACCTTGCTTAACATTACTTTATTGATACAATACTTATAACAACCGAACATCTTATATTCTCATTTCGGAGGGAACTGTGTGAAGTCAGAAGCCGGGAACAACTGTCAATTCCGTATCAGCACTGCCAACCTCGAAAACCACCATAGAATAACTAACTAGAATAGCACAGAACACCGACAATATATTACCACACCGTTTACAAAAGTAGCTGTGGTTGTTTTGTGATTGTAGGTGTACATTGGCTAACGCTAACACTCTTTTGATTTTTGCTTTGTCTATGGTTTAAGTATTTTAACGAGTGTTTTGTGCCTTTAACCTCTTCAACTCAACTTCCCCAGTTATTTTAAAATTAAATAAAAGGATTGCCGGGATATAATCAAGTAACAATGAGAAGTACCTCTGCTTTATTACGGCAACACATAGGCTGGCATTTTAGTAAGCACTGGGCCGTTCAAGGCAAAAAGAAGCCTATAGAGACGGGTGCCGAGAAAATACTAAGAGAAAAAGATATACCGGTTTTCAACCCGGACGATATTCTTAAAGAAAAACGGGTACATGAGAGGTATTCGGATTTCAATTCTGTATGTCTATTTCATACGGATATTTTTTCTAGGGTTGAAGTCATTGGCTTTAAAGAACGGACCATTAAACTGGATGAAACGCATCCCGACTGGCACGATAGGCCGTTACTATCTTACAAAGACAATAACGTGCTTCTTGAGGGTTTAACACAGGCAAAGATTCTTACAAACTCCGTAGAAATAAGAGATGGATTGCCGGAGAGTCTTGTGTTACATGACCTTACAGCGGACATAAATAGGCGTGTTAAGGGGATTATACTTGGATCGCATGTGTTCGATGCTGAGCAGCAAAAATTGCCAAAGGTTAAGGATCATCTGAGGCCGGCATGGAACTTTCCAAGAACATACGGGATCACACAAAACAGAGTGAGGTTAGTTTAGTAAGAGAAGGAAAGGCCGTATTTAACAATCTTGTTTTCAGCAAACTGATGACATCGAGGCTGTTACACTTAATAGAAACCACTTGTAGTAATGAGGATATAGTTAACGAACGATATATTTTTAACAATTTAATGTTTTCATATCCGTTTGAGAAGCATCAAGACCTCATTCAGTTTCAGCTTACAGGGGATACCGTCATAATGTCTTCGAGACTGCTAAGTCCCATCACCGTGGAGTCGACAAATGATCTGGAACTACCTAATATCGCCCCTATTAAATCCACCATTACTTTAAACAAAGATAATATTTATAAAGTTGAAAATACGTATCGTAAGTATATAATTCAGTTTAAAGAAGACGTTACAAAATATCGTTGATTTTTAGCTGTCAGAAGTTCACTAACAAATAAAACTTGCCCGCACACAGTGTTTGCGTTCTACAACGGCGAAGAGGTGAGAAATCTGTATGAAGAAGAGGTTACGGAATCCCAAATTTTTGGGAGATCTCTCTTGAAAGCGTTCACGGTTGCTGCTAGTTACGCAAGGCAAACATATGGGGTAAGTGACGAACTATGGAAAAATTGGGATTTGGTCTCTCTAAGAGAGAACTTCTAGAGACGATAGGTCAAAGTTAACCGAATACTAGATGGCGCAGCATATCATATAACTAGATACAATTCTTACGTGTTTTAAACGTTTTAAAAATTGTTTTAAACGTTTTAAACATTGTTTTAAACGTTTTAAACGCGTTATTTCCCCCCTGGAGGTTTAAAATGTTTTAAACAAAAAAAACAGTTAAATTGAAAAAAAAACGTTTTTTTTGTTTTTTTTTTTTAAAAAAATTTGTTTTTTTGACAACCCTGCTCAGAACCATGGAAAAATTGGGATTTGGTCTCTCTAAGAGAGAACGTCTAGAGACGATAGGTCGAAGTTAACCAAATACTAGATGGCACAGCATATCATATAACTCAATAACTCGAATTCTTGAGTGTTTTAAACGTTTAAAACGCGTTATTTTCCCCCTGGAGGTTTAAAAAGTTTTAAACAAAAAAAACAGTTAAATTGAAAAAAAAACGTTTTTTTTTTGTTTTTTTTAATAAAACGTTTTCTTTGACCACCCTGCTCAGAACCATGGAAAAATTGGAATTTGGTCTCTCTAAGAGAGAACTTCTAGAGACGATAGGGCGAAGTTAACCGAATACTAGATGGCACAGCATATCATATAACTCAATAACTCGACTTCTTAAGTGTTTTAAACGTTTTAAACATTGTTTCAAACGTTTAAAATGCGTTATTTTCCCCCTGGAGGTTTAAAACGTTTTAAACAAACAAAAACAGTTAAATTGAAAAAAAAACGTTTTTTTTGTTTTTTTTAATAAAACGTTTTTTTTACCACCCTGCTCAGAACCATGGAAAAATTGGAATTTGGTCTCTCTAAGAGAGAACTTCTAGAGACGATAGGGCGAAGTTAACCGAATACTAGATGGCACAGCATATCATATAACTCAATAACTCGATTTCTTAAGTGTTTTAAACGTTTCAAACGTTTAAAACGCGTTATTTTCCCCCTGGAGGTTTAAAACGTTTTAAACAAAAAAAACAGTTAAATGGAAAAAAACGTTTTTTTTGTTTTTTTTAATTAAACGTTTTTTTGACCACCCTGCTCAGAAACATGGAAAAATTGGGATTTGGTCTCTCTAAGAGAGAACTTCTAGAGACGATAGGTCGAAGTTAACCGAATACTAGATGGCGCAGCATATCATATAACTCGACACGTTTTAAACGCGTTATTTTTCCTCTGGTGGTTTAAAACATTTTAAACAAAAAAAACCGGTTAAATTGAAAAAAAAAACGTTTATAAAACATGTTTTTAACAACCCTGGTAAGTGTTGGTATGAGGTCAATATAACGGTACTAAAATAAATGTTTTTTTTTATAGGATAATGTTAGCCAATTGCCAACACCTGTTACGGTTCAGTGTGTACAGACGAATGGACACTTTTATCACTTCGGAATCTTGCAAGTGAACAGTTTGGATTTGGAGGGGCATCATAAAAATATCTGGTATCAGACGCCGTTCTTACGTTTATTTAGTTCTTGCGGTTACGACATCGGCAAGCCTGTTCTAGAAGGGTACAATAGCGAGGTCGTTAAACACTTATACGCATTTTATAATAATGTTTAATAGTTTAGGTAAATTATAATAAATATCGTATATTTAATAATAGTCCAATCATTATATACATGTGGAGATGCAAATGAATCAAAAAGGCTAAATTTTTGATATGACGTGGGGAGGGGGCTAGAAAAACCTAACCTCAAATTGTTGAACAAGATTTCCTATGCGCATTTTCCGCCATCTTGAAAAAAGGGTTAAATTCAGTTTTTTTTTACAATAACTCGGTTCTTCGGGTTCGGTTCTTAGATACGATAATTTTGGATTGATACTTTTTTGTTGCTTTTTTTACGCTCTACAATTAAGGTCTCTTACATTTTTTACCTATCGTTCATCGTTATTGAGATCTCGATCGAAAAAATCAAAATTTAAGGTTGTGAAATTGCTATTTTCTCTTTTCTCGCGATATAGATATCGAAAAAATGTCTATCATGAAACTTTAGAGCATGTTTAGACCTACAATTTCGTTTGTTTTATTTTTTCCCCTCGACCAAATTTACCATGTCTAATGCGCCGCCGTTTCGATTTAGCCGCTCGCACGATTGTGTGCATACAATGGATGAAAAGTTGTAAAAAAGTTGTCAAAACGGATGAAAGGTTGTTCGGGGAATTATTGGGATATAAAATAAATAAATAAACCAGACAAATTATGAAACAAACACTTGAAATTTATTGAACAAATAATTTTTTGTGTTATCAAAAATAATAATGAAGAACCCCCCTTTTCGTCGTTTCGATGGTCCTGGTTCTTCCTCGCAAATTGACTAGCAAGAACTTACTAGAAACGCCGCTGGGGGCGCTGGAGGAAAATTCGCAGGTCGCCATTATTGCTTAAATACGTTGTCATGGAAACAAACAAATGATTACACGACTCAAAACGATAACAACGATGTGTGCCGTCAGCCGCCATTTTGAATTGGTCACGTGGTTTGGAATGCAGTCAACTCTGCGGCGCGCTAGAGGGCGTAATTTTGGTCGGAGGAAAAAAAAATAAAAAACGATCGTGCAGGTCTGAACATGCTCTACAAGTTCATAGACAATTTTTCGATATCCATCACGAGAAAATAGCAAAAAGCAAATTCCACTACCTAAATTTTTGCACTTTTCTATCGATATCTCAATAACCATGAACAATGGGTAAAAAATGTATAGGACCTAAATTGTAGAGCGTGAAAAAAGCAAGAAAAAAGTATTCATTCAAAATTTTCGTATCTCAACGGAAAACAGAGTTATCGAAAAAAAACTGGAATTAACCCTTTTTTAAAGATGGCGGAAAATGCACATAGGAAATCTTGGTCGACAATTTGAAATTAAGCTTTTCTAGGCCCCCTCCCCACTTAATTTCAAAAATTTAGCCTTCTCGGTCCATTTGCATTTCTAACCCGTTTTTTCCTAAGTAATGACTGGATTATAAAATAAGAGTTAATGATTTACTCATTGGCACATAATAATCCTAAATTCCGATCTAATCCCTGGTTCCGAAATAGTGTGAAGTGATTCATACATAATATCACACCGCCATCACAATTGAACGGTCTGCCTATTTGCAATGGATCACAGAATTTCTTAGTGTGCAAATTTGTGTACTATCTATAGAAATTGTTAACCTCCTATGTTCGTCCTTACAGAAAATGCAATAATTTTCGATAAAATTGCCCAATCTTCCTTTCCTATTGTTCTGCGGCTAGGCGATGTTGATAGTTCTGTGACTAGTAAGAGGAGACGAATTAATGTCAATCGGACCTGGCTGTTTACTTCTTCTTGAAAGACCCATCTTTCTTTCCTTCTTAGCGTGCTCGAGTAGCTGGCTGTTAATTTTTTGAACTTTGCCTACTAAATAAGTACTGTGTTGCAATCCATGTGTGGGATTTTTAGGGAAGTCACTCATTGTGTTTTTGATAATCGACACATACTGCTTTATAAACATATACTTAAACAATTTTTAAATTAAGGTAAGCCATTTTTTTGGTCCCTCGTGGCTATTTTCTGTGTTCTAGGTGCGCGTTCTAATACGGTTTTAGGCGGTTCTAAATTAAATGAAATTTCATTGGTCAGAGAGTCAGACGCGGGATTTCCTTGGATATTTTGACGCATGCGCTGTTTCATGCATGTTTCGGCGCGACCGTGGCGTTTCATTGCGTCTTATGCACGGTTGATTCGCGATATAAATTAATTATAATACTGTGTTATACGCGAGTGTTTAGTGTTTTTATGCGATGGAAGCGACCAATGCGAGTAGTAGCGGTTCTAGAACCGATAATTCCAATCGTAAGCGACCGAATTTGACAGGAGAACTGAAAATGATCAAATATCTATACGAGGGAATATTCTTAAGGTAATAAAAAAGAAGAAGTACACTTAAAACAATGTTAATAACTTGGATATTTTATTTAATTTTTTTTTATTCTGCCCCCTCTAAAATGATACGCCTATGGAATTTCGTTCCCTGAGCCGTCCATACCCAAGCAGCATGGTGACGTCATTATTACGTTCTTTTAAGGTGATTTTAGGTCTAAGACGTCAAGTGACCAATATGGGGCCGAACATATGACGTCATTTCAAAACGTCACATTTTTCTCGTCATTCAGACGTACCTTTTTAATCTAACGTTACTAATCCTTAGGACGTCATGAATTTGACGTCATATTATCGACGATCATTTTTCCTCCCTTTCGTTATACTTATTAATGTTCAAAATATTCAAAATATTTTTGAAAAAATTCTAAAAAATTTTTCAAAATTTTTTGAAAAAATTCAAAGAATTTGGCTGTTTCTCGTCATTTTGACGACTTTCTTGTAGTTCTTTTAACTATAGAATTAGAATAGAATTTTATACGCTGGAAACAAGACCCAGAAGCAATTTTTTTTTTTTTAAATTTTCAAATTTTTTGAAAAAATGAAAAAAAAATTCAAAATTTTTTGAAAAATTTAAAAAAATTTCAAAATTTTTTGAAAAAATTCTAGAAAATTCAGAAAATATTTTCAAAACTTCAAGGACCATTAACTATTTTTTTTTACTTGTGGCATATAGCATTATTACAATAAGTTAATAGCATATAGCATTATTAAAATAATCAGTTAATAATCAGTGGCTTTTTCTCGTCATTTTGACGTCTTTCTTGTAGTTCTTGTAATTCTATTCTAATTCTTTTGTAGAATTAGAATAGAATTTTATATGCTGGAAACAAGACCCAGATGCAATTTTTTTTTTTAATTTTTTCAAAATTTTTTCAAAAAATTAAAAAAAAATTTTTAAAAATTTTTTCAAAAAATTCAAAAAAAAATTTCAAAATTTTTTTAAAAAGTTCTAAAAAATTTTTCAACGTTTTTTGAAAATAGTTCTTTTAACGTATTTATGTCCTAAAAACTTACGAAATAAATATGTCATAATAACGACACCATGCTGCCTGGGTATGCCGGTGATTAATCATTCCACACTATTTCGGAACCAGGGTATATTAGACATTGTTCAATAAATGCCTATTGCTCCTATTTTGTAACCCTAAAATTTCTGACACACTGAAAAATCACACAGACGCCCTCTTGATCCTCAAATTTGAGGACAAAACAGTGTGCGATGGATGGTAACTTGTATCTAAAAGAAGCTCTTCATTCTCAGCGTGATTTAGACCCAAACAATTGCAAGAGCATACGGACATTTGATCTATTTCACCTTCTTCGCTTATAAACGCATGGCCAGCTAATAATTTACCATTTACTGCCATCACTTCGCCGTCTAAGGTCAAGACGTGATGGGAAGACGATTGAAGGTCTTGATCGTCACGACGTATGTCCTCGGCATTCCTGAAATATACCAATAAAATATTAAAAAAAAATTATGTTACGTCTAATAATGAACTTACATCGTCATGAACCTTAATACGAGCAAATTTATACTCGCCGCCACTACTGCCAAGCCAAACAGAATAAAAACCAAACTTAAAGCGACGTAACCGGGTTTGTTTATTAAAGCGTTGTCGTTCTGAAAAAATACAACGATACAAATGTGTAAATCTAGGCAGTCTTGATAACGGTACCTGTAAAGCAACGTAATCTCCGAACCCGATGGTGGTTAAAGTAACGAAGCAGTAGTAGAAACTGTCGAAATATGTCCAGCCTTCGTACCGTGAAAAAACGGCAGCTCCCGTAGTGATAATAATGGAAGACAACATGCCCGTGGCAAACATAAGATTCATCTCGGTTGCCTCCACTTTTTGGCAGCTCAGGTACTTTTTGATCTGTCTTATAACGATGGAAGCGAACTTGTTTAAACGTTCACCGATGCTCTGAAACATGACGAGGCCTAGGGGGATACCGACCTGAAATATAAAAGTCCGGACAACTCGTATTTGCCAAAGTAAATGTTTACCATCGCGTAGCCCATGCAGAATGCTTTACCGCCTGCGGTAACCGGTGTAGAGTGTCCGTAGCCGATCATAGCTAGGACCACAGTGGCGAAATAAAAAGCTCCGGCGAATTTCCATTGCGGTCCAGCTTTGTGCGGCTTGTATTCAATTATAACCAGTTCCACCATACGATAGTCATCTTCTGATATATTGTACTTCCTTTTCAAGGCATTTGTCGACACTATCACAAAAAGTTTTTGTTACAAGTACACAATGTAATCGTATTTTGTAATGCTCTCAATAGAATAAACCGACCTTTAAGTAAACCATCCCGTCTTTCCTCTTCTTTGGATTCCAGAGCGTCAAAAACTGCAGCTCCGATAAGAAGGTACGTAAATGTGCAAACAACTAAAGATAAAGTTCTTACATTTTGTCTTTTCATGCTTTACATGGGACAGGAGTTTATTATTCTATATTACACAAAGTACAAAATCGATTTCTAGCGCCGCCTTAATTTAGTAATATTCTGCATTAAGCTGTTGGCGAGCCTGATTTGTTATGAACCATAGAACAAGGATACAGACAATCTGTTTTCTGTGTTATAACTGACAAGACAACTCTGTGGACTATGAACTATGCCACAGAAGAAGGAGCTTTTCTTTATTCTGTGACTATGACAGATATATAAATTATATTTCTATGGACATCAACACTATGACTAGGGAGTAGGGACCATAGAATAATACTGTGCTAATATATTATGCCCGAGTGCACCGATTGTACGTTAAGTTGGGCTTAGTTAAGTCGACTTAAAATATTAAGTCAGGATTATTTTTAATTCAAATGCACCGTTAAAAATTCATAAAGACTTAACTAAGTCCAGGTAAAATGTGGCAACGTTGCCTTTTAAGTCGAACGCCTAGTGTCTTTTGGGTTATGAATATGAATATTCGAAGGTAGGTATTTAATTTTGCATCAATATATCTTCTCTCTGTATGGTCGAAGATCGTAATATCATTATACATTATAAATATACAACTTTAATATCTACATTTATCCAGCAAATCATGATAGATGAAAGTAAGAAGCAAACTTATTGTTCAAACTTTACTCCTGAGGAAAAATAACTCATATTTTCAATTGCCGAATAAAAACACGAAATTGAAAATATAAAGATTGATGGTATTACATCTGAAGAGAAAAATAGGGCGTGGGTAGAATTCGAAACAGATACGAGGTCTCCAAATATGGTAAAAAGTTTTAGTGACCTTTTGACGGGTCACTAAAAAAATTTGAGGCAAAAAATAGCCGATGAAAGGAAATCTAGATACATGACCAGTGGTGACCCTGCTCCTGAAGATTTTTCTGAAATTCACGATTTTCTAATTAATTTCATAATTAATACCCAAATTTATGTACCTACCTATATATGGTCTATCAAATCCAAATGATGTTATGTTGGCCCAAAGACCCAGAGGAGTATAGGAAAAGCCTAAAAGCGCATAAAATACCTAATAATGCCTAAATTTTTTGTAAAATAATGAAACATAACCTATTTGTGACTAGACTTAACGTTAAACTTAAACTCCGTCGCTTAAGCCCTCGAAATTGTCGCCTTTAATTAAAGTCGGTCTTAACACATTAATCCGGGCTTTAATACACGGTGCAACGTAAATGTGTCAAAATAAGCCTGTCTTAAATTTAATCCAGGATTAAGACTACGGTGCACTCGGGACGAGTGTTCATACCACTGCCTAAAACCAGAGAGGGGCATAGCCAGAACTTTGATTTGGGGGCCCAAGAGGGCTGGAGAACTAAAATACCAAGTAAAGTTTCGTAAAATTATATTTAAAATTTAAAAATAATCCATATTCTAACAGTTGACAAAAATAGTTACCAACTTAACATTTTTAACTCAATTTAAATGACAAAATTAGCCATTTTATTTTCCTTTTTTCCTTAATTTTGTTACCTTTTCGGACCTGTATTTACAGGGGGTTATTCATTTGGCATTTGTACCCCCAGGCAAATTAAAATGTCTCGAAGAGAGACAACAAAACTATTTACGAAAATTCAACTCCCTATTTCCAACTTTTTCGAAGACCAATCATTGGTCCACTGAAAAATCCACTGACAGATAATACACCCTCAGCGTAAGGAGCTGTCAATTTAATTCGCTTTCAATTTCCGTTTAACGCCACGGAGCCAGCCCGGTGCCCAGCCTTTCATTGCCACCTTATCTATGACTGAGACTGAGAAACTATGAAAGGTGACGTCATCTGTGTCGCTGATGAGCCGCAACAAATCGGTTAGTGAAAAAGGTTGTTGGATATTCTTTTAGTTGAAATTCTCGTATGTGCTCTATGGTATGTCGTATTGGAGATGAAAGTATCGTATAAAAACGTTAATTATCGTATAATTCCCAACGGTTCACATGACGTATTCTCCCCAACATGATTTTAGGCGCGATGCTTATACAGGTGCTTGTAAATACCTACCTACTGTTGTTTTCAAATTGAAATTGACAAGACTTTGCCTTTGGTGTAGGTATACACAGGTATGAGTATTATTATTATCTGTGCAAATATTTTTTTAACAAAGCCAACATGTGCTGTTGCGATGTGTTGTAATTAAAATCGAAACACTAAATAAAGTAACCACAAATACTTTCGCTTTCCCAGGATTGAACCGTTGTCAAACAAGGTACTTATAGTGTTTTAAATGCATTATTTTATTTTTCGTTCGCACTTCTTTTGCTACAAAAACGCAGTGCAATGATAATTCGATTTCTCGAAAACCATATGTCCTAGCGTGTTGATTAAAAAAAAACTTTTTCATAGTTTTGTCTACATTTCATTCGATATGTTTGTATATAAATTCTTAATAATTAACATATCTCTCCGCAGGGTGAAGTTTTCCGTGCACCGATTTGCAAGTAGCGATTTTAAGGCTATTTTTTCAAAAACGTCTCTTATTTTAAAAACTTAATTCTTGCCATTGGAAGCACTGTAATGTCTTCTATAAGTCGCCAAAATTTCATGGCTATATCCCGAGTCATTGATTTAATAGCGCAATGTATGTTTTTAAAACCGGGATTTTCTAATCATTTCGTGGGCAAGGAAAAAATGAATTTGCAAACTTCGTCCCTACTAAAAAAACTTGTAATTCACATGATGAATGACCAAAATTATGCTCTAAATGGTGTTGAATGTCCCATTTAATTACAGATTAATAAAAAAATGACATCCTAGACATCTGGTTTTACTCCGCGTGACGTCACATTATCTACGCCCTGACATACCGTTGTCTTTGTATCATAGTATTTTCTACGGGTGTTGGTCCAGGAACCATAAAACATGATTCTTGAGTCAACCACTGATTAAGCCACAGTTCATTGGTGTATGTTGTTATTGACATTTCATTTCATTGAAAAATTAACAGATATGTCAAACGTCAATGTTAAAAAATGTCTGACAAGTTTTGCAATAAACCGTGAAAAACAAATTTCTTAATGGATTTTCAACACAAATGCGAGCAAATGTTCCCAATTCAATGGCTATTTTTGAACGGCAAACTGCTAAAAAAGTTTTACTAGACGATACAGAACCGCTAAAATGTACAATTGAGAATTGGCAAAACGTTAATGGACACACAGTAAGGTTTTTCCGCATTTCTATGTCGCAGTTATTAGAAAAATATTTCTTTTTGAAGGAATTCGTTATAAAAGTTCAGAGGGGTCCATTCTCGGACGTGACTTGGAGGGTTAACAAGCGATACAATGACTTTTACAAGTTGCACAATGTTTTACAGACTTCTGGAATCGCTCTTGAGTTGCCCCCTAAAAAACTTATCGGCAACATGGACCCGCAGTTTATCAGTCAACGACAGCAAGGTTTGCAGGTAGGTACTTTCTATTACGCGAAATTAATGTTTGCTACTGAAATTACATGTTTTTTAGCAATATCTAAACAGCATATTCATGAATCCAATATTAGTGTCGTCCCTCCCGGCCCGGTCTTTCGTAGACCCCGCTAACTACTGCCAACCATTTGGAGGTATGTACTTTCGATACGGCGGCCGCGTTTTCACGCTCAATACTCCTTGTCAGTAGACGGTCGCTGTGTTTTAACAAAAGGGTATTTATGTTTTAAGGTTAAAATTAACCTACTCATTTCTAGTATTGAATATGTTCAAAACAGGGTAAAATAATCGTGTTTAAAGTATCTTTAAATGATTTCTTTAGTATAACAGTAACATTGCAAGTGATAGGCTGCTTGTAACGTAACTGGATGATGAGTTATTGCGGCAGAAACGGTTGACGTATGTTTACGTAGTGAGTAAACGAAATGGTTAACATTTTTACGTGTGACCTTCCCGTGATGATCAGCCATTTGAAATTCGCTGATATTTGTCTAGAGCTGGCTCTGCAACACGTGTCCTTGGCTTTGCGTGCCGAAGTGGGGTGGGAGGTGGTTGGCCCACTCGCGGACATGGGATGGCGGTTACGGAAACACTATTACCAAGTAAAGTGTAAGTCGATGCCTAAGGAGGAATTTCTGGCGAGTTGGACGGACTACGGGCCCGACAAATATCTGGACGATAAAGATATGCATGCCGTTTTTAAAAGTTTGAGTCAGATCCAGGTAAATTATTTAGTTTTCTATTAAATTCTTTGGCTGGAATAACCGTTTCCTCTGCTTTCAGCATCCCTTCATACATTCCGTTGAATTATGCTTGTGTACGGACATAGGCGGGCTTGTGATTAGGAAAAATAGCAAAAGTGGTACGTTGAGAGATCTGTTATGCAGCGCTAAACCAAGATTGTCCTTCTTGAAGAAGTACGGTAATCCCAAAGGACATAAGGCGCTGTCCGTGGACCAAATCGCACTGTTTGGGCGACAAATATTGGAGGCGTTGAAGTTCTTACAGGATAAGGGGTTTCCATACGGTAATTTTAATTTACCACCAATAAATACTTCCATGTGACTGCTATTTCTTTGTATATTTCGCGGCTAAGCGCTAACAAATACAGTGCTGCCAACCGAAATCGGTTTTTTGGATAATCGGTTAACCGGTTTTGGATAATTCGATTAACACCGGTTAATCGAATAACCGGTTAATTGAATAATCGGTTTTCGATTTCGTAAAAAAACCTGAACTATCCAAAACCGGTTGACAGATTTTCCAAAAAACCGATTTCGGTTTCCTTTTCTTCTTCGAATTCTTCAAATAACCGATTATTCGATAAACTGTTCCTTCAAAGATTCACGTTCTTCATACCGCTGGCGGTTTATTAAGTTTAACAACCATTTTAATTTTAACTCCAAGTCTTTTAACAGTTTTAATTTAACTTTTAACAGTTTTATAACATTATATAACTTGATTTAAATATGTGGATAAGATCGCGGCAGTTATACAAAACATCGATTCTCAGATACCCGGTTTTGGCCAGTATCCGAGTAACCGGTTACTCGAATAATATTCGAGTAACTGTTTATTCAAGTAATCGGTTATTCGAATAATGGATTATTGGAATAACCGGTTATTCGAATAATCGATTTTAGAATATCCGGTTTTAACAACTATTCGGTCAAACCGGTTAACCGGTCTCACTTTTTTACGGTTTTTGCCAACACTAAAATAAAGCATTTATTAATTAGTGGAGAGTCTGTAAGTCGGAAGAGTATGCAAACTTCGTTTGTTCAAGTAATCGTTTATTCGGATAATCGGTTAATCGAGTAACCAATTATTGGAATAACCGGTTATTCGAATAATCGCTTTTAACAACTATTCGTTTAACCGATTTTACCCGAAGTCGGTTTTTTGCTGAGCCGGTTAACCGGTGTCGCTTTTTTACGGTTTTTGCCAACACTAAAATAAAGCATCTATTAATTAGTGGAGTCTGTAAGTCGGAAGAATATGCAAACTTTTTGCCCCAGGACCAGACGACCTCTTCTCTCCGTTTTCGAGGTCACTGAACACGATGGCGTAGGGCCAATTTCTTTTTCGCCTGGCGTTTACCCCCTTTTGCCCAAAAACTACCCCCCCAAAATACAAATTCCCCATTCGCTCTGTTTTATCGGATGGCCAACACCGTGCATCGGGAATTTGCATTTTAAACCATGTTTTCGCCGGCCACATTTTAAACTGTTACATCCAGTTTCACAGCTGCAGCAAACAGTTTAGAGCAATATTTCCGGAATTAATTCCTTTTCTGTAAATATGGGCTTAATGCCATGTTGATGTTGCTTCCAGCCCCCAATCTGTTGCTGTCAGTTCGTTACCCAGCCAAGTTTGAAGCTGTTAAAACGCCCTGTAACAATGCTGTCAGTTCATTACCCAGCTAAGTTTGAAGCTGTTAAAACGCCCTGTAACAATGCTGTCAGTTTATTACCCAGTCAAGCTTGAAGCTGTCAAAATGCCCTGTAAAAATGCTGTCAGTTCATTACCCAACCGAGTTTGAAGCTGTTAAAATGCCCTGTAAAAATGCGGTCAGTTCATTACCCAGCTAAGTTTGAAGCTGTTAGAATGCCCCGTAACAATGCTGTCAGTTTATTACCCAGTCAAGCTTGCAGCTGTTAAAATGCTCTGTAAAAATGCTGTCACTTCATTACCCAACCGAGTTTGAAGCTGTTAAAATGCCCTGTAACAATGCTGTCAGTTTATTACCCAGTCAAGCTTGCAGCTGTTAAAATGCTCTGTAAAAATGCTGTCAGTTCATTACCCAACCGAGTTTGAAGCTGTTAAAATGCCCTGTAACAATGCTGTCAGTTCATTACCCAGGCAAGTTTGAAGCTGTTAAAATGCCCTGTAACAATGCTGTCAGTTCATTACCCTGGCAAGTTTGAGCTGTTAAAATGCCCTGGTAACAATGCTGTCAGTTCATTACCCAGCTAAGTTTGAAGCTGTTAAAACGCCCTGTACCAATGCTGTCAGTTTATTACCCAGTCAAGCTTGAAGCTGTTAAAACGCCCTGTAACAATGCTGTCAGTTTATTACCCAGTCAAGCTTGAAGCTGTTAAAATGCCCTGTAACAGATTTCGGGAGATTTCTATATCTTTCTATATGTTTCTTTCTATATTTCGATATCTTTTTTTGCATCTTTTAAAAAAATATATTGGCCAAATTTGACAAATTTTTATCTTCTAATAATGAATTTACGATAACGATATTTTTGAAGGATTTGAAACTATTAGACGTGATTAAAAAAAAATTCGGATTCGCTTTTTTTCCGTTTCTTTGCATTTTCTGAGAACATTTACCATTGTAATGTATATTTTTTTGTACACCACCAGAAAGTAGAGATTTCAACGATCAAAAAGCCCACCGACTTTTTTAAAAAAGCAGATATTTTGACGCGAGAATTTTCTATTAAAAATTAGGGTGCTTTTTCAATATTAAGTCAAAAAAAGGTGAAAAAATAAATATTTTAAAACAAAAAAATTACAGTGTATTTGGGACATAAAAAGGTAAGTTTTCACCAAATTTCTTTAAAAAAAAATATTTTTGTAAAAGATAAAAACAAAAAACCAAAAACTTGGTTATTTGAATTTTTCACACAAAATTTGAGGTTATGTAAAAAAAGTGTAAACACAAAAGTTGTAGATCTTTTTATTACCCACAACTTTGCCATTTACCTTTTTTCCATATGACTTGTAGTTTTGCCGGAAATCGAGATAGACCGTTTTTTATCCTTAAAAACCCACCCCCTCGAGGTAACTCGCCCATTTGAAGGTAAAATTAGCGTCGATTTATTTATAGGACATCTGCACACCGGAAACATCGTAATCGAAAACGACAGAGTAACGTTGCTGGACATAGAAAACGGGATCCTGGGAGTCCCGTCATTCTACAGGCCTTACTTTATGCGGCACAGAAAAATCAGTAATTCCCAGGCCATCGACGTCTACTGCTTCGGGCACGTTCTATACGAGATGATGTTCGGCGCGCCGCTCCACGAAAGTGTCATCGATTACATCCCGGCTTGCCCTATCAGTAGGTATCGGCGTTCTAAAATTTCCCCGGGAGACTGACCGTTTCTTTGCAGAGAACATTCTGGAAAAGGTACTGTCATCCGAGGCGTGCAAGGCGGGGCTTCCCACCGTCGCCGGCTTACTAGCCGACCCATTTTTCTCGTGCGCGCAACTGAACTTCCTGCCTACCGATAAGGCGCACTTCAAGATCGCCACTTCCATTAAGGAGCATCTGAAGGGCGCCATCGCCAAAATGGAGGAGAGACTGAGGGACGAGCAGAAAATGGTGCGCAATCAGAAGAGGCTGGTCAAGGTGCAGGAGATGATGAGCTCCGAGGAGGAAAAGAAGAAGCAGAGGCACAAATTGGTAAATTATTTTCGTTGGTATTCGGGCGGCCGCTAAAATTAGGCGAGTTTTATTGCAGAAGCAAGAGCGGCACTTGGCCAAGGAGCAGCAGAAGCAGAACAAGGCGAGCGCGGAGAAAGTGAACGCCAGCAACGGCGATAGATCTGATAGTGTGAATAGCAGCGCAGCGACGTCCGTTGGTACTTCGACGCCGCCGTCGATGACAGGTAACAATTTGCTTTCCGACTTCTCGCAGCGGCGTGGTCGACACGACACTCGGAATAACGAAAATAGACCGGGAAAAAAAGATTCTTTTTTTTGACAAGCTACAAATTTTTCATCCCCTCCTTACTAATATACTAAAAATCCCAGAGTCTCCCATTACGGGACCTCTGGGAAATCTTGGCCGCCATCTTGGATTTTTTTTGTTATTCGTAAATAACCCGTTAACGGTGTTTTTTTTTGGAAAATTTGCGATATACTTTTTTGTAGAGAATTAAAAGACACACGTTCAGGTTTTTTATTTGTTACGATAGCATAAATAGTAAAAAAGTTACAGCGGATAAACTCGAGTCGTAAAGTTTAATTTTTCAGATTTTCGCATCAGTCACTGATACCGATTTTTCAACACTTGTGAGCAAAATACTATTTTATTTTAAGATGTCTGGTTTACCTTATTGTACCAAGGCAGAAATAGAGAAAGTGTCGATAAACATTGGGGTTTTTAATCCTACCTGATATAAATCGTGAGTTTATCTAAAAATATTTCTAAACTACATTTAATTTTCTATTTCAAGTGACGTATCGGTACTTTCTTCCATTTCCTCCCGATAATATCCGATTCCATAAGAGTACTTGGGGCCCAGCTTATGTGCGACGTGCGGCTTCGACCGCTGACTCGCCGATCCCGGTTCATTTCGAATTTTGAAGGGTGCGTTTGTGTGGCTTTTATAATTCGTGTAATAGTGATAGTTAATAATGAGTTCCGTAAATAATATCATTCAAATAAATTTTGATAGGCTGCCATTAGCCGATAAACTTAAAAATAGAACTGGGTAGGCGGTTGTCTTGTATAAAGTTGTCAACGAAAGGACGAAAACCGGTCTTTTACGCGTCGGTTTTCAAAAGACATTTATATAAAAAAAACAATTCGATATGTGGGTGTGAAATAACAAGTTTGTGTATTGTTTTCCGTGCTTCCTTTCTTATGGACCCCAACTGGACAAGAAAAGGAGTTAATGATTTACACCATCTTCCTGAAAAAATGAGAAAACATGAACCGTCGCGTGACCACATCGATTCTTGTACTGCCTTTGCTTTGGGTTTCTCAAAAAAACTGATGACAGAAATAAATGGATTACCCCCTTTTTAATACTACCTAAAAAATTCAGAGCGACACAGAGTGAAAAAATAATGTTTTCTAATTCCCTATAAGAAAGTATATTATACGTTATCCAAACAAATTCACCGTTAACGAGGTATTTACAGGAAACTAAGAAAAAGCAAGATGGCGGCCAAGACTTTGCAGGGTTCCCGGAATGGGAGACTTTGGCACTTTTAGTATGTCAATAACGACGTTGTGAACTACCTTTAAAAAAATTTGTAGCTTGTTCAAGAATTATTTCCTTTCTCGAAGAAAAACGTGTATATTGGTCCGGGGCTAAAAAGATACGAATCAGAAGTGAATGTGTATAATTTTTTCTTCTAATACATTTGTATATACAAATAAATACCCAATGAATCCTGCTATTTAAAAATAAATCCCCGATATTCTTGGACGTCCTTCAGAGTGTACACCACAAATCCTCGTCCCAACCTATTTCTAACTCATAATCTAGTAGACTTCTGGCTGCATACTTTGTTATTTACATTAAATACTCGAATCCTTTAGAATGTCTATTTTATAATATTCCACTAGTTATATTTTCTATACAATATGTCTAACGTGCATCTGCATACATCCTTGGAAAATTAAAAATTAATAATAATAATATATAATTAATTTTTAGGATCAAATGTCCCGTCTCCCCCTCCACTCCCGCCGCCGCTTCCAGGAGGGATTCCTCCACCTCCCCCACCGCCTCTACTGAATGGCACAGAGGCCCGTGCAAAAGACACTAGCAAGGATCGATCCGCACTGTTGGGGGCCATATGTCATTTTAACAAAACTAACCTACGCAAGACCAAAGTTTCATAAGATGATAGTCTATCTAAGTAAGATATTGTGATAAGTAATTTCGTGTAAGTGTCCCTCTATTGATTTTTAAATGTATGTTTTTAGTTTAAAGTGAACAGATATAGGGTGAAGTGGGGTAAATGTAATCATGGGGCAAGTGTAATTAATCATCAGGTCCTCTGTAATTTTTTTGTTTTGGAATTTTTTTTGCCCAAAATGCGAACATGTTTTTATACCCATATTAGTTTTCATTAGCCTCTTTTACTATCTATTTTATTTTGACTGCATTTATGCTGATTTTGTGAGTGTCTTATACGATTTTGAGGCCCTAATTTTTCTAGTCTATAACGTAAAATTAAAAGATTGCTTCTCACATTCTCTTTCGCTCAAATACTCCTTATAATTGCCCCATTAAAAAACTTTATAACTTCCTATAAGTTCGTAACTTCAAAACTCCCGAACGTTTGTAAAACTAAAAGTTTGTAACTTCCTTATAAATTAAGATGTCGAGCTCGAGTTTTTGTTAAAAGCAGAATTTTTCATACTATATTGGACTTTCTCCAGATCCATACGGACAGTGGGCGTATGGCAGCCACGAGCCTCGATTGCACTTGCCCCATTAGCCGGGGCAAGTGTAAGCAGCCGCATTGTTTTTTATTTTTGTCCATAAAACAAACTATGGCGGGTAAAAAATAAATAAATGGCAGCTACGAGCCTCGATTACACCTGCCCCATTAGCCGGGGCAAGTGTAAGCAGCCCGATTGTTTTTTATTTTTGTTTATAAAAAAACTATGGCAAGTGAAAAATAAAAAAATAATAAATAAATAAATACATATGACATTGATTTAACAGTGAAGTAAGTTGTATTCTGCAAAAAAAACGAACCCGATATCGCTTTTGGTTTTCTTGTTATAAGAGTTTAAATTGCAAGTATAATTTTTTTGATTACACTTACCCCACTTCACCCTAGACGAGGGTGATAATTTTTGAAAAAAAAATAATAATAGGACGAAACCCATTGGAAAAGGAAGAGAATGAAAGGAAAAATAATTTATGGATGATTTGAGGTCGGCAAGTGAACGGGGTGAGTTTTTATGGGTAAAAAACGGTTTATCTCAATTTCCGGTAAAACTACAAGTCGTATGGAAAAAGGTTAAATGGGAAAGTTGTAGGTAATTAAAAGATCTACAACTTTTGTATTTGCACTTTTTTCACATAACCTCACAATTTATGTGAAATATTCAAATAACCAAGTTTTTGATTTTTTATTTTTCTTTCACAAAAAATTATTTTTTTTAAATAAATTTGGTGAAAACTCACATTTTTATGTCCCAAACACACTGTAATTTTTTTAATTCAAAATATTTATTTTTTCGCCTTATTTTGACTTAATATCGAAAAAGCACCCTAATTTTCAATCAAAAATTCTCGCGTCAAAATATCTGCTTTTTTAAAAAAGTCGGTGGGCTTTTTGTTCCTTGAAATCTCTCCTTTCTTATGATGCAAAAATACATTACTACGATAAATGTTCTCAGAAAATGTTCTCAGCGGATTGATTTCATCTAAAAAATGTCTGTAACAATGCTGTCAGTTCATTACCCAGCTAAATTTGAAGCTGTTAAAACGCCCTGTAACAATGCTGTCAGTTTATTAACCAACCAAGTTTGAAGCTGTTAAAATGCCCTGTAAAAATGCTGTCAGTTCATTACCCAACCGAGTTTGAAGCTCTTGAAATGCCCTGTTACAATGCTGTTAATTCATTACCCAGCCAAGTTTGAAGGTGTTAAAATGCCCTGTAACAATGCTCTTAATTCATTACCCAGCCAAACTTGAGGCTGTTAAAATTCCCTGTAAAAATGCTGTCAGTTCATTACGAAACCAAGTTTGAAGCTGTTAAAATGCCCTGTAACAATGCTGTTAGTTCATTACCCAGGCAAACTTGAAGCTGTTAAAACGCCCTGTAACAATGCTCTTAATTCATTACCCAGCCAAACTTGAAGCTGTTAAAATTCCCTGTAAAAATGCTGTCAGTTCATTACTAAACCAAGTTCGAAGCTGTTAAAATGCCCTGTAACAATGCTGTTCGTTCATTACCCAGGCAAACTGGAAGCTGTTAAAACGCCCTGTAACAATGCTCTTAATTCATTACCCAGCCAAACTTGAAGCTGTTAAAATGCCCTGTAACAATACTGTTAATTCATTACCCAACCAAGTTTGAAGCTGTTAAAATGCCCTGTAACAATGCTGTCAGTTAATTACCCAGCCAAGCTTGGATATTATTTCCAGTCTGCATTGGTTCTTCATCCACAATTTCATCTGAATCATTCACTTCCTCGTAGGTTTTTTCTTCCACATTGGAGCATTTTTCAGAACCATGACAATTTGAGCATAAATCTGTGCATTTTAAACCATATTTCGGCAGCCATATTTTAAACTGCTACATCAAGCTTCACAGCTGCAGCAAATAGTTTTGAGCAATATTTCTGGAATTAATACCTTTTCTGTAAATTTGGGCATAATGCCACGTTGATGTTGCTTCCAGCCCCAATCTGTTGCTGTCAGTTCATTACCCAGCCAAGTTTGAAGCTGTTAAAATGCCCTGTAACAATTCTGTTAATTCATTACTCAGCCAAGTTTGAAGCTGTTAAAATGCCCTGTAACAATGCTGTCAGTTCATTAAGTTTGAAGCTGTTAAAATGCCCTGTAGCAATGTTGTCAGTTCATTGCCCAGCCAACTTTGAGGCTGTTAAAATGCCCTGTAACAATGCTGTCAATGAGGAGGAATTTTTTCGCCAGTCGCCAATACGGATTTTGTTGCGCCAAATTACCAACCAAGATAGCCAATTTGGCGGAAAGTAGCCACAGCTGGCAACCCTGCGAATACTGGTTTATCAATGTAACATGGAATCTTACGTTTTTCGAGTAATTAAAGTGTAAATTTTAATAAATAGCTCCAAATCGTACATAATGATTAAAAAAAAAATTTCGGTTCCGAATTTTTTTCCTTTCTTTGCATTTTCTGAGAACATTTACCATAGTAATGTATTTTTTTTTGCATCATAAGAAAGTAGAGATTTCAACGAACAAAAAGCCCACTGAGTTTTTTAAAAAAACAGATACTTTGACGCGAGAATTTTCGATTAAAAATTACGGTGATTTTTCGATGTTCAAGTCAAAATACGGTGAAAAATTAAATATTTTAAACCAAAAAAATTACAGTGTGTTTGGGACATAAGAAGGTAAGTTTTCACCAAATTTCTTTAAAAAAAAATATTTTTTGTAAAAGATAAAAATAAAAAACCAAAAGCTTTGTTATTTGAATTTTTCACATAAATTTCGAGGTTATGTGAAAAAAGTGTAAATACAAAAGTTGCAGATCTTTTAATTACCTTTTAAATACAACTTTGCCATTTAACTTTTTTCCATACGACTTGTAGTTTTACCGGAAATCGAGATAAACCGTTTTTTAGCAGACATTTTTTAGATAAAATCAATCCCTTTAAATTCTTAATTTAATATTTAGAACAACTATTTTCGCATGTTTTTTGCAATCTTTATGTTTTATGGATTTGTATTTTTTTTGTTTATCAATGTAACATAGAATCATCAGTTTTTCGAGTAATTAAAGTGTATATTTTAATAAATAGCTCAAAATTATACATAACGATTATAAAACAAAATTCGGATTTGAGTTTTTTTCGTTTCTTTGCATTTTCTGAGAACATTTACCATGGTAAAGTATATTTTTTTACACCATCAGAAAGTAGAGATTTCAACGAACAAAAAGCCCACCGACTTTTTTAAAAAAGCAGATTTTTCGACGCTAGAATTTTCGATTGAAAATTAGGGTGCTTTTTCGATATTAAGTCAAAATAAGGTGAAAAAATAAATATTTTAAACCAAAAAAATTACAGTGTGTTTGGGACATAAAAAGGTAAGTTTTCACCAAATTTCTTTAAAAAAAAAATTGTTTGTGAAAGATAGAAATAAAAACCCAAAAACTTAGTTATTTGAATTTTTCACTTAAATTTTGAGGTTATGCGAAAAAAGTGTAAATACAAAAGTTGTAGAACTTTTAATTACCTACAACTTTGACATTTAACTTTTTTCCATACGACTTATAGTTTAACCGGAAATCGAGATAAACCATTTTTTACCCTTAAAAACTCACCCCCTTCCACTTCCCGACCTCAGATCGCCCGTAAATTATGTTTCCTTTCATTTCTGTTACATTCTCTCCCTTCTCCAATGGGTTTCATCCCACTATTATTTTTCACTTTCCACCATTTTCAAAGGCGTCACCCCAGGTCTATATGCGAAGCTTCAATGTCTTCCCGTTCATTATAAATTCCGCAAATCTCTTTAAGTAGGTAGCGAAGTAACCAACCTATGTTTAAATGTATTTTTTATATAGCCGGTACATTTTACTCGTAGTAGCTCAGTGCCTGGACGTAAATATCTCTGGGCGCCCCGTGTACCGCCGTATGTATGCACAATGTGATATTTCTGCACTCCAACCTGTACATGTTTGAGAATATGAGGGGCCATTACAACTAATTATGACTATATACATGTGTCTGAGAAGAAATATATTCTTTAACGAAATATATAGTTGTAGTTTTTCCTTTGCCGTACGTACCACATGTCTGTATTTGTATCGTTGTAAAGTTCGTGCCTTCTAAGGTAATATAACAGTGTATTTTTGTCAGACTCTTTATGTTCGTGTATTCATCATTCACGTTGGACTGTGCCAATCTATAATCGTGTAGGATACTTGTATAAACGCCATATTATATCAATTTATTATTCGTTATGACTAGTCAACGTAATTAGAAAATGTTTGATGTTGTGTACAGCTTAAAGTATGATCATTTGTGGACTTGAGAATGTCATGGTACTGTGTCTAAGATCGTGTAACTATTTAGTGAAAATGAAGCCGATGTTAACCTATTTTATGAGAGCCACCTTATGTTATGTAATTAATTAAATACCTATGTAAAAAAAATAAATATTCAAACCTACCTTCGTTAGATTTTTTTTGTGTACTTCCGAAATCCGAAACCACAAATTAAGAGGAGAGCTTGGCACACGGCATACTTAGCCGCATCAGTGTTGCCACAGGCATGATTATTTTCGAGGCAGATGATGTGAAAAAATCGAGCCGAATACATACCAAAACGAGCTATTTCAAAATCGTTTATTTACCAGTGAGATCTTGGTTAATACATACAATACGTATTTGGTTTTCTAAAAGTATTTATACAAAATAATAGCTCAAATTTCGAATAAATATTACGTGACGTCAAACATCAATCGGTGTTAAATATTTTGAAAATATTTAACTCTTGATTTGCTATTCCGTGAACAAAAAACAAAACACATTTAATTTCATGAGTGTGTCGAATGAATGCGCTTAGATTTCAAAACCACAGATCATCATCATGCATAACCATAGAAAACAGTGCTAGTCTCCCGTCACAGATCATAGAATAAATATAACCACGGACTAACTCTCTTTGCTTCAGCGAGGGTACGTTGAGCAATATCGACTCGTTTTACTCCAACGCTGTTAAGAAATACTGAACAAATGTGTAGTCGGAAGCTACTATAGCCTAAATAGGGCCAAATTTAACAAAGCGGAGCCACCGAGTAACTTATAACTTGAACGAGCCAAATCTGTGGCAACGCTGAGCCGCATGCACCGCTGGAAGAAAATGTTTCATTGCCACCCCTGCTAACCTCAAAAATCCATTTTTAAGTGTCAAACGAACAAATTCTTATACAGGGCTCTGAAAGTGTCCTATAATCATAAAATTAGCCATTTTGTCATAAAAACGTCCCAAAATGGAAATATCTGTCATAAAATTTGTAAAATTAAACAGATTAAGTCCATGTCTGTCCTATTCTTCACAAAGTCCTCGTACTGCACTTAAAATACTGACGTATATTAATTTGTTTGGAGAGTAAGATATAATACATTCTTTAAATTTTTAATGTCCATTTAGCGCGCGCGTCTATAGATCTGCGATCACGGCTGTAGACCAGTAGTGCCAGTTTTTTTACTTTCTGTGGTAGCCAAATTGACTTAACAAATGTCGCCAACGGCACTTTCGTTTACTCACGAAAGTTTACGTGATCCAGTGACTTCACAGAAAATGAGTATTAATGAAATGAAATTAATCACAGAACAATAAAACAAATATATAGAAATATATATATAGAAATATATATAGAACACAGAACATACAGCTTACAGCAGACATTATCACAGAACAGACACAGTGAGACACAGCTGTGCTGAAACAGGAACTGACAGTAGTAGTGTCTGTGCAGTCCAGAGATAATCTCTGATCTCTCGATTAATTATCAAGATATCTCTGGTGCAGACACTACGAGAAATGATAGAGACAAAAGAGAGGTGTTGCCAGTTTTTTTTCAGTAAACACAAATTACAAATCAATTTAATGTCGCCAGTCACCAATGTATAATTTTTTTCACAGTGGCGCATACACAAGTCGCCCATTTCGTCGCCAGTCGCCAATTCAATATTTGTGTCGCAACGACGTATACTAAAGTCCCTCATTTGACTGGCAACACTGCTGCCAATGTTAAACTCACAAAAGAATAAGGCCTGATCCCCAAACGAGCGTTTACGCGGACGACGTTTCATAGATGCGCCGAATTCCACGGAGACCCTCTTTCCCATGTACTACTCTATAAATGAGTGAACATAACCTAAAAACAACTGCTGCAGTTCGTAGTAGCTATCGTGAAATTAGAAAAATCCAAAGTAAAGTACATATAAATAATTTAAATATTATGGAGGCGCCAGGAAAAAAACGTTTAATGATGTTGTTTATGATACAAAATAAAATCAACAACTAATAGGTTATGTCTTACTTAAAATACGCCGAAGAGTTAAAATAAAAACAACTTTTCGACGGAATTGGCGTATTGACCTTGAACCGAAATCGCGCCCTGTGATTGGTTGGGAACATTTGTCCGCGTCTGCCAGTCCGCTGAAACGCTCGTTTGGGGATCAGGCCTAAGGCGACATAGATCTGCACAGATTTTTTTCTACAATCGCCTCAACAGTAGGCTTTTGCGCTTTCAATTCTCAACGCAAAGTACGCCATTTCCGGTGATGATATAATTGTCGCTTTAAAGCGGCAATAGTGTCAATTCCCGCTCGCTACTTAATTATAAATTACTTAGCAGGCGCTTGTTAGTCAAAAATGACACATGAGAAATGTAGCTAACGAAAAAAGCTAATAAAAATCGGTTCATATATAAACATGTGTCATTTAAACACATGTTTATATATGACAAACAAATTTAAACATACAAGAACACACTGTATTAAGCGATTGTAGAAAAAATGTTGTATGTATTACGAGCACAAACTGCCATTGCCGCTTTTGAAAGAATACTTCTTTCGCAAGCGGCAATGCAGTACTTTGCGCTCTTAACCATAGAAATATAACTCTTAACACACAAATAACTATTGTGATACTGATTCATGACAAAGAAACGCATACATGCGCTGTGGCCAATATTGATGTACGCGACTAATAAAAGTAATATGCCGACCCCGGTGTAGTCCGTGTTTGTTTACATCCAACACGTCTTGAATATTCAAGAGTTTCCACCAATCTCATTGGTTTCCACTCAGTTGCTGGCCGCGTGGAAATCATAGATTACCGCGCTGTCAACAGCGCCCTCTTTGCAATCTAAACAAATGCTGTATGTGGGATACGCTTTACCGGGTCTATCTATTTAACGAGTAGTCACCGTTTTTATCCGTCAAGTATACCTACAATAAATTTCGGATTCTCAAATAGTTAACTACTAAAAGTGAACGTAAATGTTTGTGATGAAAACTGCAAAACGTGAAATTGGTAAATCAAAATAAAATGAGATTAGAAATTAGAAGTTACCTACCTAACGAATATAAATACAATTTTTCTTTTTCCAATTCTAGTTTTAGTTTCTACAGCATTTAAAGTAAAAATCTCCTTCTGCGAAACTGTTTTTGCTTCATTATTAAATCTTTCAAATTGATCTTGATCTCGCATTGTGTCAAAAACATAGATAAGACACATCAAAAAACTGCTCTAAGGACATGTACATTTCACCTACCTTTGTTTATATCTGTACCCACAGACTGTAATTTGTTGGTTTGGTTTACTCGTTGCACGTTGCCCCCCGAAAAATTAAAGCCCGAAAGCCAAAGAAGCAATGGCAATGACGATGTTGCCAAACATACGACACAAATTAATGTGAAGTGAAATAATTCGAGATCGCTTCTAGACGTTATGGCGTGAGGGTTGACGTAAACGTAAACTTATTCTATGTACACGTATGTTTAAGTATGTGATTAAGTAAAAAAAATGAAAGAAAACAGCAGAAGCTGCACGATTTGAACCCACAACACACGGTATCCAGAGCAAACGCTCTACAATCACCTGATGAACAGAATATTTAAAAGATTTGTTTAGAAATTCGCGCATAGTTACGTCTATAGACGGACGGTCACTGCCGCCTACCATCGGCGTAGCCATTCCCTATTATTGCACGATACACACACAACGGTATGTCAGCGCGCAGACGACTGTGACATCAGGTACGAGACATTTCTAGTTACTCCGTAACACGGTACAGTATAGCGTGCAATCTCTCACATTCTCCGCAAAAACGTCATATACGATACATGCGCAAGCCCGACCAATTTTGGCTCGGCAGCCTGACATACCGTTGCCTGTGTACCGTGTATTATTATCCATGTATACATCCACCGTTCAGTCCGGACCAAGTGGGTTCTAACTAGTCAGCCCGGTCATGTATACGGTTGTTAGCTCTAACTAACATTGTTCGCTCGGTCTTAGCAAGCTCGCTAAATATGTGTGCTAGCGCTTTTAGCGCTTTCCGGATCCAGAAAACATATAAACAATTAGCCTGCATGTAATTCGAACTTTTATTATTGGGAATTAAGGCGTCATATTTGAGAATAGTCCCTATTGTTACTTTTTGGTAGTGTTGAAATTGTAAAAAGAAATGACAATCAATCATTGTTTTACAGATTTAGTATTGCATTCGGCCGCCAGAGGTCACATCGCTAATCATGAAATCCGAATAAACAAAATGTATTTATTTAATATTTACCGATTTATTCCAAATCCTATGGCCCCTTTAAACCCACTCGACTGCTGATTTTAAATGGGATGACGGGTACCCCAGAACTTTATAGATGTTTTGTGCCCCAGAAACCACAGACGAGATCCTAGACTAAAGAAAGAGACTGGGGCACAGAAGTAGGAACTGGGGCCATAAACTGAATATACAATTACTTTATGCTGTGGCGGATGCCGTTACGTACTTGTATGTGTCATACCTACTGTCATTAGTGTCATTTGCATTTATACTTTTTAAAGTTGCAAAGTTACCTGTGTAGTTAAACTAGATAATTATACTATATCACTGTATACTGAACTCACCAGGGTAAGTAAAAATTATGCAGATATTAGGCATGTACGTTGTGATAATTATATTTGGGAATTATCTATTTAAAAATACGGATCGGCAACAGGTTGACTTGGGAATTAGTTTTGACAACGACAACGTATAACAAAATATAACAAATGATTAAACCAATCGGCGCTAGGTAACATTTAAAAGTTCAATCGATGGACTATGGAATTATTTATTAATATATTAATGTCACATCAGGGAAATACGCGATCTCTTCTTGAAACTCATCTGGCTTTTATTTTTGTTGCTAATACTCGAGCTCCTTCTCGACCTCCTAGTTAACAGTTCTTCTATTTCGAGAAGTTCCTGCTCACTATTATTATTGCCGTCGTTTCCCTCTAGGGATATACGTGATATGCCTGCATCATTAGGGCACATACTTCTTTGGTAACATAACATTTGAATAATAGCATTTAATCCTCGTTTCGTTATTCTGTTGTCTACAAATTATTTTTGGTGAGTTATTTTGCAACTTACAGTCTATTATTTTGCTATCGAACATGATAAGGTTAGATTGACCAAGTAATCATTTCCTTTGCAGTAAATATCTTGATCTTCCTCATAACTGTCTTGCACAAAAGGGTGATTTTCTATATCTCGCTGCAATGCACTCAATGATGTTTTAATACTGTCGGTTTGACGTGATGAGGTTAATGATTTTTCTCGAGATTTTGCTATAAGAAAATAACGTATTTATTCCCATTATTTATAATTGATTATAAATAAATTTATGTTAATACACCTATATCCTGGTAAAGAAAATTATTGACCTCTTTATGTACAAACTTAGGGTCTTTTGTCATCTGTTAGAATTGCTTTTTAGCCGATTTAAGCTTCATGCATTCTAACTAATACCGTTGCTAATACCTATCATATTATGTATAGTCTCTAACATATCGATCTCTTCACTTCTGCTACGGAATTTTAAACAGTGTTGTCAAGTATAACCGATTTCCAGGAATATAAGGAAAAACACATAATCTTATATACATCGCCCATCACATGAATAAAATGAAAAGTAAATTGGAATGAATTGTAAATTAAAATGAAAAGACACCAGGAAGTGGCGTAACATGTGCAGGCGGCCATTATCAATTGCCTATTCTGTAACGGCGTCAATTTTATTTTCCAAAGGAGTCAGGAAATAAAAATGAGGTTATATTATGTAAAAACAATCGTTAATATTTCGTAAGGATTGTACAGCACACTTAGCAATTTTAGTTGGATATTTTATTCGAATGTTTGCAAAAAATTAAAAGCTGGTCTATTGCTGATATCGGACACGAAAAAATAGATCCTTAAAGAGCAGGAAATTAAAAAAAAAGCACCTCGATCTCAACCACCAATATTTATAATTTTAATTTAGGGGTAAAAATGGGGCTAAAAACGGATGATGTGATGTCCGCGCGCGCCGACCGACTTTTGACACTTTAATGTAAACGCCATTTCATCAGCCGCCAAAAATGCTGACTGCAAATCTATCTAATATTTAGTTAACTGACCGCATATAAGTCCACAGTTCCTATGGCCAAAAGTAAAAAAAATAGTTAATGGTCTTTGAAGTTTAAAAAAATTTTCTGAATTTTTTAAAAAATTTTTGAAAACAGAATTTTTTCAAAAAATTATGAAAATTTTTTTAGAATTTTTTCAAAAAATTTGGAAAAAATTTTTGAAAAAATTAGAATTTTTCAAAAAATTTTGAAAATTTTTTTAGAATTTTTTCAAAAAATTTGGACAAAATTTTTAGAATTTTTTCAAAAAACTGATTTTTTTTTTAGAATTTTTTGAAAAAATTTTTAAAATTTTTTTAGAATTTTTTGGAAAAATTCTAAAAATGTTTTCAAAATTTTTTGAAAAAATTCAAAAAATTTGGCTGTGACTTTTTGTCGTCATTTTGACGTCTCTCTTGTGGTTCTTTTAACTACAGAATTAGAATAGAATTGTATATCCTGGAAACAAGACCCAGAAGCAATTTTTTTTTCAAAATTTTTTGAAAAATTTCTAAAAAATTTGGCTGTGGTGTCCTTTATGTTTTAAAATTTAAAATGTCTCAAACTTAACATAACATTAATTATTGTACACAAATAAGAAATAAGTATAACGAAAGGGAGGAAAAATGATCGTCGATAATATGACGTCAAATTCATGACTTCCTAAGGATTAGTAACTTTAGATTAAAAAGGTACGTCTGAATGACGAGAAAAAAGTGACGTTTTAAAGATGACATATAAATGACGTCATATGTTCGGTCTCATATTGGTCACTTGACGTCTTAGACCTAAAATCACCTTAAAAGAACGTAATAATGACGTCACCATGCTGCTTGGGTATGTATGTATAAACTACAAATGCTCCAAAATACACAGGGTGTCCCAGAACTGATGTCAAACTTTGACTACTTCGACCTTCAATAAGTCTTATTTTAGATGGGACATACTGTAGTTTATAATCCAATTCGACGTGTACTGAGGTAGGTACTAATAGTTACCTCCTCCACTTAAGACATTTCTCAAATAATGTTATCCAAAAAATATCCCAGTGCTTGAGGCCGCTAGGTTATAAATACAACGATATAAGTTAGGCGTTTTATTGGGATTTACGAAAACTGGAAACGCTCTCTGGTTTATTACATAAGTAGGTACCTATTGTTCATTGACTTTATATTTATGTAGGTACTTACCATCCTAGATCACAAATTAATAATTTACATCAGTTATTTTGTATTTCTTTTGTTTTTAGCCCTATTTTCACCTCTAAATTAAAATTATAAATATTGGTGGTAGTGTTCCGGAAGATGGGACTTTTTTAAGGAAATTTCCTGCCCTTTAGGGATTTCCGCTATCTGCAAAAGTTTTTGAGATATTTGCAAGAAACGAAACCCCCCTTTTTAACAAAATTGTTTAAAACTTTTGTAATATTTACCAGCCCCAATTCAAATTTTTCAAACAGTTTCTGGATATAATCCCGGATCGAATGAGCCCTAAATCATAATGTTTCGGTACGGCTAAGAGAAATTCAGTAAAATGGCATTTGTTGAATAGACGGTCCATAGAAGCAAAGGGAGTATTGCTTTACTTAAATTTACTGTATATTAAATCGCATTATTTAAAACCTGGTTTTGTTACTGGACAAAAACTGGAACCGATTTAATTATTATAACTTTTAAATTGCACATATATGTCCCGACAACGTTTGACAAGGATGTCCTGTCCGAGTAAACACGACCATGAACGAATGCGTCATGGATATAACTAATATGATATGCATGATTTTAGTTAAATATACAAAGTCAGCCTGGAGCAGTTCATAAAAATAGAAACAAAAAGACTGTTGATGAAACTTTGTTTCCTTTAATAGTCAAATCTGGCATTTGTTTAAAAAAAACTTAACTGTAATGATTTAAATTGGGCTATGTCAATATTATTTTAAACAAAATTTAATTTGTAATTAGCAGGCTCATTTAGTTGCTATTGTTTCTAGATGAAACAACCGATGTGACTATCTATATATTTTGATATCAGAAGAGGGATAATGACTGTTTACGCATTATACATTTACGAATGTTTGATGTTTTTGTTTTTAAATCGAGGAAATTTTGATCCTACTAATACACCACCAATACAATACAAGAGCAACAGTTATAAATTACCATATACATCGTCTTACACTGACAGAGAAAAGCCCTCAATACATGTGCATAATTTTTTTTTCCGGAATGGTTCATAATAATAGAGAAAACAGACTATTGATGAAACTTTGTTTCTTTTAACAGTCAAATCTGGCATTTGTTCAAGAAACTTACTGTAATGATTTAAATAGGGCTATTTCCCTATTATTTTAAACAAAATTTAATTTGTAATTAATGTAATTTAATTCTACTATCTGTAGTACTTAATACCCTACGCCAAAAAAATAAAAATTGACTTACACAACAAATAGGTGGGTTTCTAAGAATTCGTTCCCTTACTTGAAGCCTCCCCGATTTAAAAGACCCCGAGTCGCCACTGCTAAATAACAATAGACATTTAATGTGTCCATTTAAATTTAATATGTCCAATTTTGATATCAGAAGAGGGATAATGACGGATGACGGGAAGAGGATAATGGAAGAGCAACAGTTATAAATGACCATATAAATCGTCTTACACTGACAGACAAAAGCCTTCAATATATAGGCATACATTTTTTTTCTAGAGTGGTTTCTATAATATTATAAGTAACATTATAATACCCACTAACCTTTAGATAGGCTCTGAGAACTGTATGTAATAGTACTCCTTTTTTCTAGTGTATCGCTCATACTACTGTTACATAACTGTAAAAAATAAAAAATGTTAAGCTAATGTTAAGGTAGCTATTAGGTATGTATGTATGGACAATCAGCCTTAGCTTAAAGTCACTTCTGCTGGAGCTCATCTCTGTCTATCGCACCCCACCCCAAATGTCTTTGGATAATTTATATTAGTAGAACAGCGAAATTGGGAAATCAAGTCGCTGTTTCCGAGAAAAAAAATCTTGCGTAGAACCAAACCGAACTTGATGCGATTCATTAATTGTGGTCAGGACTTTTTTTATTTCGAAAAAACTAGAAAAAAAATATGTTTTTGTGAAACATGTTTTTTGTGTTTTTTAACGCCTTCACTGTCTTATCTCTAAACATAATTGTGCTATTGAGCTGTTGCCCCAGAGCCTGAAAACATAGAAATCATACACCAAAAGTAAATAAAATGATTATAAAAAAAATATAAACCACTACTGTTATACAAATTTGCAGACTACGGTCCTAGAATCCAAGAAGACTGTTATTAACTGTTATTGAAATCCGAGAAGACTGCTCCTCATAGATATAGAATGTGTATATCAATAACTACTAAAAAAGAAAAGAAAAACAAGTGTGCTTTTTTTATTCGTTTGCCCAGGGGCGGCGAGTATACTGGTGCAAGGGGTCAGCTGCACCCAATGAAGAAGTTTATGGGGTCCATTGCACCCCATAAACTCCTTGTTTGTTTTTTTTATTTTATTATTCCTTTTATTTTTGAGGAAAAAAGAATTTTTATTAAAATTATAAAAATAAATCATCATTAGTTTTTTATACGTGGTGATCAAAAAGTACAAACTTTACTTTTACCGAATTTTAAGATTTTGTAATTTTTGACCACCCCGTATAATAAACATAATTTTTGTCGACACTACTTTAGGTAAGCGAAAACTATTATAAATAATAGCGTTTTCCCGATGACTAAACATTTTTTGAGATTTTGTAATTTGTGACCCCCCCGTATAAAAAATATGATTTTTATCGAAGATTAAACTTTGTGATTGTTGATCACCTCGTATAAAAACATAATTGTGGCAAAATCATCATTAGTTTTTTATACGTGGTGATCAAAAAGTACAAATTTTAAAATTTTGTAAAATTTTTTTTTTAAATTTAAAATTTTGTATAAGAAATATAATTTTTTTTCGATGTCATTACTATTTTTTGGCAAGTAAAAACTTTTATAAATAATAACATTTTCTTTTTGTAATTTTTGACCGCCCCGTATAATAAACATAATTTTTGTCGACATTATTTTAGGCAAGCGAAAACTTTTAAAAATGATAGCGTTTTTCCGAAAACTAAACATTTTGAGATTTCGTAATTTGTGACCACCCCGTATAAAAAATATGATTCTTGTCGACGTCATTACTATTTTTTAGACAAGTATTTTTATAAATAATAATATTTTCTTTTTGTAATTTTTGATCACCCTGTATAATAAACATAATTTTTTTTTTTGGCAAGTAAAAACTTATAAATAATAACATTTTCTTTTTGTAATTTTTGACCGCCCCGTATAATAAACATAATTTTTGTCGACATTATTTTAGGCAAGCGAAAACTTTTAAAAATGATGGCGTTTTTCCGAAAACTAAACATTTTGAGATTTCGTAATTTGTGACCACCCCGTATAAAAAATATGATTCTTGTCGACGTCATTACTAATTTTTGGGCAAAAGCTTTTATAAATAATAACATTACCAAATTTTTGTAACATATTTCCACCGTTTTTACTCCACTAAAAGTGATATTAGTTGTTACCCTATCAAATGCTTATACTCATTGACTTTCATGTTTTTTTTATTTCCAGGTATTTTTTAGAAAGAAAGTCTAAAAGAAATTTATGTCTGTTGTCTACAGATATTGCCTGGTGCCCAAAGACACTACGGTAGTCGGTAGTGAGTCTCTGACACGCGTCTCAAGATCTACTGAATTCAACAAATCAATTATATCAAAGTAAGTAGTGGATTAATTACATTTTACGTACATTTTTACGAGCGATATCAAATTTTATCCGCCTCCTTGTAATAATCTCTTCATATTTAAGCGAAAATTTCTGAAAGGGTTCCACTAGTTTCAAACATCCCTCATCGTAAATCTGATTATCAGATAGATTAAGGGAAATCAGTGTTCTGTTTATCCTCAAAAATCCCGCGACATAATCCATGCCATCGTCGCCGACTAAGTTACTCGATAGATTTAAATGCAGCAGATACCCTTCGAATGCCTTACTCAATTCATTCGATATTTTTTCCACTCCGATACGGTCGATGGAGCAAAATTTTAGCGATAAATTCAATATTTTTGTCTCTCGCAACAGCAGAAAATGATTTTGTTCCTCGTTCGGATTACCGTTTACGCTTACTTCAGTGATCGAATTATTGTTAACTAAGAGATTGCTCAATATCTGAATTTGCTCGGGTGTCATATTGCAGAACTCTAACCTACGAAGTAGTACAAAATATATAATTATATTAAGGAATTGTTATGTTATTATAGTTATAGATTATAGAATAGTTATTTATTGTATCAGTGTTTTAGATAGCGTTTTATACACGTAAGGAAGTTTAAACTCTAGAACGTGGTTCGATATAAATTTCTTGAGTGGATAAAACGCGAGCTAAACACGAAGGCTATACAACATATTATATATGGGCAACCCCCGGTCCTCCACCAGCTTCAATCCGGTCCGCGAGAGATTCAGAATTTTTTTTTTTCCGGACCGATTTTTGATTTCTTTTTTTCGGTTGCTAGGTAATTATCTTGCCTTTGAGAAAAAATTAAAGAGTTGAAAATTTTTGCAAAGCCTCCTAGATGGCAGTGGTAAATCTCGAACCATGTTTTTTTCTTACTTTTTAACTCGCCCTGTGTGTTAATCAAGTAATGGTATCGAAAATGGCTGCACTCCATATGGAAGGCGCTTCTTTTGCGAGCATTCTGTTTTTTTATTCACTGATCTATCTCTAAAATTGTCCAAATTACAGCTCTTTTGCCGAAACCTTTCTAGTAGAGTATGTGAAGCATTTTTTCTGGTGAAAAAAACAAGTCTAAAATTTCTACCACCTAAATTGACCGCAACCCCTTTTTTTTCGCCATTATGGGGTATTTTGGACATTTTTATGGGGTTAAATTTGTTTTAAAAAAGTGCTTAAGAATTTCCCAGTGGGATTCTGCACACCATAGTACTATTTTAAACACCTGAAACTACTTTTAAACATTAAATTTTATGAATATTAGCTCACATAAAACCAGCTAGCTGTTTTATCTTTGTTGACAACTCTGGCCAATCACATCAATGCTATTTTTATGAATTAATTAGGTTTTAAAGTTAAATGCCATAATTTATCATACGCCCAGTTTAAATTTCACTTCTAAGCTATATAGACAATAATCACATTTACCTTTCGTAATGTAATTTCAATATTCACAATACAGCCGTCATGTCTTTCTTTTATCTGCTTCTAGATTACAGCTCTCGAGGCCCCATTTTCACGTGACGCTAACGCAATTTTCTTTCTAAATACACATACTTTATGTGGATGTTATATTACATAAATTTTGTTGAGATTTGTCTATTACGATTATGTGTTTTAGATTTTTGCGCCGATAAATTACTTTGATATTAATATAAATGACCAATCAGATTCATCGTTACCGGTTGACGTTTGTATTGCTCTTGAAACCCATGTTACCAGAGTTGGGATTTTTTATCGAACATAAAGTCATGGTTTGATGTATTTATAATGTTTGAGCCTTTGATTTGGGCTCTAAATATTCGTTTATCTCACCATATATCTATTGCGAGGAGGGGGGAGGTCGGATTAACTTGAAATTCGGACTGGGAGTTCCTTAAGCATTGACAATAAAAGGGTGTCAGTTTGGTTTCTAAATTCCCAATGCAACTGGACATGGCAATTTTTTTTCAGGAACTTCCCCTAAAAATGTCCAAAATACCCCAAGATGGCGAAAAAACAGGGGTGCATAGGCAGCCATTGTTGACACTATTCGAACAATTAGCGTTTCAAAAAAAAGTGAAAACAACTTTGCCAGAATACTTCACAGCGGGCACTGTTCGAGGAACTAGAGCCAGCCCGTTGTCCAGTTAACTGGACATGGGAAACTGTATCAAATAATGTGGCAGAACAACCGAACCGAAACTGAACAATTACTTGCCGATATTACCGATCCAACTGGCTTCTTTACAGACACTATTCTCCACTAATGAGCTAAAACGGTCCTGCCATGGAAACATCGCCTGACATCTATGATTTGGCTGCAAAAACCAAACACAGACGCGATGTTGGAGGTCGTCCAGTTTACTGGACACAGTTAAATACGTATGAAACGGGGCGTAAACATTTTTTAAATTGTAGTAATTGTAGTTACAATTGAAATAATAGTAGTCCATATCATATTTTGCTTACTTTAAAACAGTCAGTTGTATATTGTCATCAAAACAATTTTGGAATGCCAAAAGTGTACCAGTTTCAATTCGGTTATTTTTGTAGTAAATGGCATCCAACTGTTCGTAACCGTTTACTTCTTTATTGGCTAATATTAACGTAGGTATCTCCATTTTATATTCTGCAGTATCCTAAAACATTTAAATTATTTACTAAGTGCCTAAATGTCGTACTTTAGTCCTTGCTTTAGTCTTCCCTTGAACTTTAATCCATGGAACTGTTTCGCATCCATTTTCTATACAATACTTTTGGAATAAATCAGGAAAATTCTCGGTGATAACTGTTTTATTTGTAGACATTTCTTTGACGTATATATTTTCGGCTGCAGACTTGACTTGTTGACGTGACGTTTATGGCATTTAAGCAATGAAGAATAGATTAGAAATGTGATTAAAAAAAATAGCTTTTATGTACATTTATTTCAAGTCATAAAAATATATTTTATATTAAGGCTGGGATTTTGTAGTATAAATAATTAAAAAGCTACATAAGATCTGATTATCAAATTAGGTACATTAGGTCAATAACCCCTCTAATAAGGACAAAGTGCTTACTTTAAATATCATGGTGACGTCACGCTCTGGGGGCTGAACCCGGATGGAGGCTAATATACTCTCTAAGCTAATTCGACAGGCTTGTCTAGGTCGCTCGAAGCGGCGATGCCAGAATGTGTTCCAGTGCGACGCTTCTCTGCCTATATGTTGTACTGTATTTAGAATGTAAACAAAATAAAGTAGCTTTCTCATTAGTCGATTATCAAATCAAATTGGCCGCAAAAAGTCATTAAGAAGCAAGCAACTAACAACTCTCGTGTCAATTGTAATTTGGCAACCCTGTTAACGATGTTTTGTTTTGGGTTTTGGTATAGGACGCCGCCACGCGCCAACAATAACACCTCTAGAGTAACAACTCCCGAGTGTCACTTTGAAAAGGGAGATTTTATTTACAAAATTTCCCAACAGGATACAAAAACTGCTGAGATTTTCAGTTATTTTAGCTTTACCCCTATTAATAGAAACTAGCGTAAATTGCCAACTATCCCAAATACTTGTCAAAAAAAATATCGTATCGAAAAAGCAAACATGAAAAACTTACAGATCAGTTTTCTTAAAACAATTAACCATCTATACTCTAATAATTAGGCACATGTAATCTTGACTGTATTTCGAAACAGTTAACAGTTAACCATTTTAAATTATTCTTTGCCTATGTTTATCATAGCCCGTAATAACATAAGTATCTCGTAGTCCTCCGGTTGGTGACGTCACGAGGCAGCACTCTGTCCTTGTATTAGAGGTGTTGTTGATTAGGTGCACTAGCTATTATTATAGTGATGATTATAATATAAGTTTTTTGTCCCTAAATTTTCTTATATGCCTGTTCTGTTATACTTAATCAAAATACACCGCGCAACTTATTTAACGCACAACCAAAAAGTTAACTCAAATTTGACGTGTATTTTCGACAATTTTTGTTCGTTTTGGTCGATTTTTTTTTCAAATTGTAGGTTTTTGTCTTAGGAATATCACTGTCTTTGTTGTTTTGGTAAAACGAATGATTTTGATATTATACCAGGTGCTATAAAAATGTTATGTTTTTTTCCGAAATTTCAAAACGTCCTGTGGGCTATACAAGGTATTGCAAGTTATTGCAATTATAGCCTATTTTAAGCCTCATGTTTTTTCTACATTTTCTTTTTTTATTCATTTGTTTATCTCTGTTACTTCATAAAATATCCAATTTTTGAGTTGACGTGATTTTTTTTAAATTTATTAACTTTCTTTTTTGTCAAGTGCTCATTATTTATTACTCATTATACTGGTTCAATGCCTCATTTTGCGTTCTGTTTTACTTGATATCTTATAATTTATTGAGAGATAGATGCAAGGTGTTTTAGAAGAGAAAAACGTCTTAAAAGGACAAAAACTCAAAAAACATACCTAGAAAAATGGATTGCTTTAATCAATAAAACAACGAATAACGGGAAACAAAACAAAAGTAAATAGAGAATTAGTATCTGGTGTTTCCACCCCTTCCGCGAATGACCTCCCGACATCTTTGGTTCATACTTAAAACCAAAGTTCTGATTAGGTTCTGATCTAGGCCATTCCATAATTCGACTAGGCGTCCTTCCAATTCTTGTAAATTTTGGGGTTGTCGTCCCTCACTTCGTAACCGCCGACCGATAAAATCCCAAACATGTTCAATGGGGTTAAGGTCGGGGCTACGGGCTGGCCAGTCTATGTGATCAATTCCTACTTCTTCAAGATAATTTCTCACGATAAGACTCGTGTGGGGACGCGCATTGTCTTGCATAAGTAAAAAATTGGGTCCTATATAGGGGGCATAAGGCAAAACATGTGCTTCAAGAATGTCTGTGATGTATCTGTCAGAATTGAGATTTCCATTCACAGTTACCAAGTCCGTTCGCCCAGTCAAAGATATTCCGCCCCACACCATGACGGATCCACCTCCATATAAAGTTGTGTGCAAAAAATTGCATTGACTGTATCGCTCATCGGGTCTTCGGTAGACGCGATTACGTCTGTCACAATTATACAAACTGAACCTTGACTCATCAGTCCAAAGAATACGTTCCCGATCTGCTTCCATCCAATTAACATGCTCATTGGCAGAATTCAATCTGGCTCTTCGATGATCTACTGTTAATGCGGGTCCTCGAGCAGCAATCCTGAGTCTTAAATATGCCTCCCTCAGTCGTCGGCGTACAGTTTGAACGCATATGAGTGGACCACTTGCGTCTTGAAGTTGTGCTCTTAAATGTGTTGCAGTTATAAATCGTTGTCGTACAGCATTTACTCTTAAAAAGCGATCCTGGATAGCAGAGGTAACACGAGATCTACCTTGACCGGCCCGTCTGGAATGTTCTCCTGTTTCCGCGTACCTTTGAATTGCTCTCGCTATAGTTGTGTGAGACACTCTCAACCTTCCAGCTACGCGGTTGTAACTGCACCCTTCACCATGTAATTAATGTACCTGCCTCAACACATTTATCACGAGTTAAATTTCTGGTTTGGCGTTCCATTATTCACTAATTATTGCTGGACTGTCAACAAAAAACTAATGACACAGTTGTCAGTTTATGACGTGTAATCTTCGATTTCCATAGCTTGCTAGCTGTTTGAGTTGTCCGATAAATGCATTTCATGTGAATAAAAGCATATGGTGTTTCAAAACGGTGTATTTCATGAAGTAACAGAGATAAACAAATGAATAAAAAAAGAAAATGTAGAAAAAACATGAAGCTTTAAATTGGCTATAATTGCAATAACTTGCAATACCTTGTATAGCCCACAGGACGTTTTGAAATTTCGGAAAAAAACATAACATTTTTATAGCACCTGGTATAATATCAAAATCAATCGTTTTACCAAAACAACTAAGACAGTGATATTCCTAAGAGAAAAACCTACAATTTGAAAAAAAAATCGACCAAAACGAACAAAAATTGTCGAAAATACATAACGTCAAATTTGAGTTAACTTTTTGGTTATGCGTTAAATAAGTTGCGCAGTATATATCTATTTGCCTCTCACTTTACAAAATCCCAACCTTAAGAATCAACGGCATGTACAATTGGCGTATCTCTCTCTCTCTCCCTCTTCCCCTCCCTCGCCCTCTCTCTCTCAATTTTTTATGTTGAAGCAATTTTAATAATTTAATATACGACAAATTGTGATGTTGGAGTTATGAATACATTTTAATGTTCAAAATATGTTTAAAGTATTGTTTATGGATTTGATAATTGATAAAATGCGGTGATTACACAGCGGAGAAACACCCGATAAGTTTCCAGGATACTTACTGTGTCTCTTCCCTAGTGCATCATTCCCATGGGCGCCAGTTCTAAGAACGCTTAATTTTTTATTGTAGAAAGTTCACTGCTGAGCATGAGCACTCCTATGGTCGGTTAGAGGAGGTTCAATTAGGCTCTGTATATTGTATAATGTTGTGACTTGAAAATTGAAATTATTTTCGAATGGTAAGCGGATCTAAAATACTTGTTATGAAAGAGATTGAGATTTAATAATATTTTCTAAACCAAACAACCCAACCCAAAATATATACCGCCTGGGCTATTAAGTTAAGGAGTTGTTTTATGCTACATTACTGCATTAAATCTAATCTCTCATACTGTGTATAAGAGTTTGCATTTTAGTCGCTAAAAACGGCCAGTCGTTATAAACGAAGCCGTTATATCCGAATTCTACTGTATACCTAAATATAATCTAATAATTATATTTATTATTAGACATTATATTAGGAATATCTCCCACATCTTGGTTATAATATTTTTTTAGATACTTACTCCATAATCAGTAAGGACGACCTTAATGTGAAAATATGTGGTATCTAATCGTGACTGCAAGGAGTTTAATATGGATGCTGCTAAGCCTCTTTTCGACTCTATTAATGCTATGTGCGTTCCTAAGCCCCTCGTGGCTGGTAGCTTCCATGGAAGAAGTAAGTTTTGGAAACGAGACACTGCCTTACAGGCCTAGTGTTGGTGTTTATGCAAAATGCAGTAAACCAATAGGACTCGATTATCCTGTATGTACTCTTTTATCTACGAGGGGATTGGCTACCGAATCTCATATATTTCCGAATGCGTGGAAAGCGGCGACCGTATTCTTAGGGCTGGGTAAGATTGAGCCAATGAGTACGTATGCACGCAGCAATAACGGACCAATCCTAAAGCGCCTTCAAATGTGTCTTTAAGCTATGTCTATGTCGCAGACGTCACTTGACGTCTCGTTCGCGTTGATTTATAGTCTAACCCGACATTCGTCATTTGTCCCCCAAGAAGAGACGTGTTTTAAACGTCTTTTTTACACTTATTAGCGACGTCATCTAGGAAACGTCTAATGTACGTTATATATGCGGCTCTTATGTAAAAAAACGGAAAAGTGGTATATAGAAGTTTCATATAATGCAAAAATTGCATTATATGTATTGTGGTTTAATTTCCTGGAATAGAAACAGAAAAATATAAATAATTATTGGTTTCGAAAATTGAATATTTATTTTGTAAGACTATTTATTATGCAGGTGTTTACATTCGGAAGTTTATAGAATATTTTTATTTATTAACTCAAAGCCTAACTCTCATCCGTGCTCCAAATTACGTATAATTCGTAATTCGACGAAAAGAATAATAGAAACAGGTCTTCTACACATTATCTAGATTGACGTGAAAATTACGTCTTTAGATGACGTGATTTCGACGGGGCATATTGTCGTCATTTTTACGTCGTTACATCGTTATTATATTGGCGATTTCGACGTGATGGGTCAGTATGATAGTATGAGAGGATATTATAATACCGGGTGGGCCGATTTTTTAAAATTCAAGATGGCAGCCGCGTTTATGTATAGCCCTTCATTGGGATAGTTCATTTTGCATCAAATAGGTCGAAATGACTCATAAAAATCATAGAATGCGTATTTTTTTCCTGTTTTCTGCGATGTTTTTGTCCTGTTGCTAAGAAACTGACGCTAAAACAGTGTGTCATAAGGTTTAAAATAGCTTTTCGTTTAGTTTTCTATGGAATCTGCGCATCCCTGGGTATCTATACTTACCCTGTATCTGTATATTTGCAATATAAATATTTATTTTGTTAAAAAGACTGCTTAATTATCATCAATTTGAAGTATCTAGTTTGAATTTCACATTTCACTCAGCTTGCTAATAAGTAGCGTTATTTAAAGAACAATGGTGCCTTTATTGCTGCGTATATACATACCAAAATGAAAAAAAATATATTTTTTTGCTCTTGCTGTACTTACACACGAAGGAATATAATTTTAGGACTGGCCATTATGTCAATCACAGTATGTATGGGAGTCTTAAGTTGCTGCTTCCAGAGTATATTTAAGAAAAGTATATTTACCATCTCCGGAGCTGCACAAGCTGCATCAGGTAAATATATATATATATATATATATATATATATATATATATATATATATATATATATATATATATATATATATATATATATATATATATATATATATATATATATATATATTATGTTTTTTTGTACTGGGTAAATTTAAGTTTATTTATTGCTATTATTTAAAATTTTATATATATATATACCTTTTTGTACCTCTTATGATCCGGCTATGTTCAGTTAATCATTATATCTACTTACTTATCTCAGAAGTGGGATCTAGAAGTAAGCTGTGATAAAACCGTGCAATCCCCAACACAAAGAAAGATAATATATAACAATTTAACACATTTTTTAATAACAAGCTCGATTATTACCAGGCTATAGATATATCATCAAATTAGAATGTTGTTATATGATGGATAAGAGTAAATTATGAAAAATAAACTATTATATAAATTTCTATCCTGATTAGATCATATTCTTATTATTGAAAGCTATATAAAAATGATTTTTTAGGAATATTTTATATTATTGGAGTAATGCTCCATCCAGTCGCTTGGGGCAGCACTAGAGTCCAAAAATTATGCGGCAGAGACGCTATGCCCTTCTACATGGGCGACTGTTCCATAGGCGTAGGCTTATGGTTGGCAGTGTTTGGTACTATTTTAACGTTTATCTGTGCTTGTCTGTCTTTACCCGCCGATAAGTCAACTAGCAGTGATAAGGTTCAGGACAAGATCTACGAGGGGCAAACCCTCATTTGCCTTACCTAGCTGTGAGGTGAGTGTTTCATCATTAAATCTGCTGTTTAATTTGGAAAGTGTATATAATCGATCGATTGAATGCATGAGAAAATCGTTCTAACTGCATACACGGCAGCTTTTGACTTTACAAAAAAAAAGAGAGTTTAAAGTCAAAATTCTGGGTTTAAAGTCACAAATCTGAGGTTAATGTCAGAATTCTGAGTTTATTGTCAGCATTCAAAGTCTAAAGTCAGAATTCCGAGTTTAAAGTCAAGATTCTGAGTTTAAAGTCAGAATTGCGAGTTTAATGTCAGAGTTCGGAGATTTTGTCAGAAGTCAGAATTTTGGGTTAAAGGCAAAATTCTGAGTTTAAGTCGGAGTTCTGAGTTTAATGTCATAATTCGGAGTTCAATGTCACAATTCGGTGTTAATTGTTATAACTCGGAGTTTAAAGACAAAATTCTTAGTTTAAAATCAGGTTTCTCGGTTCAAAGTCAAAATTCTGAGATTAAAATCAGATTTCGGAGTTTAAAGGCAGGAATCTGAGCTTAATGTCAGAAATCGGAGTTTACAGTAAGAATTCCGATATTAAAGTCTGAATTCCGAGTTTAAGTACAACATTCTGAGTTTAAAGTCAGGTTGCTAAGTTCAAAGACAAAATTATGAGTTTAAAATCAGAATTCCGAGTTTATAGTCAGAATTCTAAGATTAAAGTAAGAATTCGGAGTTTAAAATAAGAATTCCGAGTTTAAAGTAAGAATTCCGAGTTTAAAGTCAAAATTCTGAGTTTAATGTCAGAATTCGGAGTCTAAACTCACAATATCGAGTTTAAAGTCAAAATTCTAAGTTTGAAGTCAGAGTTTCGAGGTTAATGTCAGAAATCGGAGTTTAAAATCAGAATTTCGAGTTTACAGTCAAAATTCTGAGTTTATAGTCAGTTTCGAGGTTAATGTCAGAATTCAGAATAATGTCAGAATTCTGAGTTTAGTCAGAGTTCCGAGTTTAATGTCAGAAATCGGAGCTTAAAGTAAGAATTCAGAGTTTAAAGTAAAAATTCCGAGTTTAAAGTCAGATTTCTGAGTTTAGTCAGAAATCTGAGTTTAATGTCAGAATTGGGAGTTCGGAGTCAATTCTGGGTTTAAAGTCAAAACTCTGAGTTTAATGTCAGAGGTCGGAGTTTAGTCAGAATTTTCAATTCAAACAAAATTCTGAGTTTAAAGTCAGAGTCCCGAGTTTAAAGACAAAATTCTGTTTTATTCACATATTTCTTCCTTATTCTGTAATAGAAGCGATAAAACAATATGATATGAGCTAAACATTTTCTTCTGGTGCATTAAATTTGCATTTCGTTTTGCATTAAATTTGCAAGTGTTCCTACTGTATTTCCGCTCAGAGGTAGTGTAACTCACTACCTGGTGCTGTCAATAGATTACAGCTACATGGTGATCTCAATAGATCACCACTACAAAAGTTTTGATGGAGGTTCACATCTGCAGAATCACTGCTGTCTTCACGTTTCACGTGCACCATTGTGCAGACTAAAAGAAAGGTTAAAAGAGACATGGTAAAAGGTAGACGATTTCGATAATATAGATCGAAATTTGCTTCGTTTGCGAGATATATTGTTGAAACTTGAAAGGGTGCATTTCATTTTCATCGCTATCTCAAATTTCCACTCTCTAATTAATAGCATTCCCTGGTTTTTTTCCTCTTAAATGACCCATTGACCGATTCCTGCAATAAGGACCCTTGAATGTCTTAGTTCCTTATTGCCCTGTGTTTAGGACATAATCAATAGCCTATGAAGAGAAAACAATAAATAGTAAAACACAATTTGTATTATATAATAATTATTATTATTTGAAAAAAAAAGAAGAATGGTGTGACTTTTATGCAACAGAGTTGGCAAAAGATAAATGTGAATCTATTCAAAACATGTTATTAAACTCTAACTGTAAACATTTCCTTGTCACCAACATAAAACTAAAGCAAGAAAATTTAAAGCAAGAAACTAATTATTATTTACTTATACATAGTTGGTAAAGTTGATTTAACGATCATTTCTCGAGAGCGCCACTAATTTTTAACGGCCATATCGCGAACTCACACGCATCGCATAACCTATATTTTTAAAAATATTAGCGTGAATTAAAATATAAAGTGTGTATTAAAATATCGGCGTCGTGCTTTATTATATTTCTTTTTCTATTAGGATTCTATTAGTGTATTCATTGCCAACATAATTTTACAGAAAAAATAAGATACTAAATTATTATTTTGTTATGATATGAATTAATAACTAGATTCTTTGCCATATTAAGCATTTGTTATTAGCTGGCAATTCATGAATATTAATTAACTTCATATCATAGACCTCTGCGCTTTTGATTAAAACTTGAATATCTCGTATACCACAGTTGGCATCTCTAGAGCGAATGCTCTTATCAAAGTTTCTGTTCGATTCCGGTTCTAGAATGCCATTGTTAGCGTAAGGTCCGTACGTGATCAAAAGGCCTCCAGACTTGAGAACTCCGCTGGCATTTCTGAACAATGCCTCGGAACAAGCAAACGGAGTGACGTGAATCATATTTATGTTGATGACGTAATCAAAATCACGCGGGACGTTCCATTTCTCCCAGTCGTTCAATACGTCGATACTGACGGGGTGTTTTACATTTTTTGCAGGTGCGTCTTCAGCGTAGGCTTTAATACTGTTAAATAGAGATGTGTCCAACTCCGATGGCTGGAATGTTAGGTTTGGAAAATGTGAGGCAAAGTATGTCGAGTGCTGACCAGTGCCTGATGATATTTCCAATACATTTCCATGGGTGTTTGCTACAAAATATTTCTGGAGGACTTCCAAGATCGGACTTTTATTTCTGTCGGCTGCCGGGTAGTTTATTTTTTGGCTGAAAATTATTACCTTGTTAATATCAAATAGCAACGAGCAACAAGAAAAAATTTAATTAGCTGAAAGTTTCGGAATGTTATGAATGCTTAACAAAATGTGCTGCGTCTGTTTGCATAAATGTTGCTCTTGTATCGTATTGGTGATGTATTGTAAGATCAAAATTTCCTCGATTTAAAAACAAAAACGTCAAACATTCATAAATGTATAATGCGTAAACGGTCATTATCCCACTTCTGATGTCAAAATTGTTCTTCTACGTGTTTTTATTATAATTAATTTTTTTAATCACTCTCATTAAGCGTTTTTGAATCACAAATACTCTGCATATTACTATCTTTTCCCCAAAAAATGATGCCATATCTCATAACTGATTGAAAGTTTGCGAAGTAGGTAGTTAAATTTCTTCAGAGATTCACATTATTAATATTATCACAAAAACGTCAAACATTCATAAATGTATAATGCGTAAACAGTCGTTATCCCACTTCTGATTTCAAAATTGTTCATCTACATGTTTTTATTTTAATTATTTTTTTTTATAACTCTCATTAAACGTTTTTGAATCACAAATATACTCTGCATTTTACTATCTTTTCCCCAAAAAATGATGCCATACCTCATAACTGATTCAAAGTTTGCGAAGTAGGTAGTTAAATTTCTATAAAGATTCACATTATTAATAATATCACGAAAACGTCAAACATTCATAAATGTATAATGCGTAAACAGTCGTTATCCCACTTCTGATTTCAAAATTGTGCTTCTACATGTTTTTATTATAATTACTTTTTCTTATAACTCTCATTAAGTGTTTTTTGAATCACAAATATACTCTGCATTTTACTATTTTCACCCCAAAAAATGATGCCATACCTCATAATTGATTTTTGAATCAATACGAAGTAGGTAGTTAAATTTCTTCAGAGATTCACATTATTAATATTACCACAAAAACGTCAAACATTCATAAATGTATAATGCGTAAACAGTCGTTATCCCACTTCTGATTTCAAAATTGTGCTTCTACATGTTTTTATTATAATTACTTTTTCTTATAACTCTCATTAAGTGTTTTTTGAATCACAAATATACTCTGCATTTTACTATTTTCACCCCAAAAAATGATGCCATACCTCATAATTGATTTTTGAATCAATACGAAGTAGGTAGTTAAATTTCTTCAGAGATTCACATTATTAATATTACCACAAAAACGTCAAACATTCATAAATGTATAATGCGTAAACAGTCGTTATCCCACTTCTGATTTCAAAATTGTGCTTCTACATGTTTTTATTATAATTACTTTTTTTTATAACTCTCATTAAGTGTTTTTTGAATCACAAATATACTCTGCATTTTACTATATATTCCCCAAAAAGTGATGCCATACCTCATAACTGATTCAAAGTTTGCGAAGTAGGTGATTAAATTTCTACAAACTTTCACATTATTAATAATATCACTACAATATGAGATATTGGCAATTTTATATGGACAAAAATACTTTTGTCCATATAAAATTGATTTACATGAACATATTAATGAAAATTTATGCACACGCATTGAGGGCTTTTCTCTGTCAGTGTAAGACAATGTATATGGTAATTTATAACTGTTGCTCTTGTATTGTATTGGTGGTGTATTGTAATATCGAAATTTCCTCGATTTAAAAACAAAAACATCAGACATTCATAAATGTATAATGCTTAGTCATAATCCCACTTCTGATATCAAAATTGGAGATATTAAATTTAAATGGACGTATTACATGTCTATTGTTATTTATATTTAGCATATTTTCAGCTTTAAATGTTTACCAACAATACTATTGAAATGATTGCAGGTCAATGTGTGCAATAAATGAAAACAAATCTCTCACAAATCGTAGCAAATATTAATTGCGAATGAATGTTTGTGGTATGGCCGGCAGTCGGAACTTCTTCTATTTGTTGTTTCGTGGATTCTTGTTTGTTTATTGAAAATTATTTATAATTTATAGACTTTAGAAAATCGTGTGTCAGTGTCAGGTGTGTGGAAAATTGGATTCTTCTTATCTGGAATTGTCTTCACGTGTAACTTGAATTATGTATTGTTTTGGCTCGATAATGCCCAAAGTCAGAATTTTAGTCTCTCTAGTATTTTTGTACACATGGGCAATGATGGTTACAAAACAAACGGCTATTTATGAATAAATTATTCGGTCTCCATTCTTGATTATATTTATGTCTATGGTCTTAACTGCTTTACATCTTTATGTTAGAGATATTTAAATATATGCCGTAATATATGGTGGTAAATATTCGATTTTGGAAATTAAAAATAATGCAAAAATCTGTCGCGAAGTAATTTTTGTACGATGTTGAAAATGTTATTGCTGAACATTGGATGTTTGTAACATAATAATTACCTAATATTTTGTGATATGTGTTCTTATGCTCTCTAGCAGCCAGTGGACTTACCTCATTTTCAGGAATCTATTTGACGTAGAGAAATAGTTTTTCAAGCACTGCATCTGAAATAGATATTATGCTTTACATTTGTAAGAAACATCCACTCGATTTTTATACCAAATATTTTATAATTAACGTACTATGTATTTCGAATATAGATATATATATATATATATATATATTAGCTTTTAGGTTCTTTGCTATTCATATTTGTTTTGCGAGAAGAAATCTTGGGTTTGTAGCAGTTCATCACATAGAGACATAAGCAAATAGATAAATAATAAGGAAGATACACTTACCAGTTGCATATCGGGACATATCAGTTGCATATATGGAAGCGAACCACTTAGAGGTTGTACACGTTCTTTCACCCTCATTGAGGATCTTCAGAGTGGTGTACGATTTGTTTTGTTGATCATTTATACTTGAATTTAAAATATTAATACTTCATCACTTTCAGTGACATTTTGTGACATTAGTTTTGATTAGTTTATATGATCAATAAAATATATCGTACGTCACTCTGAAGATCCTCAATAAAGGTGAAAGAACTTTTTGTACAAAACTTTCAGTGACATTTTGTGACATTAGTTTTGACGGAACTGAAATCACAGAAAACACAAAGCTTTTGTTTTTTTATGGGCAGGTTTGGGTTTTCTGTGAATTCAGTTCCGTCAAAACTAATGTCACAAAATGTCACTGAAAGTGATGAGGTATTAATCTTTAGGTTCAAGTATAAATGATCGATAAAACATATCGTACATCACTCTGAAGATCCTCAATGAAGGTGAAAGAACTTCTTGTACAACTTCTAAATGGTTCGTTTTCCGTATATATGTCCAGATATACAACTAGTAAGTGTGTCTTCCTTTGCTTATTTCTCTATGTAATGAATTGCTGCAAACCCAAGATTTCTTTTCGCAAAAAAAAAAAATAAATATATATATACCGGGTTTTTTTTTAAACTTTGGATGGATTTTTATAAAAAACAAGAGGGTGAATCAAAAAAAAATTAAAACGAAAGTTGCAGGGTTCCGAGGGGGAAATCATATCCAACCAACCCCTCGCCTTTTGGCAGGGAGAGGGGGTGACTCTTGTTTTTTAAGTGGGAACCTCCATTTTTTATAGTTGTATATTTTTTTTTGTGAAAAAATGCGAAACTTCTTTTGTCTGAAATTTGTTTCATTTCGGCTTGTAGTTTATTTTGCAAATTGCTAATCTGAGAAAAGAAGCCAAGTTAAGAAAAGATCCTCCTGTCCTGGGCGATGTTATATCGAAAAAAAACCTCATCAATTAGTTTTATCTTTTTTTTTTGTTTAACGTCAAGACAGGAGGTTCTCAAAATATCGATTAGCAATTTAGAAGAATCGATTAGCAATTTAAAAAAACTACAAGCCGAAATAAAAAAAAGTTCAGACAAAAGATGTTTATTTTTTACAAAAAACAATATGCGGCCAAAAGTGGGGGTTCCCATTTAAAAAACAAAAGTCACCCCCTCCCCCTGCCAAGGGGTGGGGGGTGGATATTGTGTAGAAATGATTTCCCCCTCGGAAACCTACAACTTTTGTTGAAACTTTTTTTTTTATACACTGTTCTTTCTTAGAGAAATCCATCCAAAATTTTTTAAAAAACACCCAGTATATATATGTGTATATAATTATTGTACCTATTTTATGCTTTATACTGTTTTTTTTATGTACTTTTATATATTTATGTACTTTTACACATTTTAATAAATATTGATAAATAAAAATTTTTTTTAATTATAAACAATTTTTAACTGTTTTATGTGCCCTCATTAACGTTATATGATACTATGGACATAGAATTACCAAAGTTTACGGAATAAATAACAGTTGTGTCACGGGCTGTAGAATTGTTTGTAGTAATTTTGGTACTTAAATCAGATCGCGGGCCGTAAGCAAGAAATAAGTAGGTGGTAGTGAATAAAAAAGCCACAGGAATTCAAACATTTTTTTATTCATTAATTATAATAGCATAATCAAACATATAAAAAGCACATTAATAAAAGAGGATAGCAAAATCAAATGAAAATTAATGAGATATTTGAGTTTGAAGCTGAGAAACAATGTGATCAATATTGGGGTCAATACCAGTGCTTAGTACATAGGCGAAAAGTGTTTTCTAAATTAACATCTGTAAGCCGAGAACGATGCTTATTTTTATTAATTTTCATTATCGGAAAAAGCTGCTGACATTTATACGTACTTCGGAATGTGTCAATTATTTTTCGTGCGAAAACTCAGGTGTGGATACTTTTCTTGGGAAAGGTATGTTGTGTAAAATTCACTTAGTTCCACTTCCACATCATCAAATTTAGACTTCAAATATGAGTCTTCTTGAAGCTCGATCAACTCCATTTCTAGGTGAAGGATTTGCAAAAATATTGACAGTGCTATCCATATTCTTAAAATCGATCAGTGAATTGCTCTGACAGCAGTTCCAGTCCATCAGCATAGCGACCATATTCAATGATTTCATGACTGGATAATGGCAAAAAATGAAAACAGTTTTTGCTTCTCATTTGTGTTTCCCACAAGCGATTTTGTTCTGAAAAGCCTTAAGATGACTGAACAGCTGATTTACCAATTGCCCTTGTTTGTGAAGCTTCAAGTTCAGGTCATTTAAGTGTCCTGTAGACATCACAGGACATCCTGGTAGACACCAGGAATGCCAGGTCACAAAGCCAAGTTGGATCACAAATTTGCGGCAATGTTTTCTCTTTCATTTCCATAAAATCAGCTATTTCTTTTTTGAGGTCATAAAACTTTTGTAGCCCCTTTTCTTGGCCACCATATTTCGCATCATCGTGTTCTGTAGAGAGTTCATCCAAAAATGCTTTAAACTGACGATGGTTGAGACCGCGGGATCTAATGAAATTAATGGTATTTACTACCACATCCATAATATTCTTCAGTCGATTGGACGTCGAGCACAAGTTGTGTTGGTGAATAATGCAATGCAGAATTATTAAATCACATTCTTGCACATTCATAGCGGTTGCTCTTTCCTTCAGAACCACTTCCTCAAACTCTATCTTCTTTTCTGGGCACAAAAGTTCTGCAACATCTACATCACATCTACTAAGCACTCTTTAAAAAACTGTCCCTCAGAAAATGGCTTCGATGTTTTCGCTATATTACACTTAGAGTACTCGACGAGTACGATTCTCGATCGTACCAGCACGAGACGAGAGCTCTGACCAGAGTGCTTCAAGTCACAAACTGAGCGTCTTCCCGAATGTTTATCTGTTGTCTCTCTCTAACAACTATTTCTGACTCGATCTGTGGCGTTCCACTGCGTATGCTTAATGATATTATTTATCGATTTAAATTGATATTATTACTTGAATTTTATGAATCTCTCGCGGGCCGGATTGAAGTTGGTGGAGGGCCGGATCCGGCCCGAGGTTTGCCCATATATGCTCTAAATGATGTTGAATGTCATTTAGTTATAGCTTAATAAACAAAACGACATCCTAGACATCTGATTTTACCGTGTTACGGAGTAACTGAAAATGTCGCACCTCACCTGTCGTCACATTACAATACAATACGTTACATACAATAATATATTATAGCCCAAGATGTTAGCCATTTTTACATTTATTTTCGTCTACTTTAAATTATGAAAAATTTATTTTCAGTACAGATACTTAGGTATTTATGTATTTTCAGAGGTACCTAAGTACCTCCTAGTGTTGGTAGGTAAATTTTAAGTCTCGTTTTTTAAATTGAATCAGAACAGAACGTGGTTGAATCCTCCCCTTTCTCCCCTACTGTTTATCTATAAGAGGAGTGCAATATTTTATTCAAAAATTAAATAAATAAACACTTACCTGAAGGATCACACTGCAAAATAATTACACATCATAGGATTTTATCACTATATTATGTACTTTGTCGATAATTCCTAAACTGATCTCCAAATTAAAAGTGTCTTCAAATGCATTATAAACATTAATTTTAGTATGGCAATCATTGATCTGTGGTATAATGTAATTTAGACTTTAAATCATAATCGCCGTAAATGTCAAATGTATCTGTCATTGATAATAAATTTAAAAACAAATGAAAACGTCAAAATATGCCGAGGCACTTAACTGAGACGCAAAGACTGCAAAGAGCAAGGGCTGTAGCAAAATTAGAAGACAATTCAAGAAAACCGTTCGTTGAGTGAAGTGGCTGCTGCTGACTTAAATGAAAAAATATTATTTCCACGGTCTGTCAGTCAGAACAGCGCGAAGAGGTCTAAAACAATAATACGGCTTTAAGACCTGTGCTGCTGCTCATAAAATAATCGTAACTGACGAGCGTAAACAAAAGCCGAGTTCAGTTTGCAAATGAATTATGTTATCAAGGTACTGAATTTTGGAACAAGATAGTGTGTTGTGACGAGAAGACTATCCAATCTGCTAATAGTGGAACCCTGGAAATCAAGGTTCCACGAGAATTCAATAGTGGTCGCTTTTCAGTCAATGTTTAATCGCGGATAAGTGTTCACGGTCCTGGAGTGTGCTGGCAAATTGATGGACGTTTAACGGCCGAACACTACACAAATATTTTGGATTATGTGATGCTACCATCTGTGAGACAAGGTTTTCCTGCAAATGCTGTAAAACTGTACTCCACGCAACGGTACTAAAAGTGATTGTCAATGTAACATTTTGTAGAAAACAATTTAATTTTGTACAACCACCCCAACTATAATTTTTCCATTTTCCCGTGACCCTAAATAATATTGTCCAATCATTATCTAAATGAGCACGTTTATATTAAAGCATATCGTTAATTAACAGATTGTCATTATTTTATCTTACGTTTCTCTAATAACTGTGCCAGTACTAGCAGTGACGTTGCGTTTGCTTGCCGCAAATCGTATAAGGAGGCAGGTAAAACAAATGTCATTTCTTATTACATTATGCTGTTTTTTTAGGCTTTCCACTATAAAATAGTATAAGTTTCAACATGCCTTACTCAGGCATATAATGTTGACATTTGTAAAACATTATTTGTCATTTCACTCGTGTCGATGTAAACAGCTACCCGCCGTATCTCGATCACGAAGTAGTGCTGGGATAATTCGAATGAAAAATAATCGATAATTCGATTTTTGAAATATCTCGAGTAGTCTTGATTCAAGCATTCGAATGATTTAGTTCTGGGATGGTCAGTGCGCCATGCCAGAGACAACCAAGAGACGCGCAAGTCCATGCAAATTTTGTATTCCCAATATAAAACTGGCCGACTGTATTGAAACGTATATGCAGAGGGCGCGCGGGTTGCTTTGGCATTTTAAAAAAAGCGCGCGCAGAATCCCCCTTCCATAATTATTTTATTTTATTTCGTATCGATTAAATGAAACACAACAATGAAAATAAATCATCTATTGATGAAAAACAAACAAAAACGACTTACAGGGGTCATTCTGCCACACAGGAAAGTCCCAAAAGTAACGGACTTATGATGTCATTTCTTAAATTATTTCATTCTAGAATAAGTTACTACTTTAAAAGGGGCAAAAAACTCACATTTTTTCAGGTATAGACAAACATAAAACATGTTTAAAATCACAAACACAAAGAACTATTTACATTGTACATAAAATTATGTAGGTATGTATATACATTAGGTATGGAACTCCCGGTGCTGAACAGTTTTAAGCTTACGCTTAGATGCCCTAGCATCTTTGCGATCCTGTAGATTCTTTTGATTCTTCCTCTTACACCACCATAGAATTCCTATCTTACTATCTTCCATACAGCTCGGACTATTGCGTTAATGACAGATTGTCAATGTTCATCACACAGAAGCCACGAAAAATCAACACTGTCCACGATGGCTTGAGTAATCAACACATATATATTCTGTTTATTGCAGAAATTGTCCAACATGTCTTCTAAAATTGTTAAAATAATACGTAAACAAACACTGAAATGGAACAAACCTAAGATGGCGGCATCACAACTTTACTGACAGTTTTGCAGCGTTGGTAGCTCCATCTGCGTTTACGTTTATCAATGTAAGACAAAGATGCGTTGATTGAAACTTGTATTTTAAGAACAAGGACAGGTCAAATCTATTATTTTCTTGAACAAAAGAACAAATTTGCTGATGAGCTTGCGCGTCTCTTGGTTGTCTCTGGCCATGCTATTATAGGCCTACTTGTGTGATATAGGTAATGTCAGCCGACTGACGAAAGAATAATCGTCACTCGTTTCTCAGCAGATCATTCAAATTCCGAACACTCGAGAAGCAAGTTACCATTTACGATGCTAATGAGTTGAACGTGAACACGTAAAGGGTGTCTCAAAATCAACGCAAGTTACTGTTACTGGTGCTCGATATAGCGACATGATAACACAGTTCTTTCTGCCGAAATTGGATGATATTGATGTGGCCAATATGTGGTTTCAACAAGACGGTGCCCCATGCCATACAGCCCGTGGAACAATTCAATTACTGCATGAGACATTTCCAGGCCGTGTACTCTCTCGTTTCGGTGATCATAATTGGCCCCCTAGATCGTGTGATTTAACACCATTAGATTTCTTTTTATGTGGTTATTTGAAATCACAGGTCTATGTAAACAGGCCCACAGCCACCCGTGCATTAAAGGAGGAGATTCAACGCTGCATCAACGAAATCAGCCACATTTATGCAGAATGGTCATGGGAAATTTCGACAAACGAGTGCGTATGTGCATGCAAAGCCGTGGAGGCCATTTGCCCGATGTGTTATACAATAAATAACCCTATCTTATGTACTTTATGATTCAATAAAAAAATAACAATCCAAAGACTAAAAACTGTGTTTTCTATTTAATTCAAACCTTGCGTTAATTTTGAGACACCCTTTACACTAGAAATAATTCGCAAGCGATTATCGTCTGTATCGCCGAGGACGGAGAAGAAAGACGATTACGCGATTTTATTTCAGCTTCCACGCGGATCAGAGTATTCGAGTTAAATATCATTCGATGATGTCCAGCACTATCACGAAGGTTCACTAAGAATAACGTTGTACAAAACGAAAATAAGATTTTATTGCTTAAACTCAAAAACAAACAGTATTACAACTCGCCATCTTTTTTCATACCACAAAAATAGTGCTTACACACTTCTTCTACATTCAAAGAACTAATACATAAAATGAATCCATAAAACAAAATACATGTAAAAAGCACAGATATCTCAACATAATTTTTCGTGAAAACTGTTAGATCTGCCCCTCTTAACCTAACAAAACCTTTAGAAGACTTTTTATTATTTGAAATGGAAGGGTCAACATAGATACTAATACTCCCATAAATATAAATCTATATTTTAAATAAATTATTAAATATTAATGAACAATTATTAAGATTGCTATATAGGTATCTACAATTCTTTTATATATTTTTGTTATTTTTTTTAATAGCAGAAGGTATATAAACACCGTGTTTTGTTTTTTTCAAGTGGTCAAATAATTTATTTTTGGATGGAAACACAGCTTTGCAAGTAACGCACTTATGGTCAGTGTCAATATTTGACAAATCGTTTTCAGTTTCTTTCTTGGCTTTCTTTTCTTTTTTGTTTTTTTTATTAGCACTCGCATCTTTTAACGGAGTATGAGCGTATTCAGACTTAATCTTCGTTTTGTCTTTCGACTTTTTACTTAACTCGCAATCAAAGTTGCTATCAAGCTCATGATCATTAGGAATATGTTCCTCTATATCCGCATCTTCTTCAGTAACGTATAGATGTGCCGATATGATATTACGAGATTTCTTCTTTTTCCGTTTATATTGTATAACTTCGTCTTCAGACTCCAAATCGCTTTGATTTATTCCATCGTCTAATGTATCTATTAATTCTCCTTGGTCTTCTTGTGAATCGTAATCTTTAAAAGTTGCAGATGCATTAGACTCGGACTCCATATCAAGATTATCTTCCAACATATTTGCTTTCAGTTTTCCTAAATTATCTTTATGTTTCTTGCTAAATTCGTGGTTTTCAAAAGACTTGGGCGTCTTGAAAACCTTATTGCAAGCAACACAATAAAGACTGCCAAACTCTTCTTGTTCTTCGTTTTCAGAAGCAGAGACATCTTCTCCAAATTGTTGCACAAGACTTTTCTCTATCTCTTCTAATTCAGATTTGACGTTATCAAATTTGGTCCATTCCGGTTGTGACCCGGATTCATTTAATTGCTGTTGCCTCTGCAACCTTTTCTGCTTACTCAATATGTCTCGTTTTTTCTTGTCTTCTAATGATTTTTGTTCTTGGACTTTTTTATGTGCCTGTACCCGTTTGTCTCTTTTTCTGGCGAAAGCGACTAGATTTCTAATTTCTTCATTCCTTTCTTTTTTAGCCCTCTGCCGTACCTTCTTATTTTCTTTCTCTACTAATTTAATATATCTACGATCTCTAGTTTCTCGTATATCGTAAGGGTCTAACCAAACATAACTTTTTTTCGTTGAATAATTCAGCCAGTAAGCGTAAAATTCCGACACCAGTTCATAACTGCTCTTGGAGTTACCAAAATTAGGAATTTCACAAAATACCTCTTTCTCATCCAAAAAGTCCATCTCTTCTTTGGCGATATTCTCGAACACATTACGATACACTGCATAAAAGCCCTTTTCATCATCCTGATATCCAGTGAAACAGGTTGTTGTAAAGTACGGGAAAACGTTAAGACTTTTATCCTCAAACTCCGAGTTAGAGCCACGTAATATTTGCTCTCTATGGTTGTCATACCAAGCACGTTCATTTCGATCGCTCAATACTTCATACGCCTGTTGTAATACTTGAAATTGCTCTTTAGCTAATTCTGGATTATCTAAATTCTTGTCAGGGTGCCATTTTAATGCTAACTTTCTATAAGCTGCTTTGATATCGACACCATCTGCATCCCTAGCAACGTCCAGTACTTCATAATGACACTTCATATTTGATTTTGATAGCAAGTTATTTTTGACCATACCACGAAAGCAAAAAGGTTATGACTATTATTGGCATGGGCAGTGATAGGTATACGCCGATCATCATCACAAAACTCTCAGCATTTATTGCTCTATGTACCGTGGCCACTAGGCATGGTGTAAGCTCATGGCTTTTATCAAATCACTTTAATTTATTTACAACCACGGCACAAGGAACGACACGGCGTGTTAAAACTTATGCCACAGATTCCACAGAATATTAGAATCATGAATCATGATAATTATTTTACTCACTAGTCTGGTATGTACGGAATTCTGTGGTAATGCCTAAATCTTGCTAACACGAATCAGTTTTTCGAAGAACAAAAGGTTCTCGACGTTAAAAAAACAAGAATAAAATATATTTACAATGGAGAAATTGCAATTGCAAAAATACACAAAACAGTCAAAACACTTCATGTTGGAAATATTTTTGGTTTTGACCACAAAACATCTACAAAGACTTTAACTAGAGTACAAAAAACGGTATAAAGCACAAAATATGTGTAAACTCATGATAAAGATGTAAACTGTGACACTTGACACTCATACCACAGAATTAACAGACATTTCTGTGCTGATACGTGCAACATGTGTACTAACAACAACGGCAGTATTCTGCATCTATCCATGACCAGAAATACACGAGCAGCAAGTTTACAATCATATCAGTAAGATGAAATATACAATATATGTATAGGTATATTTTGTTACTTACCAACTCGACATCAATACAAATAAAGCACAGGGCTACGTAGAGACGGCAACTTTTAGCCCTGAGGCCCACATGCGCCCAAAGCACAAAACACTTACAAAGCTGTAGCTGCGACAGTAGTGACACAGATTTACTGCCGATTTAGCATACTTTTAAAATTTACACAGAAACGCTTCCACTACCCAAGGATTATAGACTAACAGGATTGCTTATCGGCCACGTGTTGTTAGTCAAGATCTGACGTCATACTCTATTTATGGTCTAAGGTACAAACGTGTTTTTTAGCACAAACTATGTGTTTTCTGGCACAAACTACTCTTGGTGATAGTAATATGGAAGAAATTGGGGCATGGTTTGGATAATGGAGCACTTAAAATTGGGACTAAACTAAGAATTAGGCATGCATGTGCAAGCGATGAGGATCACAAAGAAATTATTTCCCTAAAAATAAATGAATAGCCAAATATTTTTATTCTTCCACTGAAATTATCAATAATGTAGTCGAGGAAAATTTCCGAATGGAGAAGAAAACATGCTGTGAAATGACAAAAAAAAACAGATTTATCGATATCTACACTGAAATACACTTAAGCAAATTCATAATTACAAAAATACTAATACACAAATACTACATTTTGTAAAGCGTCCATTGTATTTGCCAGTCGCGAATTATTGAAAATTACTCCATATTATGGCGACAAATCGCGCAATCTGGTGACCCTGTAAACCAAATGACCATTCTGTGCCACAGTGTTTTGTGATTTGATTTTATGTCAAACAGCAAACAGTTCACGGTCTTTGGTTCACGGTAAAAACAGCTGATTTGATCATTGGTCAAGTCAAAATGGCGATTTGCACATCAAATTGTAATGATAAAAAAATTATATTGTAAAGGTATTCCGTCCTCTGTGAGCCAATAGAACAGGTAAACTGACACTTAGTATTACTGTAATAATATAATACATATGTGTGAGATTCTCTGAGGTGTGCTAAACTCTTATTAATTAACACCCTTATCCTTAGAGAAGTGTCATTTTTTATAGTTATGTTTATTATGCTGTTTATCGTTAAAGTACCTCTGCACTATGTAGCAAAAAAGTATTATTTATTAATGTAAATTCGCTTAGTCAAGCTGATGTTTACATTATGAAAGATTTAAAATATTAATGGTCATATGACAATGTCTATTAAAACAAATATTTAATTAATCACAATTTATTTTGTTAAGCTGTTAGTATGTTATTATAATACACCGAGGTGAACAGTTTGAATATAATAATAAAATCAATTGTTCATTTTAGATTATAAATATGCCAGGCACGAGTCTTGTGGTGCCTGTGGTGCTATGGGGAAAGTACGCCCCTACACATTGTATCTCATGCATTTTCCTGTCTAAGGATCAGAAAACTTTGGTCACAGGGTGTTATGATGGTCAAATATGTCTATGGTAAGTTCGAATTTTTTTTATGTATTTATGTAAAAATTGCTTACAGAAACCAAGTAGCTAGCTATCACCCAAACTTGCTAACCGAAACTCAATATCTACACAAATTTAGGGGCAATTTACTCACTTTCTGATAACTGTCTGATAACGGAAATTAGAGATCTGCTAACTGTCTGTTTTTCCGGAAATTAGAGATCTGCTAACTTTAGATAAAGTTCGCAGATCATATCCGAAAATCGTAGTATACTCATCAGAATCATTGTAAAACCTAATTATTAATTAAAGGCTCATCAAATGCTCTAAGAAAAAGTGCAAAACATTAAAAAAAAAATTTTTTTTCAATTATTTTTGGACAAAGTTTGAACTTGGCAAATTATGGGTGAAAATTGTAGTAAACAGATCGGGATCGTTGTAAAAACTTATTACTAAATAAAGGCTCATTAAATGCTCTAAGAAAAAGCGCAAAACATTTCAAAAAAACTTTTTGTTTCTATTTTTTTTTGGACAAAGTTTGAACTTGGTAAATTATGGGTGAAAATCGTAGTAAACAGATCGGGATCGTTATAAGAACTTATTACTAATTAAAGGCTCATTAAATGCTCTAAGAAAAAGTGCAAAACATTTAAAAAAAAATTTTTTTTTCTATTTTTTTTTGGAAAAAGTTTGAACTTGGAAAATTATTGGTGAAAATCGTAGTAAACAGATAGGGATCGTTGTTAAAACTTATTACTAATTGAAGGCCCATTAAATGCTTCCCGGACTAGTGCAAAATATTTCGAAAAAAATTTTTTTGTTTATTTTTTTCAAAGTTTTAACTCAGCAGATCAAGGCTGGAAATCATAGTATACAGATCGGAATCGTTGTAAAACCTTTTTGGTAATTGAAAGCTCATTGAATGGGTTCGAAAAAGTGCGTTCTGCTTCGGCTATGTCATCGAAGTTGTCACGATAATTTTTAATATTTTCGATGTTTCGCTCCATAATAAATAAAAGAAGATTCATTGCTCCAATTTCTTTTAAATCTTCTCTCGAGTAAATTACCTCCGATTCAGTTCTTAATCTTGATTTGCTCACCGAGTTCTTTAATTTTAAGTTTATCGGCTAATGGCAGCCTATCAAAATTTATTTGGATGATATTGTTTACGGAATTCATTATTGAGTATCACTATTACACGAATTATAAAACCCACATGAACGCACTCTATCAAAACTCGAAATAACTGGGATCGGCGAGTCAGCGGTCGAAGCCGCACGTCGCACATATGCTGCGCCCCAATTCGTCTATCCATCTATCTATCTATAATTTTATGGTTTTAGTGTGTGAAAAAAGAAACCTGGAATACCTCAAATAAATTAGGGATATTACCCATCCTACATTGATTTCCGGGCAATAGTATATATAATCTTTAACAACTACCGTGTTTTAGGCAAGTTGACCCGGAAAACCTGCAAATGACCCCGAGATGTTTATTGGTTGGGCACACTGCTCCAATATTATGTATATCAAAAGCATCCATAGTCCAAGATAATAATTACATAGTGTCCAGTTCTGAAGCGGGGGAAATGTGCACCTGGGACTTAGTAGATGGCAAATGCAGGGAGGCTGTCAAGTTACCACAAGTTCATACAAATATGCAGGTATGTCTTAAATTAAATATGAATTTTTTGATATAAATTTTATTTCAATATTTGACGTTCAGTCTGACTCAGAGTGAGCCACTGCTTGTTGTAGAGAGGAAAATTTTGCCATACACATTTATTTTAGCATATTTATATTATATGGGTCTGGTAAGAAAATATTTTTCAAACGTCTAATAGAGGAAAATAAGTCTTAAAAAAGACACCCTCCAAAAAATGTATCCAAAAATAGAGAAAAAAATTCTCAACAAAAAATAAAATCAATTAAATAAATATATATTCCAAAATAGAGAAAAAAATTCTTAACAAAAAATAAAAACAAGAAAATAAATAGGTATATGTATATTCCAAAATAAAGAAAAAAATTCTCAACAAAAAATAAAAACAACAAAATAAATATATATTTCAAAATAGAGCAAAAAATTCTCCACAAAAAATAAAAACAATAAAATAAATATATATGTATTCCAAAATAGAGCAAAAAATTCTTAACAAAAAATAAAAACAAGAAAATAAATAGGTATATGTATATTCCAAAATAAAGAAAAAAATTCTCAACAAAAAATAAAAACAATAAAATAAATATACCTATATTCCAAAATAAAGAACAACATTCTCAACAAAAAAAAGACAATAAGAAATAAAATAAATCACCTATATCCAAAAATAGAGCAAAAAATTATCAACAAAAAAAAACAATAAGACAAATAAAATAAATCACCTATATCCAAAAATACGGATATAGGAAGTTGACGGAACTGACATTCTTAGAAATATTTTTTTATTATTTTTTTTTTAAAATTTTTTTTTATATTTTTTTGTTTTCCCTGTTAAATTTATTTTCATTTCATAATTTTATAAATACACGCTTCTTGTATTCCGTAATTATATTATTACGTAATACCAAAATTAATTTCATGCAAATAACTAAATTGTTTTCCGTAAAGTTTTTAAATGGGCCCCAGGCAAATAATACTGACTCCGTCTTTGAAATATGATACGATATAACCAGTGGGTTGTTCTACCTCTAGAATTTTACTCCATCTATGATTTGATTGACAAAATCATACTCGTTTACTTTTAGGCTTACCACATGTGCAATTGCGAGGACGTGAGGCTATTTTGCAACGGATACTATCCGGAAATTATCGTTATGGATCCTTTCAGTTTAGAAATATTGTTTGTACTATCCTCAAAGCAGAACCCTGACTGGATAAGTGCCCTTCACGTAAGTGGAATAATAAACCTTACCGTGTTATATAATTGATTGTTATATAAAAAGAAATGTTGCATTTTTATGTTGGCAAATTAGTTGACAGTTCTTAATGCAGGGCTCTCAGAGTGTCTTAAAATCATAAAAATTATAAAATTAGCCATTTTGTCCTAGAAACGTCCTAAATATCTGGAAATATCTGTCATAAAATTCGTAAAATTAAACAAATTAAGTAGTAGTTCATTTCATATCTTATAATCAGTACACGTACAACAGCATTTGAAGAAGAAGAAGAATATTAGCATAGACTACTTCTCTGTAGACTCTCGTATGACTGACAAACTAATTTTGGAAAAAAAACAAAACATTTTGGAAAAGTCCCGGTGAAAGTTATTTTGCACAAGTTTTTTGAGTGCTCCCACTAAATCGGAAGTAGAAGCCTAGAAAATAATTATGAAAAAATTTAAAAAAAGTTGAAAAAAAAATAATAACCCGTGCTTTTAGGTTAAACCAAGCGTTAAACGGTTAAACCTAAGCACTTGATTTCCATCGGTTCAAGGTGAAATTTGGTATCCTTAAGTTTTCGATATCGCTGAATCCAAATATCATGCCAAAAACCGATTTTGACTAATGACAGCTGTCAGAAAAGCGGTCAATAAATTTTTTTTTTTTTTGATTATTTAAAATTTTAGGGATTTTTTTACATTTTAACACAAATCAAGTAAAGTTTCGTCGTAAAAAAAGTTAGTGTTTTTCGCTTACTGACAACTGTCAATTAAGTTGTCAAATTTCATTGACAGCTTAATTGACAGTTGTCATTTAGCGAAAAATACGTTACCAATTTTTTTTTACGACGAAACTTTACTTGATTTGTGTTAAAATATAAAAAAATCCTTTTCAAAAATTTTAAATAATCAAAGTGATTTTTTTACCGCTTTTTTGACAGTTGTCATTAGTCAAAACTCGCTTTTGACATCAAATTCGGATTTAGCTGTATTGAAACACTTAATTAAGACTATTTTCCGAATTGAGCAATTTAAAAAACTAAAAATTCAATTAAATATTTCATTGACAGCTTAATTGACAGTTGTCATTTAGCGAAAAACACGTTACTGTTTGCTCTGAGAGCCCTATTAATGTTGTATAACATCATGAAGAGTATCATAATATGTTAAACAACAAAATACACACATGCGTATTTAAAATTATCATCGCTTCAGGTGTTGAGACCCACCAAGCGTAAAGATGATGTGGTTCTGGCACTGACAACCACAGGTATGGTCAAGGTTTGGACGCTACTGGGACACGAGAATAAACATTCAGAACCGATATACGAGAACGAGAGCAAACAGATCAGAACGCTGAATGCCGTTTGCTTACAGTGCTGCTCGTATAACCAACGAACGGTTTTGGTTGTTTGCACAAAATACTGGCAAATATATGACGCAGGTATGTCAATTTATAGGGTGTATATGATTGGATAAGTGAAGGTTCATTTATAGGGTGTATACGATTGGATAAGTGAACAATTTATATTTATAGGGTGTATATGATTGGATAAGTGAACGATTTATATTTATAGGGTGTATATGATTGGATATGTGAAGTGTCATTTATAGGGTGTATATGATTGGATAAGTGAAGGTTCATTTATAGGGTGTATACGATTGGATAAGTGAACAATTTATATTTATAGGGTGTATATGATTGGATAAGTGAACGATTTATATTTATAGGGTGTATATGATTGGATATGTGAAGTGTCATTTATAGGGTGTATATGATTGGATAAGTGAAGGTTCATTTATAGGGTGTATACGATTGGATAAGTGAACAATTTATATTTATAGGGTGTATATGATTGGATAAGTGAACGATTTATATTTATAGGGTGTATATGATTGGATATGTGAAGTGTCATTTATAGGGTGTATATGATTGGATAAGTGAAGGTTCATTTATAGGGTGTATACGATTGGATAAGTGAACAATTTATATTTATAGGGTGTACATGATTGGATAAGTGAACGATTTATATTTATAGGGTGTATATGATTGGATATGTGAAGTGTCATTTATAGGGTGTATATGATTGGATAAGTGAAGGTTCATTTATAGGGTGTATAAGATTGGATAAGTGAACAATTTATATTTATAGGGTGTATATGATTGGATAAGTGAACGATTTATATATATAGGGTGTATATGATTGGATATGTGAAGTGTTATTTATAGGGTGTATATGATTGAATAAGTGAAGTGTCATTTATAGGGTGTATATGATTGGATAAGTGAACAATTTAGATTTATAGTGTTAAGTGATAAAAGATTTAGAAGTGAAGTGTTATTTATAGGGTGTATATGATTGGATAAGTGAAAGATTTATATAGGAATATTATTAATTAATATTATTAAAGATCATAAAGATTATTATACGGTTCTCGCAAGTTGAAATTTTGGATCGAGGATCACGTGTTAGAGAAAAGGACGGTATGGGAAAATAATGTGCTGGGGCCATATTTTTAGCTCAATTTAATAGAATATGAGGCCGGAAAATAAAAGTCCTTGTATAAAGTTCATATATAACAGCGGAAGTGTCACGTAGCGGAGGATTAAACAGATATTATGTAATAAACAACGCAATTGAATAATTTTCATAATCACTTTTTTCGTATTTACCATTTTTTAAATATTTTTAGTCATTTGTTTGCAAAAAAATTTTAATGCGTAAAAATGCACTTGTGCCGTGGGCCGTGGTATATTTACATCTGCATATGTATAATGGATTTTTTTTATTAATGACTGTATTTTTGTAGGTGATTTCAGCGTTTTGTGTTCATATTTGGCACCAAGAGGGGAGAGATGGATGTCGGGAGATTTTTTAGCGATAGATCGTATAATAATGTGGTCAGACGCTGGGAAAGGTTACCTTTACAAGTTGCCGGCTAAGTAAGACATTTTTATGGCAATGCTATTAATATATACACTTAAGTACTTATATGGTGTCAGCGGACTAAAAAACAGGGAAAAAGTCGTTTCAATTTTTTTTTTCGTAGAATGAACTGTAGTAGAATGAAAAGTATTTTTGCACAGCCGAGAATTGTCCTTTGGCTTTCAAGGCCACTGCTCTTCCAACTCGGTTACTGTACCGCCACGCTCGCTACTATTCGGGGTTCCTTTCCTATGCATAATTGCCCCTAAATTCCTACAACCCGTTGTACATAATTGCTCCTGTATGTAGGGTTGCCTACTACAGTTCGGACATCCTGCAACACAACCGTCCTCGGCCGTCGGTCTCTCATAAATGCTGTGTGCTGTCGGACGGAGTTCCTAATCCCACTTCTGATTTCGCAGTAGAGTGAAAAATGTTTTAGCACAGCCGGGAATTGCGCCCAGGCCTGGTTTTCCAGGCCACTGCTCTTCCAACTAAGCTACTGTACGAACACAGTCTCACTCTACTATTCGGGGTTCCTTTCCTACACATAATTGCCCCTAAATTCCTACAACCTGTTGTAGATAATTGTGCAACAATACTCTTGAATTGACTAGACTTGATTTTTTTTTTGTTTTAAAATACAGACTTCAGTGCTTCTTTTCAAACAAAATAGGGTAAAACGTATGTTTTGTTTTAAATTTGCTCAAAATGTAGATAACCTTGGAAATTTAGAGACTATGCCGGTAAATTTTCTCTAATCAAGAAACTTTTTTGTTCTTGGAAATTTTATATAACATGCTGTTAGTAGATAAAATGTAGCCAAAAGATACTTGGCAAAAAATTTCTAAATTTCTTCAAGAAATTTAGAAAAAAAAAATAAAAAAATGAAAAAAAATATTTCAGATACTTGGAACGAGCACCCACTTTAAAACCTGAGATTGAACTGAAACTTTGCGCACACTTATCAAGGATTGATGACAATTTAATAATTAAAAAAATTGCGAAAAAAATTTGTTTTCGAAAAATTTGGAAAAAATTTTTATTCAAATATTTCGAATAAAAAATTAGGATTAGAAAATTTTGAGAAAAATTTGGATTCAAAAATTTCGAAAAAAATTGGAGGAATGTTGAAAAAATGTATTAAAAAATTAAAAAAAAAATTTGGATCCGAAAATTTTGGAAAAAATTTGAATTCGTGTTCTGTAGAGAGTTCATCCAAAAATGTTTTTAAACTGGCTTATTATTTTTTAAGCCTATTATTTATTAAATTTATATTTCTTCGTAACTTTTTTATTTATTAATAAATTTTCGAACAAGTCAACTTTCTGGCATTTTTTAGGTGTATTTGTACATGTATTTTAAATAGAAGTACGAAATGCCAGACGAAAAAAAAAAATGAACATTTTAATTTTTTAAATCGCTAAAATCGCTAAAAAAAATTCCGAAATTTTTACGCATAAGTACGCTATCTCACCGTCTAAATGTACATGGTTAAAAATGTCTTAAAAGGTATTAAAATTTCAGCAGTACTCCTGATAACAAAGACTTCCATACACCAAGTGCGGAAAGTGATAGCCCATTTTTATACTGTTTGTTGAATCAACCCGATTACAAGGTGGGTTATTTTCTACAATATAATACGCTTTATTCTGCGATATATCTAGGTATAGTGTAACTCGAATAGAAATGCTCAAGTCGAATAGAAATGGTTACGAATGGGAATGAACGGCTTCTATCGCGTCCATCTCTTTCTCAAATTGGTATCCTGTAACTCAAATTGACATGACCCTTATGAACCGTAACAACGAGAAAGACGGTAGGTTACCACTGCACTTTTACTAGCACGTATTTTTGGAGAAATTTCCCCTAGCATGGACGAGAATAAACAGCATAAACGAAAGAAACCTAGAATTTATCGACAACTTAAGTAACATCAAGTAATACTTAAGTTTTTGCTATTCTTTTTAGCATGAATGGGAATAAACAGCATAAACCAAAAGCACGAACGAGAATAAACAGCACAAACCAAATAAAACCTAGAATTTATATTTGGGGTGTAGCCTAAAAAAGAATTAATAAGTATAAAAACTTTCAAAAACTTAAGTAACATCAAGTAATACTTAAGTTTTTGCAATTTTTTTAGCATGAACGAGAATAAACAGCACAGACCAAAGAAAGCCTAGAATTTATATTTGGGGTGTGACCTAAAAAAGAATTATTAAGTAAAAAACTATCAAAAACTTAAGTAACATCAAATAATACTTAAGTTTTTGCTTTTTTTTTAAGCATTAACGAGAATAAACAGCACAAACCAAAGAAAACCTAGAATTTATATTTGGGGTGTAGCCTAAAGAAGAATTAATAAGTATAAAAACTATCAAAAACTTAAGTAACATCAAGTAATACTTAAGTTTTTGCTATTTTTTTAGCATGAACGAAAATAAACAGCACAGACCAAAGAAAGCCTAGAATTTATATTTGGGGTGTGACCTAAAAAAGAATTATTAAGTAAAAAACTATCAAAAACTTAAGTAACATCAAATAATACTTAAGTTTTTGTTTTTTTTTAAAGCATTAATGAGAATAAACAGCACAAACCAAAGAAAACCTAGAATTTATATTTGGGGTGTAGCCTAAAGAAGAATTAATAAGTATAAAAACTATCAAAAACTTAAGTAACATCAAGTAATACTTAAGTTTTTGCTATTTTTTTAGCATGAACGAAAATAAACAGCACAGACCAAAGAAAGCCTAGAATTTATATTTGGGGTGTGACCTAAAAAGGAATTATTAAGTAAAAAACTATCAAAAACTTAAGTAACATCAAATAATACTTAAGTTTTTGCTTTTTTTTTAAGCATTAACGAGAATAAGCAGCACAAACCAAAGAAAACCTAGAATTTATATTTGGGAGTGTAGCATAAAAAATGATTATTAAGTTAAAAAATAGTAAAAACTTAAGTAACATCAAGCAATATTTAAGTTTTTGCTATTTTTTTTAGCATGAACGAGAATAAACAACATTAACCAAAAGCGTAAACGAGAATAAACAGCATAAACCAAAGAAAACCTAGAATTTATATTTGGGGTGTAACATAAAAAAAATAGCAAAAATTCTAGGTTTTTTTTGGTTTGTGCTATTTATTCTCCTTCATGCTAAAAGAAATAGCAAACACTTAAGTATCAATTGATGTTACTTAAGTTTTTGCTTTTTTTTTACCTAATAATTCTTTTTTATGCTACACCCCAACTAAAAATTCTAGGTTTTCTTTGGTTTGTGCTGTTTATTATCCTTCATGCTAAAAAATAGCAAAAATTTAAGTACTACTTGATGTTACTTAAGTTTTTGCTATTTTTTTACTTAATAATTCTTTTTTATGCTACACCCCGAATATAAATTCTATTTTTTTTTTGGTTTATTATGTCTATTCTCGTACATACTAAAATAATAGCAAAAGCTTTAGTATTACCACAATATGAGCGTTTTGAGTATTTTGAAAAAGAACCACGAATAGTTAGTTTCTAAACTAGTTTCTAGTCTAGTTTCTAAATACTTCCTGTACACCCCGAATATAAATTCTAGCGTTCTTTTCGTTTATTCTCTTTCATGCGCGGGCGTTCTCCACTTTACATCGCTGGAGGTAGTTTTTTTTGTGCAGATGTGTAAATTTACAGCCATAACTCTCACAGAATCAACTAAAAAAGGTTCCAATTCATTAATTAAATTCATGGCTATTTCTTTTGGCAGAGAATCACATCGATATGTAGTTGTAGATCCATGGATACGTTAATGTTTTAAGGGCTGCGACGGTACACAAATAAATATAAAATAACCTGTTCAAAATGTTAGGTTAGTAGTGTCAAACAAATCCGGTAACATCGACGCTGCGCATGCGCTACGCCGCGTTCCGATATCGGAATAGGACTTGGACTTGTCACAGTCGATTTATATCTGACTTTTCGATAGTAGAGGTTGAAATCAGTTACAGAATACCGGTTCGATATAATCCCGATTTGGCGCCTATTCGTTTACACTCGCTTCTACTCGATTTGAGGTTACAGAATAGGGCTGATTGCGAGTATGTAAGTAGAAGTGTGTCTATCTATAATATCATTTTTAGCCCCTTTCTTGCCCGCCCGCAATGAGATTTGTCACCACGTACAGGCATAACAAACAGTATAGATATTTGTTAAGGGGCGACTCTGAGGGCTACGTCCTAGTTTGGAATATTCCAGATATATCCGCAGCTCAGCTCCAGGAAATACAGCGCCAAAAGCCACGGCAACCTGTCGTCATGACGGCCACCGTTACTACCAGCCTTACCCAGGCGTGGGCGGGCATGAATCCTAGTCCTGTAGGGATCCTGGACCAGTTAGAGAAACAGGAAGGACAATGTAAGTAAGCATTAGTTACTTAATCTTATTCCCATTTTATAAAAAATGGGAATTTTTTATAAAACATTTATAAATGTATAATGCGTAAACGGTCATTATCCCTCTTCTGATATCAAAATTGTTCTTTTACATGTTTCATTATAACGAATTTTTTAAATAATTCTCATTGAGCATTTTTGAATCATTTGATTCAAAATTTGCGAAGTACATTATTTGAAGTGTTTTCTTGCTAACATATTGAATTCCGTAACATATGGAGTTCAATTTTTTCGACAAACACATTATATGACATGACCAATCTAAAAATTCATTTATATGTACTTCTAAAAACTCGCCTTTTTCCGTGATACCTAGTTGCACGTTTATCTTTACCGTTTACATAAGTTGCTTGATGTACTGTACTCATTTTGGTTCGAAATAATGTAATATTGGTTTTCTCTTTGTTTAAAATTAGTCCGTTTTTCATGAATCATAAGAAAAATTTCGCCATTTATTAGACATGATAAATCTTTGTGTCCTAATACCAAGTTCGTGTCATCAGCGCACATTACTATATTTTGATTCGATTCATCTTTTTAACCACCAAAGTTAATCCCAATACATTTGTCACACTACACAATCACTACACCGCTGGAAATGACATTTAGCGGCGCTGTGCTGAAGTTGGACAGAAAGGTTGGAAGCCGGAAATCAGCCTTATCTCCTCTACGGCCTACCGTTCGTAGCACTGGATACAACTTTACAGATTTCAGATATTTATTGATTGAGCTGAAGCTGATAAATCTTGGGAAAAAGTCACAGTATTAAAATGTTTTCAACGCGGCGCGTTCAGCTTTGATGTAGTATTTATTTGAAATGTATTAAGTGATCATATTAAAATAAACGAACATGTAGTAGGAAGTGCGATTTTAATATGCTCTATTATTTTTTAGCCATAAAACTGACGGCCAGTATTTATCTGCCATTACAAAGCAAATTAGTTGTTGGTAGGGAAGATGGTACTATAATTATTGTTCCAGCTACACAGACTATAATGTTGCAACTTTTACATGGAAATCATCAGAATTATAAAGGTAAGAATAAAAAAATAATTGGGAATTATGAAAAGAAGTGAATGACTTTGGTATATGGACTTTTGGATCAAAATTAAAACTTTCACATTGTCTCTGCTAATGTATAGAATGTAAATAGTAAGTCGGAATATTAGCCCAGACGGCGCATTCATCTCGTTTACCGACCTTTTTATCCATATAGTTGTGCATCTTCCTTATTCTTTCAATCGGAGATTGTATACCGTCTGAAATAGAAGTTGTGAAAAGCGTTGTTTACTAAAGTAAAGCAAGAATGGTGTTATATGCGTGATGTTGAAAAAGAGGGATCTCAACTGCAGTCGCGGCTCGTGATTGAGGCATCTGGTAGGGCGGACAAATTTAATCTTGATATTAAGTTTGCTCCGCGAAGCTTTAATATGAAATTTCCGAGTCACGCGTTTTTCCGGCACTACAGAATTTCAATGAAATATCCATTTACACAAAATTACAGGGAATTTGATACCTTTTTGAAATAATAATACTTATTCACCAATTAGTGATGGTATAAATAAATTAGAATAAACAAAATATATTTTATTAGATTGTCAAATATTTCAATTTACCATCAATGGATTCAACGAATTTTAATTTTCCTTGCCGTGTTTTGATTTTTTTATTTAACTTCTAATATGTCGATTTCGATATTTGTCAGTTTTCATATAAGTAGTTTGTGTGTTTGAAAAAAAGAACAGCTCATAGGTATAGCAGAAAATACCAACACTCGCACAGTTTCACACTCGCCTGATTATCTCGCCATTGTTAACAACGCAAAAAATAATAAAATACGAATATTACGAAAAAGATAAGAAATATTTAAATATGTAAGGTAAGTAGGTACCTAATCAAATCACGTGAATCACGACCGACAAGACGGAAAGCCGAAAAATCGAGTGAAAGCTCTACCGAGTATTGTTTCTTGTATCTGCACAATACCACTGTGAACTAAACTGAAAACAGTGAAATCTGAATCATTATCTTATTGGTTCATAAATAAGATAATGATCAAGAAAAATGAAAATGGCGGATCCAAAATAGCAGACTCTCTTATTTATGAACCTATTTGGGGCAAACTTGAAACTTAGCGGTGTTTAAGGTCAGTCATTACAATTGTTTAATCAAATTTAGAAAAATCAAAATGGCGGATCCAAAATGGCAGACTCTTATTTATGAACCGATTTGGCCCAAACTTGAAATTTGACGGTGTTTAAGGTCACTCAACACAATTTTTTACTCAAACTTAAAAAAATCAAAATGGCGGATCCAAAATGGCAGACTTTTATTTATGAACCGATTTGGCGCAAACTTGAAATTTGACGGTGTTTAAGGTTGCTCAATACAATTTTTTAATTAAACTTAAAAAAATCAAAATGGCGGATCCAAAATGGCAGACTCTCTTATTTATGAACCTATTTGGGGCAAACTTGAAACTTAGCGGTGTTTAAGGTCAGTCAATACAATTGTTTAATCAAATTTAGAAAAATCAAAATGGCGGATCCAAAATGGCAGACTCTTATTTATGAACCGATTTGGCCCAAACTTGAAATTTGACGGTGTTTAAGGTCACTCAACACAATTTTTTACTCAAACTTAAAAAAATCAAAATGGCGGATCCAAAATGGCAGACTTTTATTTATGAACCGATTTGGCGCAAACTTGAAATTTGACGGTGTTTAAGGTTGCTCAATACAATTTTTTAATTAAACTTAAAAAAATCAAAATGGCGGATCCAAAATGGCAGACTCTTATTTATGAACCGATTTGGCGCAAACTTGAAACTTGGCGGTGTTTAAGGTCTCTCAACACAATTTTTTACTCAAACTTAAAAAAATCAAAATGGCGGATTCAAAATGGCAGACTCTCTTATTTATGAACCGATTTGGCGCAAATTTGAAACTCAGCGATGTTTAAGGTCAGTTAATACAATTTTTGACTCATACTTAAAAAAATCAAAATGGCGGATCCAAAATGGCAGACTCTTATTTATGAACCGATTTGGCGCAAATTTGAAAGTTAGCGGTGTTTAAGGTCAGTTAATACAATTTTTGACTCAAATTTAAAAAAATCAAAATGGCGGATCCAAAATGGTACACTATCTTATTCATGAACCGATTTGGCGCAAACTTGAAATTTTACGGTGTTTAAGGTCGTTCAATACAATTTTTTAATCAAACTTAAAAAAATTAAAATGGCGGACTATCGAAGCGATTATAAACCAATTTGCCTCAAACTCGATACTTTGGGGTTGTTTAAGGTTACTTGTCTCCTTTGGTTGCTTTTAATAAGTCCCATGCATTTTACTTGGTGAGGATGGTTTTATGGTGGAGGCAGGAGGTGGAAAGTGAAACTTAAAAAACTAAAAACTACGAAATAAGAATAGGTAAAAAAACTTTGAACTTGAACGGTTTTATTTTGAATCATCAGTTGTACTAAAAATTACGAAAGAGTTAGGAGACAAACCTGAACCTTTTTTTGAACCTTTTTTCTTCGTATTTTTTTTGTAGGTACCTATGTATTTTCATTTTTTTTTTCACTGACTTCTTTAAAAAAGCAGATATTGTTACGTTTCTCGTAACCTTTTGGGCTAGGGTTAGTTTTAATAAAACCACATTCTCTCACTACAACTAACTTATTTATTTATTCATACTATTGCTGTGACACCTTTGAGGAACACCTATCACTATTTAACAAATTAATATTACTTACATTATTCCCTTCACTAAATCTACCCCAATGGCTTCAGGAGACGTGTCAACTTGTCTATCACAATTCTGCAAACCAATTAACTCTTCCCAGCTTGCTATCTGATAAAAGCAAGTCTAGTAGATTCACCACTCAATAAGTTCAATGTTTTCTACTTCCTATAAAGTTCCATTCGAAATATCTTTACTCAGCAAATAAACTGTAATGCCAATAAATGATATAAGATGCCTTACATCCTTTATAGCATCCGGAATTTATTCATTATTAACATGGAACTTATTTGACTTTGTAAAATTTATAATTATTATGCATTAATTTACTATACAGTGTGTTTTCTAATTTGTTGCCAAAATATATTTTTTTATCAATTTATTTGCAGATGTTTGTGCTTTAGTAAATCCAGGCTTTTCATGTTTTCTATTACAGACGCGGTATAAACTAAATATTTTACAATCGATATTTTTCGAATTATCAATAATGGATTCATGTTCTAGGATGGCCGCAACATCAGATATTATCCGGACACGGGGGCAGGGTGAATTGTTTATTGTACCCCTATCGAGAACATTCGAGATACGACAAAAATCATCTCGTCTCGGGAGGCGTCGACTTCGCCGTCTGTTTATGGGATTTATGCGCGGGAACATTGCTCCACAGGTTCTGTGTGCACGCCGGAGAAATCACCCAGTTACTTGTACCCCCCAACAATTGCAGCGTAAGTATGTCTCATGTTTCAATTTAGAGCACGCGCTCTTCGGCTACCGATATCCACTCTCAGCATGGATCTGGATCAGGGTTCTTAAAGTTGATTCGAACGTGCTTAGTTTTAATTTTTATGAGTGACATGGAATTTTAGACGATATAATGACACGATATAATAATATTAGTAATTAAAAAACTTGTTTATCTCATTAGCAAACTTCTCGGATAGATCCCTCCTGAGTTAAATTCAACAGCGTTTAAAGTGGGCAATAAATTTGCCTGTTTAAAAAAAAAGAAATAAATTAGTAGGTGTTATATACTGGGTGTTTCTGACGTTAATCGGGAAAATTTATCAGTCCAAACTCGTGAAAATAATATGAAAAGTTCATTAAACTTGAATGATTTGAAGCTTCGCTTTCGAGATGTAGGGTGGTTTTACAAAGAAAAAAAAGGTGGAAATTAATTAATATTTTAAAAAAGACAAAATTTAGTGAGGTGACAATTTTTTTTTTCACTTTTCACAATTTTCAATGGCTTTAGCCCTGGTCTACACGTAGGCACACGTGAGGATCAATTTTGATCAAAATTTTAATAATGATTTTATCGTTGCCATGCGAAATAAGTGCTTTACAACCGATCATAAGTTTATAAACGGTCCCCGAGTGCTGTTGGAACAAGATTGATATGACGGCGGATTTGTTATTTGTATGTTAATTAATGACGTTTTTAGGCGAGAGTACAAAAATGTATATGTTCAGTAGCGTCGGATCATTCGGTGACGCTTTTAAGTTTGGCAGAACGAAAATGCGTCTGTTTAGCGTCAAGACATTTGTTTCCCGTAACTACTATAAAATGGAGGCCCAATGATGATTTTATGAGTATTGGATGTTCTGATGGTACTGTGTATGTGTGGCAAATGGAGACGGGCCATTTAGATAGAGTGTTACAAGGTAATTTTTGAGCACATGTCGATAAATTATCTAATTTATAGCTAGCTAAGATATAATTGTTTATGAAATAAATTGAAAATCGATTTTTTTTCAAAATATTTTTTTTCCTTTTTTGTTAGCAGCATTGAATAGCTGATATTTTTTTTATTTTGCCGATAAAAAATATTTTTATCTACTGGAAAAGATTTTCAAAAAAATTAAAAATATAAAAATCTCGATAGCTTATACACGCTTTCATATTTAGAGTCGATTTGAGGTTAGAATTTTCTTGAAATGTACTAAAATTTTTATTTATTTCGCGCGTTTTAAATTGAGCGTTAATATGCGAAAAATCGGTTGAAAAATCGCTTTTTTTTAACAAAATATCTTGAAAATTTTTAACTCTCTTTTCTCTAAAGGTCAAAATTAGATGGCCTTTAATTTCTGGTAGATGTCAATAAGATCTTATAAATATTGTACATGACTATCATTATTTATATATATTTATGCCACTAATTGAGCTATTATTGAGTCTATTTATGTTTAGCATCTTTACGCATTCACTATGTCTACTATACCTACATTTTACATTCTTTGAGTCCAACATGATTAAATTCGGGATTTATAAAATTGGGATTCAGGTAAAATCCGTACAAATGGGCATTAATTGCATGTTTTTTTAATTTCGTATTTTTGTTTTTAGTGTTTTTAACTTATTCTCCAGCAATAGAGTAACTCAATTTACATAATTTATTTGTGGCTTAAAGAAATACATTATTTTCGTGTTTAATACAGAAATAAATATTGTTTAATAAGAGCAAGGCTAAATACAATACTAACCAGAATTTCACTTATTCTCGGCACCGCTAACGTTACCACTGGAATATGGTAAGGTGTTGGCAATCCGCGAACTCTAGAATAGTAATGAGTCCCCTTTATTAACCAGAGCAAAAGTTAATAAACTATTCTTACCATATATATCCCTCTTCTGATGTTTGGACCTAATATAAGTCACTTAATAAGTGCACAATTATTAATTTGTTTACAAATAAATCGAACAATATGTTCATTAAATGGTGACATGAGGCTTCTAGTTATTAAATTTGCCGACATATTGTAGGTATTGCAGCGGAAGAAGTCTTATATGCGTGTGAAGAAAACGAAGCAAATGATGAGTCTTCCGAAGTGGGCCTAGCGAATCCCGCTGTGCACTTTTTCAGGTACCTATTATATATTCGGCCCTTTCATTTTCCCCCTCTTTTCTTTTGCTTAACTGCCACACAAATGGGGGTGTAAATGCCAAAATATTACTTACAGGCTTGTCGATAGGTCGGCAAAAATATTATTACGGCAATATACGATAGGTCGATACAAAAAAAGTACAAAAAAATATTAAAAAAATACAAAAAAATATAAAAAAATACAAAAAAATACAAAGAAATACAAAAATATTTAAAAAAATACAAAATACAAGAAAATACAAAGAAATACAAAAAAATATAAAAAATACAAAAAAATACACAAAAATACAAAATACAAGTAAATACAAAGAAATACAAAATAATATAAAAAAAACAAAAAAATTTAAAAAAATACAAAAAATATAAAAAAATTCAAAATACAAAGAAATACAAAAAAAATATAAAAAAAAACAAAAAATATAAAAAATACAAAAAAATACAAAATACAAAAAAATACAAAAAATATAAAAGATACAAAATAGAAGAAAATACAAAGAAATACAAAAATACAAAATAATATAAAAAAAACAAAAAAATACAAAAAATATAAAAAAATACAAAATACAAGAAAATACAAAGAAATACAAAAAAATATAAAAAAAACAAAAAAATATAAAAAAATACAAAAAATAGACCAAAAAAATACAAAATACAAGAAAATATAAACAAATACAAAAAAGCTTTGCGCCTCTTTATAATTTCTCACTCAATGTCATTATCGAATTACGTAAGGTACAATACAATAATTTTCACGCTGGACATTAAAAATAAACTTGTCCTTTCTGGTATAATATTGTGGGTGTTTTGCAGGGGATTGAGACATAGAAATTTGTCGGCAATTCGACACGCTACTCAAAGGGGACTACATCAATTACAAATGCTCGGCGCACATACGAATAATGACGATCCGCACATGCAAAGGACCAATACGTGTTCCCTTTCCATACAGGGTTTACGGACAAATCCCAAAGGTAACTATTATTTACTTAATGATCATATTTATTAACGAATGTTTTAGTACTACTTAATAATAATTGTAATAATTCACCCTCAGAGTAATGGTACCTGAAATGAAATCAAATAATGAACCTATCCATGTGAGACACAAAGCTAATCACTAGGGTTAAGTAGACCTGACTCTAATACATTAATTTTGACTAACTTTCCGCTTACCAAACTGTTTCACTTTGAACGCGAATTTACTGTATGAAAACCTGCCGAAAACTGAATAATTTTCGCTAAGATTGTCGTTCTAGCCCTCGTTGGGCGGGATCAAGGATGGCCTTTCATCCCCTTTAAGTAATACCACTTTAAGTAATATCGCCGGTAAAATCTCAACCAATCCTACGGGATCTACTTTACCCCTTACATTACTGTTATTTACTTAATAATCTTATTTATTAACGAATGTTTTAGTACTACTTAGTAGTAATACTACTACTAGTACTATAATTATTATACACGTGCATTTACATGTAGGTATGTGTGTTCTGTTATTATTATTATTATAAAATGGATAGTGGGCGTGTTCAAGTATATTATATAGACCATTCTGTGATTTTTTCACACAAAAGGACACGAGATATCAATGTGAGAATTAGCCAAAAAATTGACTTAACTCGAATTTCTCGGAAACTATTTAATATTTTAACTTGAAATCTGGAGGGCCGTTTTGAAGGCATAAAACCTACCTTTATCACAATCACAGTAAAACAGCACTACATAATCGCGAATGACCGTTACAGAATACGCGCGAAAATCCCTCCAACCCACCGATGCTGGTGAATAAAGACAGAGGCAGGATTACCGGGTTTACGCGCTTATGATAACAATACATGTATTGTGGCACGAGTAATTATTATTCCTTTAGGCGGTCAGTGCACTTTGTATATCTCTTAGAACTACTGTAGAAGCAGAGGAATAAACACCCAAATCTTTAATACTAGGTGGAGTCTAGTAGGTAATTATAGCTGATAATAAATGACGTTTGTGTATAGGAAACGACATAACTTTTGATACGTTAATATGAACATTTATGATACTTTATACACCACTCATATATAAGATTTATAGTTGATTGTAAATAATGGCTTGTATGTTATCTAATGTTTTGTAACATATTTAAAATCAGCCGCAAAGAGATGTTTGGGACATTTAATTATATTCGTTAAGTCATTTATGGGTATTAAGAACAGAAGCGGTGCCAAATTGGAGCCTTGGGGCACGTCCGTATTTACAGCATTTATGTAAAACGCATATATTTATTACTAATGTGAATTAATTGTTAAATGAATCATTTTACTTTTTCTAATTTGGTAATTGGAACCATTTATATTAATTAATTAACCTTTATATTAATTAATTTATATTATTTTTTAATTATTAAATTAAATTAAATTAATTATGAAATTTAATTATTTTTTAATTTAATTTATATTAATTAATTAACCATTTATATTTCTAATTCGGCAATTGGAACCATTTATATCATTTAATTAACTTTTATATTAATTAATTTATATTATTTTTTTAATTATTAAATTAAATTAAATTAATTATTAAATTTAATTATTTTTTAATATAATTTATATTAATTAATTAACCATTTATATTTCTAATTCGGTAATTGGAACCATTTATATTAATTAATTAACCTTTACATTAATTAATTTATATCATTTTAAAATATTAATTATTAAATTTAATTATTTTTTAATTTAATTTATATTAATTAATAAAATAAAATTTATAATTATAAATTATTAATTATATATTAATTAATTAACTATTTATATTTCTAATTCGGTAATTGGAACCATTGATATCATTTAATTAACCTTTATATTAATTAATTTATATTATTTTTTTAATTATTAAATTAAATTAATTATTAAATTTAATAATTTTTTAATTTAATTTATATTAATTAATCTATATTAATTAATTAACCATTTATTTTTCTAATTCGGTAATTGGAACCATTTGTATTATTTAATTAATCTTTATATTAATTAATTTATATTATTTTCTTAATTTTTAAATTAAATTAAATTAAATTAAGTATTAAATTTAATTATTTAATTCTTTTTGAATTTAATTTATATTAATTAATTAACCATTTATAATTTGGTCTAATTTGGTAATTGGAACCTACATTTATATTACGCACCTTACCGGATTGCTTTATTTTCAGATCCTGAGAGTCATATATTATTCTTTGATATTGAATCATTGATAATCGAGCTCTTGACCGAAGAATACAACTTGATGTCGCCGGGAAGTCTTGAGGCTGCAGGATTAATTTCTCAGTCCGAATATCTGAAGGTTACGGCGCTTACGCAAAGCGCCAGTCCAGATGCGCACAAAAAAATTGTAGGTAGGTGTGTTATGTATATATACATATATATATATAATTAGCGAATATAAAGAGGCACATGTTAATTTCCTATTTGCATACTACCAGTAGCGTTTTTGCCATGCAAAAATTAATTTTACATTGAAGCATGTACCCTAAACTAATTCCGAGTTGAAAATTAATTCATTTCGCACTTGGTAGGCGTAGTCAAGTTTTCTTTTGTGCGGAAACTGGGCAGATTTTTCAGTTGAGCGTGCTAATTGGGTTTTGGAAATTCCTTGCTCTTCTTATATCCATTTGCACCGGTTCTGATTAAAATTTAGCAAATACTTAAAGGGCATTTATGGTGAGATGAAAACCAGAGGCGTCAAATTCAAAATGTTTTAGGAGGACAAATATAAAGTTGAGAGTAGGTCAAAATGTTTTGCGTCTAGAATTTACGTTTTAAACATTGTTTTAAACGTTTTACACGCGTTATTTTTTCACTGGATGTTTAAAACGTTTTAAACAAAAAAAACAGTTAATTTGAAAAAAAACGTTTTTTTTTTGTTTTTTTTAATAAAACATGTTTTTTTGACAACCCTGCTCAGAACCATGGAAAATTGGGATTTGGTCTCTCTAAGAGAGAACCTCTAGAGACGATAGGTCGAAGTTAACTGAATACTAGATGGCGCAGCATATATAACTCGATAGAATTCTTAAGTGTTTTAATCGTTTTAAACATTGTTATAAACGTTTCAAACGCGTTATTTTTCCACTGGAGGTTTAAAACATTTAAAAAAAAAAGTTAAATTGAAAGAAAACGTTTTTTTTGTTTTTTTTTAATAAAACATGTTTTTTAACAAACTTCTAGAGACGACAGGTCAAAGTTAACAGAATACTAGATGGCGCAGCATATCATATAACTCGATACAATTCTTAAATGTTTTAAACGTTTTCAACATTGTTTTAAACGCGTTATTTTTCCACTACAGGTTTAAAACGTTTTAAACAAAAAAAAAACAGTTAAACTGAAAAAAAAGGTTTTTTTTTGTTTTTTTAAAATAAAACATGTTTTTTAACAACCCTGTAAAATATATTTTGTGCATTTGACTTCGACACACACAGTAATAGACCAGGGTCGATAATTTTTGGAAGCAAAAAAAAAAATAATAGAAGATGAAATCGGTGATGTAAAATTACGGTAATTAATTTTTTTGGTAATTTACCAGTATTTTTTACCGAAATAAATTCTCAGATTATTTTTCTTTTTTGTAAATTACCGGGTAATTATTTTTTTTTGATAAATTACCAGATAATGCATTTAATTTTTGTAGATAAATAGGTTTTTTTTTTGGAATTTTTTAAGAAAATTAACATAATAAATGTGTGTTTATTATACAAAGTTCAGGAATTAGTGCTTAATATATTATTGATACTTAAAAAAGAGTATATGACAATACGATTTTTAAATACAAAACAAACAAAATGTGCCTTTGTTAATTTATGACGTAATTTACGGTAATAAAAAAAGGGTAAATTACGGTGAACAATTTCGTAATTTACGGGGTAAATTACGATTTTACATTTCTGGATGAAACCCATTTGAAAAGGAAGGAAATATAACAAAAATTAAAGGAATAGTAGAAGGGGCGAGTTTTTAAGGGTAAAAAACGGTTTATCTCCATTTCCGGCAAAACTACAAGTCCTACGGAAAAAAGTTAAATGGCAAACTTGTAGGTAATAGAAAGATCTACAACTTTTGTATTTACACTTTTTTCACATAACCTCAAAATTTATGTGAAAAATTCAAATAACCGTTTTTGGTTTTTTGTTTTTTTTGAAAAAAAAAATTTGTTTTTAATAATTTTTGTGAAAACACCATTTTATGTTCCAAACACACTGTAATTTTTTTGGTTTAAAATATTTATTTTTTCACCGTATTTTGACTTAATATCGAAAAATCACCGTAATTTTCAATCGAAAATTCTCGCGTCAAATATCTGCTTTTTTAAAAAAGTCCGTGGGCTTTTTGTTCGTTGAAATCTCTACTTTCTGATGGTGTAAAAAAACAGCAAAATAACGGGTTTTTCAGGTTAAAAAAACAGGTTTTTACAGCTGCCACGAAATAACAGGTAATAAGGCCCAGACCCTCCTAGACCCTGCCCCACTTCTCTATGAAATACCTTTTGATGGGCTAAAATTTTCTGTAGGTCACTCAGGCATATAAGTTATCTTAAAATAGCAATAAATAGGCATCTACGCATATAATTCAAAGAAGATTCTACAACTTTCTCAAAATACCCTTTTGAGAAAGGAACCCCCTTTTTTGCAAAAAAAAAAAGAAAATTCTGGCGCCTTTTTCGGTTTCTCGCGTATATCTTAAAAACCATGCGTTTCACCGGAAAAAATATTCCATGCAAAATTAAAGTAGGTAAAATTTCCTACATTTTTCATGTATTATATTTTTTTCTACGGCCTATCGTTGCGCCGCTAGGGCGCGCTGGAAAGTGGTCGGAATCCAAAAAAGTGTCAAAAATCGCTTTTTGTCACTTTTTTGGCTTTTCACCCATTTCTAATGCACTCCTAGCAGCGGGATGATCAGCCGTAGAACAAATAAAATACGTGTAAAACGTAGGAAATTTTGCACAGTACGATCTTTTCGATAAAACGCATAATTTTTGAGATTAGGTAGGCGAGAGATCGGAAAAAGTATCAAAATTCATTTTTTTTTGCAAAAAAAAGGGGGGTTTCGGGAAAAAAAAAATTTCCATCAGCAAAGCTCAGATTCATGTCCGGCGACCCAAAAAACATGGAGGGTGGGAAAATTATGACTACGACGAAACTACAACTTTCCCCTACTTGCCTTTCATTTTCCTAATATGCTTAGCCTAGTAATGAAGTGTTTGATTGATGCCTAATTACAAAGAATATGAGATAATTCAATTACAATGAGAGGTCAACGGTTCAGCTTACTATAATGCCCAGTTTCTGAAACAAAAATAAATATATTTACACTTAGAAAAATATATTTTAAAAAAATAGTAATTTTTAAAATGATCAGACTTCAACATTGCGTTTAGGTTCCTTGCTCCAATCAGAATAGTTATGGTATATTAATAATTGGAAATAGCTCGAAATATTTACAGATGTACTTTTTTGAGATATGCCTCTTTATGATCCTTACGAAAATATATACTGATGTGGTATAAAATATAACGTTTTTTCCCGCAAGACTTTTTTGGAAAGATGAAAAATAAGGCGGAGAACATGGAAATGATAATTAAGGAAAAAGATAAACACGGTAAACATTTGTCTGAGGTTTCTTAAACGATAATGCTTGCTATTTTATTTCTTTATTTTATTTTCGGCATTCCGATATTTGGCAGTGTCCCGTGCATATTTCTTTACGCTTTTCCGTTTAAAGTACCGTAAAACGGGGTGATTTGATAATGGTTTTCAGAGAAAACGGCGTCTACTTCACAATCGGATTTCATTATTAGCGAACCAATATGAGTGTAGATTACTTTGGAGTATGGGGAAGACATTCATGTATAGCAAGGAAAAAAATGTGTCACATTTTTATATAAAAAAAATGTTTCGGGTAAGAAGTATTAATGTGAAAAAATATGCGCAATCTCTACCTAAACAGCCAAAACGGCGCGATATCTTTATCCTAATATTGTTTATTATAATAAGAAATTCGTGTTGTACAATAAGAAGTATTAATGTGAAAAAATATGCGCAATCACTACCTTAACAGCCGAAACAGCGCGATATCCTTATCCTAATAAACACGCTAGGAAAAAAAATTCTACGCTGTCATATTATTGACAAGAGGTGTTGTACAATAAGAAGTATTAATGTGAAAAAATATGCGCAATCTCTACCGTAACTTCCAAGACGCCGCGAGTGTCTGAAGTGTCTTGCGCAAATAACCGGCATTGCATGAAATCAAAGACTAAGGACATCTAGGGAGGCTATGCTGCGATTGCAAGTCTAAATCTCTGCCCGACAGGTGGCAACAGGAGTATTTACCTTTCCGCGCGCCATATTGTCTGAACTCGCCCCATGTTTCAAGTCACCCCCCCGTTTTACGGTATCTAGTTTTGATATACATTTTTATTGTTTAATAAAGGCTGATCATTTCAGCCATGAATAGTGCAAGTGCTTTGTTTGTTGTATACTTAGTAGATATAGACCGTGAGATGAGGTATGTCATTTTTTTTTCGTCTGGCATTTTGAGGGCTGAATGTGGCTAGTTAGCTGATGAAAATGAGGGTGGTTCGTTTTCATGACTGACGCCCGTTCGAAAATTCGGAAAATCCATTTTCATTTACATGAAACTTTTTATTTTTTATGATCTTAAAAAAATTTGATTAACCATAACTATTTATTATTAATTTAATAATAATTAAGCGCTATGCGAAGATTTTAATAATTGTTTAACAAAGAATGAGGAAGAAACTCAATATTTGTTACAAATAGTGAAAGACCGTCTGCTACTTCGCTATTATGTATGGTTGCTGTTTTTATATGGGAATATTCTCCGAACGTCCCGGATCATTCATAGAATATTCGATTGAATATTCCTATCTACATATTAATAGAACATAATATGCAGAAAATATTACAGGAATATCCAGATGAGTTTATTTTTTAAAGAAGGAAATAAGAATATTCTCCCAGCATTTTTCATAAAATGCTTATTATGTAAAACAATAATTTATTTTTAACAATATTATTTGATATGGAGACAAAATATAGTATTGAGAGTAAAAAACATCTTTCGTGTTAACTATTAACAGGTCCCAAGGTCAAACCTTCGAATTAGTAGGGATCGACCTATGAAAGGAATGTTTTACTCATGGCCAACTGTATGTAGGCCTATCGAGGGTCGGAACCCCCGAAAATCAATTTATTTTGCTGCCACAAAATAAAACAACATCGAATATCGTTCACAGGGAAGTTCTGACTCAATAAATTTAATGACTTTTGTTTTGTAGATATGAACTTTTCATAAACATTAGAAATAGAAATAAAGTAATGAAATATTAAAAAATTAAAAAAAAGGAATAAAAAAATTCATTAAAATAATAATATCCATACTTTCTTTATAATTTTACTCTTTTTTAGTAACCCGACGCAAAAAGAAGGGCGTACGTGTGTTATAAAATTTATAATTTTTGAAATTTTTGTTAAATAGCCAAGGCTAGTAAAAAAAATAAAAAAGTTACAAAAAAAATATAAAAATTTCCACAATTTTTTTTCCGTCTGGCATTTACGTATTTCTATTTAAAATTCGTGTACATACGAACCTGAAAAATGCCAGACAATTTGACTTGACTACAAAAACCAAAAAATACATAGGAAAAATTAAAAAAAAAAAAAGATTAAAAAAAAAATTAGTTTTCACAATTTTTTTTCCGTCTGGCATTTCGTATTTCTATTTAAAATTCGTGTACATACGAACCTGAAAAATGCCAGACAATTTGACGACTAAAAAAACGAAAAAATACATAGGAAAAATTTAAAAAAAAAAGATTAAAAAAAATATGTTTCCACAATTTTTTTTCCGTCTGGCATTTCGTATTTCTATTTAAAATTCGTGTACATACGAACCTGAAAAATGCCAGACAATTTGACTTGAGTGAAAAAACAAAGAAAAACGAAAAAATACATAGGAAAAATTAAAAAAAAAAGATTAAAAAAAAAATTTAAAAGTTCACAATTTTTTTTCCGTCTGGCATTTCGTATTTCTATTTAAAATTCGTGTACATACGAACCTGAAAAATACCAGACAATTTGACGACTGAAAAAACAAGAAAAAACGAAAAAATACATAGGAAAAATTTTTAAAAAAAAGATTAAAAAAAAATGTTTCCGCAATTTTTTTTCCGTCTGGCATTTCGTATTTCTATTTAAAATTCGTGTACATACGAACCTGAAAAATACCAGACAATTTGACTTGACTGAAAAAACAAAAAAAAAAACGAAAAAATACATAGGAAAAATTTAAAAAAAAAATATTAAAAAAAATGTTTCCACAATTTTTTTTCCGTCTGGCATTTCGTATTTCTATTTAAAATTCGTGTACATACGAACCTGAAAAATGCCAGACAATTTGACTTGACTAAAAAAACGAAAAAATACATAGGAAAAATAAAAAAAAAAAGATTAAAAAAAAAATTTGTTTTCACAATTTTTTTTCCGTCTGGCATTTCGTATTTCTATTTAAAATTCGTGTACATACGAACCTGAAAAATGCCAGACAATTTGACTTGACTGAAAAAACAAAAAAAAAAACGAAAAAATACATAGGAAAAATAAAAAAAAAAATTCGGATTCGTTTTTTCGTTTCTTTGTATATCCTGAGAACATTTATCATAGTAATGTATTTTTTTTACACCATCAGAAAGTAGAGAATTCAACGAACAAAAAGCCCACCGACTTTTTTAAAAAAGCAGATATTTTGACGCGAGAATTTTCGATTGAAAATTAGGGTGCTTTTTCGATATTGAGTCAAAATAAGGTGAAAAAATAAATATTTTAAATCAAAAAAATTACTTACAGTGTGTTTGGGGCATAAAAAGGTGTTTTCACCAAACTTCTTTAAAAAAAATTGTAAAAGAAAAATAAAAAACCAAAAATTTGGTTATTTGAATTTTTCACATAAATTTTGAGGTTATGTGAAAAAAGTATAGATACAAAAGTTGTAGATCTTTTTATTACCTACAACTGCCATTTAACTCTTTTCCATAGGGCTTGTAATTGTAGGACCCCCTCCACTTCCTGACCTCAGACCGCTCGTAAATTATTTTTCCTTTCATTTTTGTTATATTCTCTTTTCCAATGGATTTGAATCGAATTTTCGATCGGTGGACAGGCATTAAAACCACCCTCATTTTCATCAGCTAACTAGCCACATTCAGCTCTCAAAAATGCCAGATAAAAAAAATGACCTTCCTCAACAGTATGCTATCTCACGGTCATTAATATACGCTAGTGTAGATTAGTTAGAAACATTATTTCTATATATCTATTTATGTACTTATAATAAACATTAAGGAAATTAATTAAATCCTACCATATACTTTATATATAAATGTCAATGTATATCTACAGGTTTGCTCAAATTAGACTGCAAACATTTATGTAAATGGAAAAAAAATATCTTGTATAAAGTCCAAAGAGCGGCTGCACTTACTATGTACCTACTTACATTATTGAGTAAAAAAGAGCAAAAAAGTGTTTGAGGCACAAAAGCAAAAAAAAAATTGAATCGAAATTTTTGGCTTTTTTTTCTTGCGAGATATATTGAAAATCTGAACCATCTAATTTAATAGCACTGTTTTTCCTTCTTAAACGACCCATTGAACAATTCCAGCAATAAAAACCCGTGAACATCTTCTTTCTATATGGCATAATCAATAGTCTAAATACAACACAGACATTTTAATTTCAAATCTCCTGTATATTTAACTCGTAAGCCTAAAAAAACAATTTGGTTTTGAATTGTAGAGAAATATGTTTGAGGTTTGACGTAAACAGGTTTAAATATCTAAGAAATAGCCAAAACCCGAGAAATTCCCGTCGGAAAATCACTCTTTTGAGTCTCCCATACATGGCAGTCAAACTCGCTGAAGTGTGTTTAGGAACCCATTTCAAATTTCGCGCCCGGATTTTCCTAACCTAACTAATATGATCAATTGGTAGTGGAAGAGACCCACCCAGCATCTTAGTATGCCACGATTTTAGGCTTTAATACCCGCTACTGCGTCAAACAAATCTTAAAGTTTATACTATTTCACAGTAACGGTGTTTCTTTTTACTAATTGCATATTTTATTATATGGAATAACTGATTTACCGTTTCGTAAATATATAGAAATATTGCATGTAATTTACAAGTGCATAATATCGTATTAAAAGTTTAGCGCGTTCATATTTTAAATTGCAATGCATGGCGATATTATTTTGAATTCCTTAATGTTTAAAATGTTGCACGACTTATTTTCAACTACTAACTGACATTTTTGTGCATTTCTACGAAAAGGGATTCTTGCGAAAATGAAGGAGGGAGCGGAAACTGCTTTCGCGAAAGCGGAAAGTGTGCTGAAGCAGAGCGGTGATAATTATAAAGGTAAGGGGCGTGGCCTTTATTTCCTACAATCCTGACACCGTATTATCACACTGCACAATTTGATTTGATTCGATCGTAACACTTTTTTTATTTGGATAGATGCTTTTATTTTGTAACAATTAAGAAATGGAGCACATACCACAGGTTAAAAGTGTGCGGGGACCATTCACAAATACGTAGTTAGAACAGACTAATATGTGCCGATTTATAAGGTACAGCTCCCTATCCAGTTCCACAGGCAAAAAGAAAAACAATATCTATATAAGAGGGATACGAAATCGAAAAACAAAGGTATGTTCGAGTGGTCACAATTCGGTCAATTTCTAACCCAACAACTCGGCATTAGTAGAGTATGTGAAACTAAAAAATAAGTGATATCGGTAAATTTTTTATGATTTAACGCCCATGACCCCACGGAAAACGTTTGTTTTGGTGTATAAAACAAAAGTTTAGAATTTCTACCTCCTAAATTCACCGCAACCCCTTTTATATAGACCATTCTGTGATTTTTTTTAACGTACGCGTAATAAGGCGCGCGCGCGCATACGTACACACACACACACACTTACTTACTGATTTATTTATTTATTAATAGACGGGGCAAGCCCTTTTAGTACAAAAAAAAACATATAATGTGTATGATACTTGAAGCTAATTAGTATTTAATATGAATAAATCTAACAGCTAAAATATAACCAACTAATAATAAAAAAAACGACACGAAAACGTTTTGTTTAAAAAAAAACGTGTTTTTTTACGAAAAAAAAGCTTAAAAAATAAACAAAGCAGAAAAATTTTGCTTTTAAATTCATAATTAAAAATTTATTTTTTTACGTTACTAGTCTTCTCAGCTTTTGTTTTATGATGACGTCGTCGTAAACAGGGCACACTAATCAAAGTGTATGATACTTAAAGCTATTAGTATTTAATATGAATAAATCTAACAGCTAAAATATAACCAACTAATAATAAAAAAAACGACACGAAAACGTTTTGTTTAAAAAAAAACGTGTTTTTTACGAAAAAAAAGCGGTATTTTTTCCAAAAATTTGTTATTTCAGAAATATTGTTTTTCCTTGGTAGAGAAAAGAATAAACAAAGCAGAAAAATTTTGCTTTTAAATTTATAATTAAGTTTTTTTTCTCGAAAAAAAACGTTTTCAAAAAACATTTTTTTTTTCTGAAAAAAAAACAGTTTCAGAAAAAAACTTTTAAAACGTTTTTTTTGAGAAAAAAAAACTGTTTTAATTTTAAAATAACGCATAATTAAAAAAGCGTGTTTTTTTGTTTTTTATGAAAAAATTAACAAAACAATTTATTAAAAAATATTTATTTAAAACTTTTTTTTTGAGAAAAAAAAAACATGTTAAAACGTTTTTTTTTTCAAATTTGAAAGGAAACGTTTTTTTACATCACTAGTCTTCTCAGCTTTTGTTTTATGATGACGTCGTCGTAAACAGGGCACACTAATCAAAGTGTATGATACTTAAAGCTAATTAGTATTTAATATGAATAAATCTAACAGGTCAAAATAACCAACTAACAATAATAAAAAAACGATCAATATTAACTAAAACAGATGGCATGAAAACTGAAAAAAAGGTTTTGTTTAAAAAAAAAACGTTCTTTTACGGAAAAAAAGCGGTTTTTTTCCCAAAAATTTGTTTTCAGAAATATTGTTTTTCCTTGGTAGAGAAAAGAATAGACAAAGCAAAAAAATTTTGCTTTTTATAATTAAAAATTTAATTGTTTTTTTTTCTCAAAAAAAAAAGTTAAAAAAACATTTTTTTTTCTGAAAAGAAATTTCTTTCCAGAAAGTTTTTTTTTTGAGAAAAAAAAATTGCTTATAAAAAAACCCATAATAATTTTAAAAAAACGTCACGAAAAGGTTTTGTTTAAAAAAAACGTGTTATTTTTACGAAAAAAAGCGGTTTTTGTTCCAAAAATTGGTTATTTCAGAAATATTGTTTTTCCTTGGCAGAGAAAAGAATAAACTTAAAGCAGAAAAATTTTGCTTTTAAATTTATTATTAAAAATTTATAATTAAAAAACTTTTTCTCAAAAAAAAAACGTTTTAAAAAAACATTTTTTTAAAACGTTAGAAAAAAAATTGTAAGTAACAATTATTTCAGCGTCCGTAATCGAAAACGCTAAACATTTCGATAGGCTGGTGTAAAAGCTATTGAACATGAAATTTGGGACAAAATCTAGGTGCGCCACTTTTTATGTCCGTCAGTGTATTTAATTTATGTTCATTTATCAATATATTTTTTCCACTTGATATTCTGTTATATGTATTAGAATAGAATAGAATGAACTTCCTTTATTTCAGATTAATTGAGGTACACAAACTTCGTAAAGGAGATTTAATTTTGTATAAATAATAATTAAATAAAATGTCATATCAACTTCTTTATATTTCCAGGCGCAGCAACAATAATTTTCAGTGGACAGGATATAATAATAATAAACTTTATTTGAAAATAAAATATATCCTAATATATACAAAAAAATATAGTATGATTACAATTATTGTTGTAAATATTGAACACTATATTGTCATATATACATTTTCTCTGGGCGCCACCGCCAGCGCCGGTTATATAATTTCACGTAATTCAATTAAAGTACTTAAATATTAAAATATTTATATTACAATGTGTATTCTATTTGTTTCAGATGAAACTGACTCAGGTCTCCGTGCATTTAAACCCAATTCATTGGGTCCTCTTGATACCAGTCACGGAATGGAAATAACGCAGCTATTGCTGTCTCTATTACACTCCTGGGGTTTAGATAATGATCTTGATAGAGTTTGCCAAGTTAAATTAGGGTTGCTTCGGCCCATGGTAATATATACTTAGATATTGTAGTATAAAGGGCACTTTTTTCACGTAAAAAATTGCCTGGATAAGTACCATGGAAACTACTATTGACAATCATTGGCGTATTAAGACACATCGGCATCGGCCTTTCTACATTAATTCGCCGCTGTTGCCAATCATATCCATGGACGGTATTTGCCAAATGGCTAAAAGCGACGTTCAGAGAGCTTCGACGCGTCGCTACTACTAAAGCAACTGATTTAAAAAAGCGAAAATTTTTGCACGTCAAGGTCAGACATCTGACCTTGATTCCTAGAGGAAATTTGCCGATTTGTTGTAAAATTTCAAAACAAAAGAAACGGTCGTTTTAAACAAAAATCCACCTACCAATTAAAATTCAAGTTTGCATAAGTTTGCATTTAGGTAGTCACTTAACAGTGACTACCTAAACAGTAACCTGTTTATAAGTAGGAAAAAAATTGTTTATTTCGTGCGCTAAATTTCGATTTATGGACATCATAGCTAAAGCATTTAGTCTGTCATTAAGCATGGTATTTCGCAAAAATGTTTTTATGCAAAAATGTTTTTTACAAAAATGTTTGTCACGATAATTTTTTATATTCTCGATGTTTCTCCCCATAATAAATAAAAGAGAACTCATTGCTCCAACAATCTCTTTTAAATCTTCTCTCTCTCTCTCTCTCGAGTAAATTACCTCCAATTCAGTTCGTCACAGTTCATTCAGTTCACATCGTTTAAAACAGTTACGAATTATAAAACCCACACAAACGCACTCTTTCAAAACTCGAACTGAACCGGGATCGGCGGGGCAGCGGTCGAAGCCGCACGTCGCACATAAGCTGCGTCCCAATTGCTCTCATGGAATCGGATATCATCGGGAACGTTCGACAGGAATGTATACTGTGCTAATGCGGGACGCGGTTCTTCAGCGCCGAGCGCCGGAATGACGGAATATTCTAGACATGAGATGAGCGAGGGTTTTTTGCAATTTAGAATTTTAACTACTCATATAAATAATAATAATAAAATGAATGGTAATACAAATACAGTAATAATAAATATTTAAATAAACATTTGAATTGTGTGATATCGAAAAAACAGCAACCGCCACTGCAAAATATATACACTGTTGATATCTGGAAAGAACAAAAGCCTAAATTCATTCTATGGGCGTCCTATAGTTAATCTAACATTCTGATTCTCATTTTTATTACTTGCCACAAAAAAAACATAAATTACACAGCCTTGAAATGAACTGACGTGATGGGTATCCAAATTCCAAATTAACAGTACGTTGATCGATATTCTTCCAAATGCAACGGTAATTTTCTTTCCAAATGCATCTAGGACTGTATGAAAGACACTACACCCAGACAGCATGGTGTCGTTATCATGACTTATTTATTTCGTCAGTTTTTAGGATATAAATACGTTAAAAGAACTACAAGAGAGACGTCAAAATGAAGAAGAAAAAATCACAGCCAAATGACGTTTAAACGACATCATTAACTGACGTTTAAATGACGTCATTAACTGATTATATGCCACAAGTAAAAAAAAATAGTTATTGGTCTTTGCAGTTTTGAAAAAATAATAAAAAAAAAATTGCTTCTGGGTCTTGTTTCAAGGATATAAAATTCTATTCTGATTCTGTAGTTAAAAGAAAGACGTCAAAATGACGAGAAAAAGTCACAGCCAAATTTTTAGAATTTTTTCAAAAAATTTTGAAAAAATTTTTAGAATTTTTTGAATTGGTATGTCTGAATAGTTTTTTCAAAAATATTGAACCCTTATTTTTTTGTTTTGCGATACGACGCATATTTTTCTAAATATTTGACCGTCCCGGGACTTTTTCGACACCCGATATAATATTTATATAGTATTGTGGAATTTGATATTTTAATTGAACACTGAGAAATTTGAGAATTACATGTGGCAACTGCGCGGTATCTTATATGCGGTCAGTTAACTACAGGTACATATCGAATGAACTTTAGGGCTGTGATCGGAGCATTCGCCATTTCTTCTGGTATATCTTTGGAATCCAAGGTCCAATGCCAATGAAACTAAAACGGGACCTTCTTGAAAACACCCTTTTCCAAATAATAAAAGAATTTTCAAAATTGACTTATAAATTACGGAGTTATGAGGTAACGAACGTACAAAAAAAAACATACAGTCGAATAGTCCGTGGTGCGAGCGATTATCGGGTCCGATAATCGTGAAAAGACAGCGATTTTTATTTATTCCTCTGGATGCAGGTCTCTATAAGGAATTTACCTATAGTTTTAATTAATAAAGTGCTTTACTGAGATAATTTCGCTCTATGCAGGGTGCGTCACTAGCGATAAGTCGAACCTCTCGGAATATCGTTGAACAGAGATGAAGTAACATAACCGTAACACATTTAAAATTGGCATATTTCAGGTTCCGATTTCTTTCGGCGTCCTCTCCAAAGCTAATCACATGTCTCTTTTTCTGCCTACGTGGCATAACACGATTCCAATAGATGACGAACCGCTGCCCGATGAGCTCTCGTTGACCAACAGTCTACCAGTGGAACTTGTAAAGCAGGAGCAGGTCACGAGGATATTTACCTCGCATACGCATTGGGAATTAAGTACAACTCTTACGAGTAACCATTTGCTAGCTATCATCGCTCTCAGTCATTCTCTAATGTCCATGAGCAACGCTACATTCGTTCCAGAACAGGAGAGAAATAGGAAATTACACAGGTATTTGCATTTCAATCTATAATTTGCTAAAAAAATATAATAATAGGATTTAATTAAGAACAATACGAAATATTTTCATCAGGTGTATTCGATTACAATTGTTTCTACGTATTTAATTGCAAAAATCAGTAAAAAATTTAAAGTATTACATGGTAAGTTTATTACGGAAAAAATGTTGGACTGGGTAGGAATCCAACGCACGATCCTCGGAACACGGGGCCAGCGGTTTACAGTCGAGGCTGATATGGCATATTACAGTGATATTACATATAATGTAAGATGATAAGACGTGATCATTGAATTTTCAGCGTGAATCTGTAAAAATATTGTCAATGCGACCAGATGTATTTTGCGTTATTCTCGTGTTTTCTGATACTGTTTGTATAAAATCGAAGGAGTCCATCATTGAAATGAATTCTGTTTTCTATTATTTTTTTTAACAATTCCATATTCAAATCTCCAGAATAAATATCAATTTATTCTCCTCAAAAATATTTGTCAACAGTTCAAACCTAAAAGGTGTTTCATTTAAAAAAAATAATTGAGGTGATGTCTGTAGCTTTGTTGCTGTTGGTAATTTTCAACCATCAATAACTTAAAAAAGTACCTTTGATAAGACTGTACATTCCATACAATCTTCCCATTCAATTTTTTTTTATCTCTAGAGGATCAGAGTGTTACCTCTGGTCAAAATATAGAAGGACACCTGGTACTTATATATGATTTTAAGAGGGAAAGTACTGCGTGAGAATCCAAAATTATCTTTCAATTAATTATTATTCCAATACTCCCAGTCAATAGAGACTAAAAAAATGGCACCTAGAAAAAATAGGATTTAATTTTTTTGTTCTTTGGGTCGGCGATTCTGAATTTTTCACTTCCCAACAAAAATCTCACCGGAAATTCCTCTATTTTGAAAAAATGGCGCCAAAAATGATTTTCTTTCAAAATAACTCAATTTTTATAGGAAAATGGCTTGGAATATGCAAAAAAAATAAACAAAAAAAGGTCATTAAACGTCTTTTTGACAGATCAATCTTAAAGGCGCTCTGAGACGCAGTCATTGAAAATTTTCCGCTCTGAGTTCTTTTGAGCTTCGACCGAATGACGTGAAATTTACTGAGTAGGTCAGGAATCGGTCAATGAACAAAAGTGACAGCGCCGCTGTTTGTTTTTATCCTGAAGGTGGATGCCATCCCTTCTCGGGGGTAGAAATTTTTCACTCAAAATAACCCCGAAAAGGGATAGAGGGATAAATTCTATGTAAAAAATACTCTATGAGGTTCTTTCGATATTAGATATTTCTTTCGATAGTTCTTTCGTTTTTCGCAAATACCTCGAAAACTTAAGAAAAACTGAAAACGTAAGAAACCACTGAGTTTTTTTTTATGATTGCGTTAGGTCCAAAATAAAGTGAGTTACGGCTCGGCGAAGACAACAACTTGTTGATGTTTTCAACGTTAAATAACGGAAAACTGACGTATTTTTCGAGAAAAACTTAAAGAACATGTTTTGTAGTACTTGGACAGACCTGTAAAATGAGCACTGTTACTTTAATATTGCGGTATAACTAAGAGAGATACGATGCAAAAACGGTGGGCCGCTCACTTTCTTGAGAAAAAATTAGCGTTAAAACCCCCGCCAGAATGGATACTGACCGGTCTCCCTTTACAAATTACTTTATTTTAGTATTACTTACGTAATCCGAAAGTTTGGCAGGGTTAGAATACGTTTTTTTTGCATTTTTTCTTTAAGGAAGGGGTAGTTATTACTTACATCGGACGATTTTAATAAATTTTTTGGCAATATATACACAAAAAAGGTAACACTGAGTGTTTAGGCAACTTTCGTCCTATCTCAATTATCCCCGTCACATCTAAGATTCTTCAGATCGTATTAGAGATAAGCTCGTGGCATACTGTGAGAAATACTCAATATTTTCCGTCTCACAATTCGGATTCAGGAAAAATAAATCCACTTCTAAAGCCATTCTCAAATTGCTGGAGGACGCGGTCGAGGGCCTTGATAACGGTTTACAAACAAATGCTGTTATGTGTGACCTTCGATTGCGTCCGTGTAGATATATTATTGGAAAAACTCGAACACTATGGAATTAGAGGAGATGCCCTCAAGCTGTTCTTATCTTATTTGCCCGATAGAAAACAGATTGTTTCTCTTAAGAGTGTAGAGTCTAGTACTCTCCCAATAATAAACGGAGTTCCACAGGGATCGGTTCTGGGGCCTTTCCTTTTCCTGCTCTATATAAACGATATTATAAACAGTACTTGTATCTTGTACGCGGATGAAACCACTCTGTTGATTGACACACTGACTTGGACAGAGCAAATGAATGGTTTTCCGCAAATAAATTGAAACTAAATGAATCTAAAACGCAAAGATGGCTTATCAGCTCGGAGAAATGGTCCCCGAGATCCGAGCCTGTCAGACTGCTTGGCTTCGTTCTCGAAACAAACCTTAACTGGCGCCGCCATGTCGAGTCGGTCTGTTCCAGATTCTCGTCCCAGATATTTGCCTTGCGGCAATTGGAAACGTGCTTGTCCAGTTAAATTTTGTCGTTCTCAATCTGTGACTAAATGTACTGGATCGTATATATCGTGGTCAATAAAGTAAAGTATTAAGTATAATAAGGTTTCCCAATTTTGATCATTATCATTACTGTCATTGATCGTCGCTAAAACTAAACCGCCACATATTTCTAGGCAATCAACTAGAGTTAATTGGAGCAAAACTGATGAGGAACACGAAGAAATGTATACTCAGCAGCAAGCGCAAATTAAACAGGGCTGGTCCCTATTGGCTACACTGCACTGTGTATTATTACCAGATAAAGTATAGCAATATATTTTATATGATGATTTTATTCTAAGGAAGTGTGTTATTTAGGTTATTGAACATGGCGCTAAATACTTCAAGAGGCCGCAAGTTGAAATGATGGCTAAAAGGTGGCAACATCATTGCGTGGAAGTCAGAGAAGCTGCGCAAACTCTGTTACTGGCCGAGCTGTCAAGGTAGGAATATTTAATCAATCCCATTTCCCTAATACCTTATACTGTAGCGGTGAGTGCAAACCTTGGGTCGATGCTTAACATAGGAGAGTACAGAACTGAAAATTATGCGCGCGAATCATAGCGATTTATTAACAATGACGCCAAGAAAACCTACCTATTTGTAGTGTAACTAAATTTTTATCTTTTTGTCGTAGCGTATTAAGTACTACAGATAGTTTAATTAAATTAGTTACATCAGTCATTATCCCTCTTCTGATATCAAAATTCGACATATTAAATTTAAATGGACATATTAAATGTCTATTGTTATTTAGCAGTGGCGGCTCGAGGTCTTTTAAATCGGGGAGGCTAATCTTATAAGTATGGTTACCAGTGACGTGCGGACGTTTCAAGTAAGGGAGCGAATTCTTAGAAACCTACCTATTTGTTGTGTAACTGAATTTTTTTTTGGCGTAGCGTATCAAATACTACAGATAGTTGAATTAAATTAGTCACATCAGTCATTATCCCTCTTCTGATATCAAAATTCGACATATTAAATTTAAATGGACATATTAAATGTCTATTGTTATTTAGCAGTGGCGGCTCGTGGTCTTTTAAATCGAGGAGGCTAATCTTATAAGTATGGTTACCAGTGATGTGCAAACGTTTCAAGTAAGCTGTCCCTTTATAGTTTCAGTGTTTCACCAACAGTGGAGTATGTGAAACCAAAAAATAAGTGATATTTTTTTATGATTTTACGCGGCCTCCCGCAAAATGTTTTTATCTTGGTATATAAAACAAAAGTCTAAAATTTCTACCTCCTAAATTGACCGCAACCCCTTTTTATTCGCCCTTTCGGGGGATTTTGGACATTTTTAGGGGAAGATCGTTAAAAAAAATTGTGAATGCAAATATGCATGTTTAAATACATGTTAATGTGTTCGTATGTGTGTATGCAAGTAAGTGTATGTGTATGTAAGCGTGTGTGTATGTAAGTGTGTGTGTATGTGTGTGTATGTATGTATGTGCGCGCGCGTGCCTTATTACGCGTACGTTAAAAAATCACAGAATGTTGATATGAAATCTACATGTTGATAAATAATTCCCAATACTTCCCCTAAAAATGTACAAAATACCCCAAAATGGCGAAAAAAAAGGGATTGCGGTCAATTTAGGGAGGTAGAATAGAGAAACTGAATAAAATTTAGGTTAAGAATATTTAAATTATATAATATGAAATGACTAAAAATAAGTTCTTTTCAAAAATGACACTGGAATGCACTGATAGTCTTTCAACTGTTAATTTCAATGCACTCTTCGTAAATCTCATGTTCGCGGTTTATTGGTGGTCTTGTCCTTGGAAGTGAACACTCCCGTAACTGATGTTCAGTTTGGCAACGATGTCCCATAGAGTTATGCGCCGATTTCCCTCCACAAGATTTCGGACAGCCTCGACGTTGGCTTCGGTAACACTTGCTCTGGGTCGGCGAGCGTCGCTTTCATTCTCAACCTTTTCACGGCCTCCAGTAAGGTAGATTTCTCCTGTAAATCTATGCCGGTACGGGGGTCGATAAACTTCAGAAAGGTGGTCCTAAAGGTGGTTCAAAAGGTGGTTCCAAAAGATGCACTTCCATCTCGCTCATGGTTCTGTTTCATACGAATAACCAAAAAATACAAACTTTACTCTTACCGAATTTTAAGATTTTGTAATTTTTGACCACCCCGCATAATAAACATAATTTTTGTCGACATTACTTTAAGCAAGTAAAAACTTTTTTAAATAATAGCGTTTTCCCGAAAACTAAACATTTTTTTGAGATTTTGTAATTTGTTACCACCCCGTATAAAACATATGATTTTTGTAGACGTCATTACTATTTTTTGGACAAGTAAAAACTTTTATGAATAATATTTTCTTTTTATAATTTTTGACCACCCCGTATAATAAACATAATTTTTGTCGACATTACTTTAGGCAAGTAAAAACTTTTAAAAATAATAGCGTTTTCCTGAAAACTAAACATTTCTTGAGATTTTGTACTGTGCGACCACCCCGTATAAAAAACATGTTTTTTGTCAAAGAGTAAACTGATTTTTGATCACCCCGCATAGAAACAATTGTGGCAAAATCATCATTAGTTTTTTATACGTGGTGATCAAAAAGTACAAACTTTACTCTTACCGAATTTTAAGATTTTTAAATTTTAGACCACCCCGTATAATAAACATAATTTTTGTCGACATTACTTTAGGCAAGCAAAACTTTTGTAAATAATAGCGGTTCCCGAAAACTAAACATTTTTTTGAGATTTTGTAATTTGTGACCACCCTTTATAAAAATATTATTTTTGGCGATGTCATTACTATTTTTTGAGCAAGTAAAAGCTTTTATAAACAATAAAAATTTTTCGACAATGTATAATTTTATACGTGGTGATCAAAAGGTACAAACTTTAATCTTACCGAATTTTAAGATTTTGTAATTTTTGACCACCCCGTATAATAAACATAATTTTTGTCGACCTTGCTTTAGGCAAGCAAAAACTTTTATAAATAATAGCTTTTCCCGAAATGTAAAATTTTTTTGAGATTTTGTAATTTGTGATCACCCCGTATAAAACATATGATTTTTGTCGTCGTCGTTACTATTTTTTGGACAAGTAAAAACTTTTATAAATAATAGCGTTTTCCCGAAAACTAAATTTTTTTTGGGATTTGGTAATTTGTGACCACCCCGTATAAAATATATGATTTTTGTCGACGTCATTACTATTTTTTGGGCAAGTAATATTAACGGAATTACTACTTATACTTGAACAGTTTTGATATTACAGGTAAAACTAATATTCGTAAGATTAATAATTAATAAACACTAGCGGCCAAGTGGCCCAGGCAGCTTTCACGATCGGGAATTATGCAGTGAATGCTGTCAGGCATTCTTTTTTATTCAAAAAATTATAAATAAGAAACAATTCAAATAATAAATTCATTATTCAAATTCATCAGTTTACTCCTTTGAATGTGTATGCTGCTGAATGTATATTCTTAAAATGCGGCCGCTCATTAGCCAAATCAGAATCTCTTATTTAGTGATTTATGATTTCATTTTTGCTATCATAATTCACAATGGGAACCTACTCGTGTTGAATATACTACAAATTCGATTAAACAATTCGAATTTTTATAAGTTCATCCTAAATAAATTCGATTATATATCTCGCCCGGTGTCGACTCTCTTAGGATAGGACCGCACCGGCTGAGCGATATGTTTATTGTCTATGGTAGACGTATTTAATCACCTTCAGGGCGAGACGGTTTCGACAACTGTAAAGTATTTATGGGCTGCTTTGACGGCCCTATGAAAGGAATAATATGTAGAGGTTTGTTAGTTAGTTTAGAATAATATACGTTTGTAGCCTACACTTGTTCTTTTATTTTATTTATCGTTGAGCATTCGTTTACACTCGAATTATTAAATTTGATTATGAAAATATCCCGATTATTCCCATCACTACTAGCAATGCGCCACCTCTTCCGATATAGCTGCACTGAATACACCCCACTCCCCAGTACTCTTCACGCCGCTAGCAAGGCCGAGCGCTGCGATATCTACATGTATTGCGCGTCACTCGATCGCGACACCGCTGTCTTTTGGCCTTGAACGAAAACTTCTAACTTGGTCCCCATATACTCTTGTCTAAACTTAAACATTTCCAATGTTAAAATCAGTCCCGATTATATTTCATACACCCTTAGTTTACGTGTTCATAAACTGTAAACTCTTATTACAGAATGGGTCCCAAAGGAAGAAAGCAACTAGTCGAATCCTGGGCCCAATACCTACCACTGTATACTCAATCGGAAACTATTAACCAGCAGGCGAATTCTCCCCCATTGCAAAATAATGGTAACTCTGGACCACCGTCTCATTCCCCTGATCCAATAGTAAGATCATTTTATCATTTTATATAATTAGGGAGTTGCGTTATAAAAAATATCTATCTATTGGTCTATCTATCTAATAAAGGATGAAGAATTTGAGGAGGAAGAAGAAGAACAAATCAGAAAACCATCTAGTTTGTCTGAACTGAAGAGAAAACAATCGACTGCCGTTATATTACTCGGCGTGATTGGTGCGGAGTTTGGTCAAGACATCACTAGCACGGATAACAGCAAAAAACGGTCCAGTGAAGACAGGAGGAAAAGTTCTGTTGTAGAAGGCTTTGGTAAGAATTTTATAGCTGAATTTATCCACTGTGAGAATTCTTCTAAGAGGCCTTTGCGAACACTAATTTCATGAAGGTTATTATCGCCAAAGACACCATAACAATCGATGCCTACATTTATTTGGGTGATCAGTGATCAGAAAGATAACATGCGGCAATCGCAATTTATGGTGGCGTCTTGTTGCGTACTTGATTGTTGCCTGTATTGGTTCTGTTTTTCCGTGTTGCCTTTTGTTTATTCAAATAGTGTGTCTTAAAATATCGGTGTTGAGCTTTTTATTATATTACTTTTTCCCCGTTTTCCTTGTGTAAAGTTCATTATTATGGCTATGGATCATAACTATTGTGACATGATTCGTGTTGCCTTTCAGTAAAACCTGTTTACTACCATCTAGGTAACCATACAACCAAATACCATACCATAATACCATAATGGTGCAGAAAAAATATTATTTTATTACTGTGTGCATTTTAAATTATTACACAACTAATTTAACGACCTACGCCCTTCTCTATCGTCGGTAAATATAGATTCTTTTCAAGGCCCCGGAAATAACAATTTGGCAAGACTGACTTCGATGGCGTTGTCCCATTTATTACTAGCCCCTTCTTCCCCGAAATTACCGGCACACATTCCATTAAGAAGGGCTGCTATCGACTTGATTGGTAGAGGTTTTACAGTGTGGGCGCCTTTCTTGGATATCAGTAAAGTGTTATTAGGTAAGTTCTACAGGTAGTATAAGCCCGATAAAGAGAGAAAGTTGCGCTAGGCTAGGCAGAAGGCACTTTAATGTGCGTTGTAAAAAGTTAAACTTTGTGTTTCTACCACAAAGCAACACTTTAACCTGAAGCTGCCAAAAGATGAAAAAATAAGAGGGTTTTTATTGAAAATAAATATCTATACTGTAAAATTACAATACAGAAAATAAAATTGATACTAATACCAAAGTTTACGGAATAAATAACACTTGTGTCACGGGCAGTTTGTATTCTCTTTTAAGTTCGGAGTTCTAAGAGATGCCCACTCATAAATCATAGCACGGATATTACTGGCGACATTTATGGGGCCAGTCTCTGTTTTCCACCAGGTGTAACCTTCGGTTTTAATACCAGGGTTGTTCCGAACGCACACTACAAAAAGGGATTTTTTGTTGAGACAAATCGGTTGAGACAAATCGGTTCATAAATTCGATAGTCCACCATATATTGGAACCGCCAATTTGAGTGTTTTAAGTTTGAGTCAAAAATTGTATTGCGTGACCTTAAACAACGCGAAGTTTCAAGTTTGAGACAAATCGGCTCATAAATAGGATAGACCGCCATTTTGATTATATCAAATTTGAGTCAAAAATTGTATCGAGTGACCTTAAACAACGCAAAGTTTCAGGTTTGAAAAAAATCGGTTTATAAATAAGACAGTCCGCCATTTTTATTTTTTTAAAGTTTGAGTAAAAAATTGTATTGGGTTACTTTAAACAATGCAGTTTCAAATTTGAGACAAATCCGTTCATAAATAGGATAGACCGCCATTTTGAATATATTCAGTTTAAGAAAAAAAATGTATTCAGTGACCTTAAACACCGCAGTTTCGAGTTTCAGACAAATCGGTTCATAAATAGGATAGTCCGCCATTTTGAATACGCCATTTTGATTTTTTTAAAGTTTGAGTTAAAAATTGTGTCAAGTAACCCTAAACACCGTAAAGTTTCGAGTTTCAGACAAATCCGTTCATAAATAGGATAGTCCGCCATTTTGAATACGCCATTTTGATTTTTTTTAAGTTTGAGTTAAAAATTGTGTCAAGTAACCTTAAACACCGTAAAGTTTCGAGTTTGAGAGAAATCCGTTCATAAATGGGATAGTCCGCCATTTTGAATACGCCATTTTGATTTTCTTAAGTTTGAGTTAAAAATTGTGTCAAGTAACCTTAAACACCGTAAAGTTTCGAGTTTGAGAGAAATCCGTTCATAAATAGGATAGTCCGCCATTTTGAATACGCCATTTTGATTTTCTTAAGTTTGAGTTAAAAATTGTGTCAAGTAACCTTAAACACCGTAAAGTTTCGAGTTTGAGAGAAATCGGTTCATAAATAGGATAGTCCGCCATTTTGAAAGCTCGCCGGTGTCGCAACTGTTAGTTATTCCGTAAACTTTGGTGTAAACGATTAGTGGAAGTTGAACGTAAAGGAGATAGAGTGTGATCAAGTGCCTTGGACAGGGGAGCATCCTTGGACCACTCTTGTTTATAATTTTTAAAAACCATATTAGGAACATAATTTCAAATAGAAATTAAAATGACTTCAAAAAACAACATATTGTTAATTATGCAGATGACATTGGGTTCGGATTATATTGACATAATAGAAAGTACCTAAGCAACATGCTAATGAAGTTAATTAGACAGTGTTTTTGGAGAACAAACTAATTTTAAATGAAGAAAAAAAAACTGATTGCATATTGTTTCAAGTAAATAATCTAACTGACACGCCAAATAACATTGTTAGATAATGAAAAAATAAGACTTTCCATCTCCGTGAAAATTCTATAGATACTTTGACATGGAATACATATATCGATTCTTTGATTAGCAAATTATCAGCAATCAGTTATGCCATCCGAATTTTTAAAAAATCAAATAGATCTAGAAGTTACCCTAAAGCCGGGTCTAGATTATCGAACCGAACCTCGAACTGATCGCCGAGCAGAGCTTTGTCTCTACGTGCGGACAATTTTCCAGCGAGCCGAACCTCATGCATTCGCGAACGTCCGTGTGATCCATACTGTGCTTCCGTTAAAGCTGTGTAGTACTGTACGGCGGATGAATACACACGCGATGGACAGTGATAAATTAAAATTAGCTGTTTAGCATTCCAAACAAAACAATCTCTTTATTTTCGTATGCCCCAATTAATTGAAGACACTTTTCATCCACTCCATACTGTGGCACTACACCTAATGCACAAACATTGAAGCTTGTACGTTCTTGCCACGGTTCGCGGCGAGGCTTACAGCGTCGTCCAATGAGCTTCGGGCCGAACATTGTAACATCTTTTGATGTTTCGTCGAGATACCGACATAGGATGGATCGCTGCGTACCTGTACCCGAACACGCGACGTAGTTCGGCTCGCGGCTCGGCTCGATAATCTAGACCCGGCTTAATATAATGTAAAGTTCGACTCCGCACTGAACTTGACAGAATTTTTGTATGTCAGAAACTGGGTAAGAATAATGTTTCATATGAAGGCTGCAGATTCGGAGGCAAATTTAAAGCTAATTCAGTATTAACAACTGTTATCTATATTTATGAATGTATGAAATTCTTAGTTAACAATCAAAATTATATTGATGACTATAGAAAAAACATAAATAAAATACTTAGAATACATAAAAAAATTGTTTAGAAGTTGTTTGAGAATATACAACCATTTACGAATTACCATTAAGAAAAGAACAATCCAATAGAGTATCTTTAAGGTCCTTACACACTTTTCTTTGTGATTTGGAACCACATTTATTAGGTGAATTTCTCATGTCCCTAAACCTTAGAAAAACTAGGCTAGAATTTTGTCAGTGTGAATGATGAATAAGTGTATTGATAATGTTTTTTAATTTTTTTTTGTTTCCCAGATTTTTTGAATGACACAATCATCTGTTGAAATAAACAATTTGCTTACTTACTAGTATTATCAGCATGTTTAAAAAATTATGTATTATTTTAGGACTTTTAGAACTATGCTCTGAAGCGGATCGGTTGGTCCCAAATATGACCTATGGTCTGCCACTGACTCCTCAAGCCGATTCATGTCGGACTGCCAGACATGCGTTAACATTAATAGCGACCGCTCGGTAAGATACCCGTGTCTTCCAATTGGAATTTTAGTATCGCTAATATAAGAGAAAGATAATAAGGGAAAACAAAAGTATTATTTTAATTTTAGACCGGCAGCATTTATAACGACCATGGCTAAAGAAGTCGCGAGATACAACGCGATGCAACAGAATGCGCAAACCTTAAATATTAACATGAATAATAACGTTTTGCATAAAGCTAAACCGGAGATTTTGCGAGGCGTCGAGTTACTGATAGAAAAAATGCAAAATGAGATGTCTGATCTTCTTGTTGAGGTAAGAATATACAGTATTTAAAAATATGATTCTACAACCTAACCCAGAGCCAACCCAAAATTTTCTGAATTTTTTCAAAAAATTTTGAAAAAACTGAATTTTGAAAAAAAAATTGAAAATTTTTTTCGAATTTTTTCAAAAAATTTTGAAAAAATTTTTCAAAAAAAAAATTTGCTTCTGGGTCTTGTTTCCAGAATATATTTTCAAAGAAAAAATTTTCCAAATTTTTTCAAAAAATTTTGAAAAAATTAGATGTCTGATCTTCTTGTTGAGGTAAGAATATACTGTATAAAAATATGATTCTACAACCTAACCCAGGCAGCATGGTGGTCAAAATTTTCTTATTTTTTCAAAAAATTTTGAAAAAACTGAATTTTTAAAAAAAAAAGTGAAAATTTTTTTAGAATTTTTTGAAAAAATTTTGAAAATTTTTTTAGAATTTTTTCAAAAAATTTTGAAAAAATTTTTCAAAAAAAAAAATTGCTTCTGGGTCTTGTTTCCAGAATATATTTTCAAAGAAAAAATTTTCTAAATTTTTTCAAAAATTTTTTCAAAAAATTTTGAAAAATTTAGAAAATATCAAGAAATTACTGATTAGATATCTTGATTTCACTCGTCATGTGCAAATCATAGTATTCGTAGTTTCTTGCAAATAATTTTACAATTATTATTATTATTACACCGAATTATGCAGATCAAACGCAGAACTCTGGATATTACTTTAATATTTTTTATTTCAATTGTTTGTTTTAATATTTTTTTTTTATTTCTTATCTTTATAAAAATATATAAACACATTTTATTTTATTTGAATAAACTTATTTGTAAAATAATTTTTTTCTATTTGAAAAAGGTATGGAATTTCCAAAAAATCTGAATCTTATCGTAATATTTTTTTATCAAAAATATAGATAATAACGTGTGTGAGTGTGAAACTCAGAACTCTACAATATTTACTGCGTCTTCTAGATTTTTTTGTAATAAAAAAATTATCTCCACTCAGCTTATAGTTTTTTAGTTGTTTACAAAACACCGTTTTATTATCAACTTGCGCGAATTTTTTAGGTTAAGTTCGCCATGCAGGCGCAAGTTGAAAGAAATTGAAACTCATATTTAAATTTCATTTCATATACGTCCATATATTTTTTTTCACTATTTACCATTTTCAATTGTCTATTGATGAAAACTCGATTTATATTTGCATGAAAATTTAAAATAAAAAATTTGCACTTTGCTGAAATGTAATATTAAATAATATGTTACATTACCAATACATTTTTATCTAGTTAATGGATATTATTCTCCACTGCCTGGATCCTAGCCAATTAAAAAATAAAGGATTACAGGATGTTTTCCCTGCAGTTTGCAGATTTAACCAGGTATCCCACTGCCCGGCAACAAGAAGAATAGCCGGTAAGTTGACCGACTTATTGTTTTAAAGTTAGAGTAAAAAGGCACTTTTTGTGTCACCCTGTATAATATGGACATTTGCCTAGCTTTTTTTTAATTTAATCCTCTGCGAAATTCTCTATAAATTTAGTTATTAGATGAAAAAAAAATTAATCAAATCGATTATTATGCCCAGCCCTAATAATAATATATTAAACTGTTTTAAGCGCCATAGAACGTATTTGTTTTGGTTTTAGTTGGCTCTCACCTAGGAACATTGACTTTGTACGAGCTCCGGCAAGGAAAATGTACAACAATACAAGCCCACTCATTCGCTGTTACGGCGTTGGCGTTCAGTCCCGACGGTAAATTTCTAGTCAGTTACGCTTGTGGCGAAAATAAACTCAGTTTCTGGCAAACTAGTACAGGTATGTTCCAACATTTAGAGTTATAGTTAACTTATTATCGCCCGTTAGTTTAACTATAGGCTTAAAAGAAATGCATATTACAATTCATTTTGGAGCTCGCGTAAGGTTTATCTTAGGACTGATTATGTTGGCAATGGAAAGCTGCTTCAACAAACGACTGCATGGCTGCTACGGAGCTTGAAAGCTCCACAGATTTATTTATTCGTGCAGTCTTTATGGATTTTTTCGATTTTAATGTCTATGTTTTCGAGGTAGCCGAATTCAAATCCGATGTCAAATTGTCCAAATTGACACTTGACAGCTGTCAATTAGCTGTCAAAGCGCATTTTTTAAAATTTTTAAATAATTTATTTTTTCGATTTTAATGTCTAGGTTTGTTTTCGAGGTTGCCGAATTCAAATCCGATGTCAAATTGTCCAAATTGACACTAGGCAGCTATCAATTAGCTGTCAAAGTGCCTTTTTTCAATTTTTAAATAATTTATTTTTTCGATTTTAATGTCTAGGTTTGTTTTCGAGGTTGCCGAATTCAAATCCGATGTCAAATTGTCCAGATTGACACTTGACAGCTGTCAATTAGCTGTCAAAGTGCATTTTTTTAAATTTTTAAATAATTTATTTTTTCGATTTTAATGTCTAGGTTTGTTTTCGAGGTTGCCGAATTCAAATCCGATGTCAAATTGTCCAAATTGACACTTGGCAGCTATCAATTAGCTGTCAAAGTGCCTTTTTTCAATTTTTAAATAATTTATTTTTTCGATTTTAATGTCTAGGTTTGTTTTCGAGGTTGCCGAATTCAAATCCGATGTCAAATTGTCCAGATTGACACTTGACAGCTGTCAATTAGCTGTCAAAGTGCATTTTTTTAAATTTTTAAATAATTTATTTTTTCGATTTTAATGTCTAGGTTTGTTTTCGAGGTTGCCGAATTCAAATCCGATGTCAAATTGTCCAAATTGACACTTGGCAGCTATCAATTAGCTGTCAAAGTGCCTTTTTTCAAATTTTTAAATAATTTATTTTTTCGATTTTAATGTCTAGGTTTATGTTTTCGAGGTTGCCGAATTCAAATCCGATGTCAAATTGTCCAACTTGACACCTGGCAGCTGTCAATTAGCTATCAGTGTCTTAAAAAAAGTGAAAATCTTATTTTCATGCTGTGACTTTATGCTGTTTAGGTAACTCAGTTCGTGTGTGACGTGAATACAATAATTCGACAATTGGCAGCTGTCAACAGGCTGTAAAATGGCATAAAATGGTTATAAAACAAAAATCTTCAGCTTTTGTTATGACTATGTTTTTTAGTATAACAAGTCATAACAAAAATTGAAGATTTGTATTTTAAATACCGCAAAGTTTCAAGTTTGCGCCAAATCGGTTCATAAACAAGAGTCTGCCATTTTGGATCCGCCATATTGATTTTTCTTGATCACTGTCTTATTTATGAAACAATAAGATAATGATTCAGATTTCACTGTTTTCAGTTTAGTTCACAGTTGTATTGTGCAGATACAAGATATAATACCCGGCAGAGAATGTGGATTTAGTTTTCACTCGATTTTTCGGCTTTTCGTCTTGTCGGTCGTGATTGACGTGAATTGATTAGGTACCTACGTACCTTACATATTTAAATATTTCTTATTTTTTTCGTAATATTCGTATTTTATTATTTTTTGCGTTGTTAATATTGGCGAGATAATCAGGTGAGTGTGAAACTGTGCGAGTCTTGGTACGTTCTGTACTTCTTTTCAAACACTTAATTATGCTTTTTAGGTAACTAAGTTCATACATGATGTGAATACAATAATTCGACAATTGGCAGCTATTAACAGGCTGTCAAATAGCAGTTACAAAACAGCAATCTTTGGTATTTGTTATAACTATGTTTTTTAGTCATAACAAGTCATAACAAAAATTGAAGATTTTTATTTTCTGATCATTATTTGACAATTAGTTAACAGCTGTCAACTGCCGATTTCATAAAACTAACATCATATTTGAATTCAGCGACCTAAAAGACATGCGAGTTATAAAACAAAAACTGAAGATTTTTGTTTTATAACTGCTATTTCACAGCCTGTGACAGCTGCCAATTATTGTGTTCACATCATACATGAACTAAGTTACCTAAACAGTATAAACTCGTAACATAAAAATAAGATTTGCACTTTGTTAATGCACTTTGACACCTGTCGAGTGTCAATTTGACATCGGATTTGAATTCAGCAACCTCAAAAACATGAACCTAGACATTAAAATCGAAAGAATAAGTTATTTAAAAATCTATAAAGACTGAGATCTGGCAACGGCGATTGTTCCTTTAGGCCGTCAGTCAATTCGTATACATTTTATACGGACATTAAACCATGTTTTCCACTCGGGCATTTTTTAAGAAATTCGTTAATCTTCCGACGATGTTTAATTTCTAATACTGGTGTTATTAATCTTTAGGTATGTTCGGTTTGGGACAATCTCAAACGAAGAATATAAAATCTTACAGCACCGCGCCTATAGCGGACGTGGCGAGATTAAATCCCATGAGACTGGCGAGGCTGATATGGATAAACAACAGGACGGTCACGTTAATGTTGGCGGACGGTTCCGAGACGCGCTTCAATGTATAACAATTAGGCCATTATGTGTAAGATTGTGGCCTTTCCTACTAATGTTGTTCTTTCAAATTTATAATCTTATGAGTAACATAAAAAACTTTAAGTCATATATATATATATATATACATAATACCATAGAATTCAAAATGATATGTTGTACAGTTTACTTTCAGCTGCGGTAGTCGTTAAGAACAAAATTTCTCCTTTTGTGATAGTAACTGTTAAGATGAACGCGGAAATTGAGTTGCGTGTAGTTTATTTTAGTTGTGCATTTAAATAGTGTAGATATTAAAAAGGAAGCAGATGTGTTTGTTATCGGTATTACTTATAATAATAAAAAAATATATAGGTAGGTACATTTTCTCGTTTTTTTTATCAATAAATAATATACAGGGCGAGTCATTTTAATCTTCGGATGAAAATGTCTCCTCCAGACAATGAAAAATCGACAAATGGCCCAGGCGAAAGTTGTTTGGTTTGAAGGGGGACATTTTTTACCCTTTACCCCTTTGACCTTGGGTCAAGGGTTCAAGGTCATTCAAGGTCAACTTTGTTGCTTTAAATGCAACCCCCCATTTTTTTCATTGGCGATCGATTGTACGTAAAAAAACATGAAACTTTTGTCCGAACAATTTTTTTCCAGAACGCACATGTCCCGGAATAATTCAGTTACCAAGATTTGAATTCTCAAATTTTCTTGTTCTTTTTAATGGCGAATCGTAAGCTTGTTCAAAAAACCATAGAAGACAAAAAGTCTGCAGATTTTTTCAAGGAATCAATCACCATTCTTAATTAATTGATTAATTAATTATTTAAAATTAATTAAACAATTAATTTTGAATAATTAATTAATCAATTAATTAAGAATGGTGATTGATTCCTTGAAAAAATCTGCAGACTTTTTTTCATAATTAATTAATTAATTTTGAATAATTAATTAAGAATGGTGATTGATTCCTTGAAAAAGTCTGCAGACTTTTTGTCTTAATTAATTAATTAATTTTGAATAATTAATTCTTCAATAAATTAAGGATGGTAATTGATTCCTTGAAAAATTCTGCACTTTTTGTCTTAATTAATTAATTAATTTTTAATAATTAATTAATTTTGAATAATTAATTAGTTAATTAATTTTGAATAATTAATTAATCAATTAATTAAGGATGGTAATTGATTCCTTGAAAAATTCTGTAGACTTTTTGACTTAATTGATTAATTAATTAATTTTGAATAATTAATTAAGGATGGTAATTGATTCCTTGAAAAATTCTGAAGACTTTTTGTAATAATTAATTAATTAATTTTGAATAATTAATTAAGAATGGTGATTGATTCCTTGAAAAAATCTGCAGACTTTTTGTTTTCCATGGTTTTTCGAACAAGCTTACGATTCGCCATTAAAAATAACAAGAAAATTTGAGAATTCAAATCTTGGTAACTGAACATGAGCGTTTTGGAAAAAAATTGTTCGGACAAAAGTTTCATGTTTTTTTTACGTACGATTGCCATTGTAAAAAAAGGGGGGTTGCATTTAAAGAAACAAAGTTGACCTAATAATAATAATAGCAATAAATCTAATTAAATTTAGTATTTATAATAATAACATTTGCATAATAACATAAATAAATATAGTTTAGCTGCAGATATTTGTAAGAATTGCTATTTCATATTTTTTTGTTTAATATTTTGACACTCATTTCATTTTCTAACACTTCTATGCAATCATGTGCATATATTTATCATTACATAGGGAAAAGATAATGCTTTGTGTACTCTATTTCAAATTGGAAATATTATTATTTTAATTATTATTAACTGTTAGCTACTTCTTGACGATAATATCTAAAATAGTTTAAATGTGTTCAAAAAAACTATAATACGAGCCCTAACACATAAATGTTCAGACATCGACGTTGAGTTTAATGATCATGAAAATTATTAGCACTGTTTAAAGTCTTGTCAGAACCGGAATTTTACGTTTTTGCAGTCAGAAAAAAATATATTTCAAGGAAACGTTGAGTTACTATAAAAATATATATTCACTTGTAATGAAATCTTTAAATGAGATTTTACCTCGGATTTCACCCACTTCAAAAGTTGGATTGAACCGAAACTTTGCGCACTTGTAAAGGACCGATGACAATACATTAATTTGATTAAAAAAATTTCGACAAAAATTTGTATTAAAAAATTTTTAAAAATATTTGCAAAAATTTTGTCAAAAATATCGTTTTTTTTTTAATTTTAATTAAAAATTTTTGAAAGCATTAAAAAAATTTGGTCAAATTCGTCTCAAATTTTTTTTATTAAAATATTTTTTAAAAATTGTTTTTTTTTAAATTTTTGATTGATTTTGAACACAAAAGTTGATTTAATTATTATTGAAGTTGATTTAATGTGAATAATTTACGCGTTATAATATTTTTTGATATTTTTTAAATCAATTTTTTTTTCAAATTCAAATTTTTTTCGATTTTTTGAATTACTTTTTTCGAAATTTTTGAAATAAAATTTTAATTTTAAATTTTCCTAAAATTTTTGAATTAATTTTTTCAAAATTTTTTAAATTAATTTTTTTCAAAATTTTTGTTTCCAGATTTTTTCGATTTTTTGAAATTACTTTTTTCGAAATTTTTGAAATAAAATTTTAATTTTAAATTATCCCAAAATTTTTGAATTAATTTTTTCAAAATTTTTTAATTTAATTTTTTTTCAAAATTTTTGATTCGAGATTTTTTTCGAAATTTTTTTTAACTTCAATTATTGAATCCACACTTCTCCGAGGTATCTGTGTAGATTCGTGATTGTCCAGGTTGTCGCTTACTTTTGGTGACTTTTCTTGTATGTGTGCTGCATGATGTAAGACATGTATAGTCTCTATTGGCTTCTTATTAAGCATTTCAACATTTTCAGTTCTTGTCCTTGTCTTGACATTATCTCTTGTCTATCTAATGTCTTGACATTTGTTCTCGTTTCCTGTTAAAGGGCAATCGGTTATGAAAGAGGGAGCAAAGTCTTCTTCAGTAATAATTAAACGATTCAGAGGCCAGATTCCTGTTTTTTTAAAACTGTTGATTATGTTATTGGCAGAGAAGTTATATAAAAGTTATAAAAATTTTATATAAGAAATTAAACATAATCCCATAAAACGTAAAGTACTATTAATTACCACTTTGGGATGATCAAATAATTTTCCTCAACAACCACCAGCAAGTACGGTCATCAAAATACATGGAAAATAATACTAATTGTCAAATTGATACAGCTGTCTGCGCCATCTCTGTGACAGATACGAAGTCGACGTTCACTTCGGCGGTCGTGGTGCAGCAATTAAACCACTGCTCACTGCAAAACTTATGAATCCCTCTTCTGATTTCTTGCAAAATATTTAAGCCTGACAGTTTCACCGGTCGTCAATCTACCGTTAAATTGTATTTTTAAACAATGTCCAGAACGTCGAATTTATGTGTTAGGGTAACCACTCTCATTAACTGCACTTTCCCAGAGCTCTAAGTCTCTCATGTTACTAACACAAAACGAAGAGTTTAAAATATTGCAGTGCAGAAATCAGTGTGACAATAATTTGCAAATGATAATTATTGTAGGGTGTTGTGTAATCTTAGTTTTGCTTCATTGAATTTCCAGTTTTATATTAGGCGATGTAAACTGGAAATTCGTCTGATCAAATAAAATAGCCTTATATAATTAGATCTGCCTCCTGGGTTGGCCATTAGGCACAGTTTATTCGTATAACAAGTTTTGAAAATGTTTCGTCGAATGAAAATAAAAGTAATAACTTGAGATGAAGTCGCTGCAATGATTTGAGTTTTACATAATTATCTCTAAAGTAGTTCTTATTAGAAAGCGGATATTTTTAGAATACAATATTATTTTTTTAAAGCACTTCATCGTTATATACTTTGTTAGAAAATTATGTTTTTTCGTTAATTGAAAGAGCTCTTCAAGATACACAAGCCTAATGTATATTCGCATTTTCGTTCTCCCACCTTGCTAAATCGACGGTGGCCATGGAACTTTTTTTAGGAACTGAGAAAATATTGATGCTGTTATGTATTCATTTTCCTAGTGATGCAATTTGGCCACGTGGTCTTGAATTGTTTTTTCGTGTGGATTTATGAAATAGTTGCTTCTAAGGTTAACTATTATCGTATATATAATTATATATACATATAATTATATATAACTATAATTTTTGAGCCAGCGATTTTTCCTTGGACTAAAATAATGCATTATTTAATTTATATTTCCGTATATAAATGAAATATTATAGACAAGTTACTCTATAGAACTTTAAACAAAACTTATAAATCCCTCTTCTGATATTTCTTGCAAAATATTTAAGCCTGCTCATTTTATCCATTATCCTTTCATCTTATAATACAAATTAGAAACTGAAATTAAAATGTGCAGGCATTGGTTCAATTTAATACTTAGTGCCCAATTTAATTATATTCTAAAGGGGAAAATATTACTGTGATATTGACGAATAATAACATATACTTTACTTACTTTATTATAGACTTTTGTTCCTAAAAAAGGCGGCTTTTGTGTAAACAATCATAGTCCACTTGTATGTTATCTAGCCGCCATTACGAGCGCATCTATGAATACCCCCATACCTACCAGACGCGAGCATGTCCGACGCCGTACGACCAGAGCCCATAAATACGTGGATCCTGAACGGCGAGGCCATTCCTGACTTTGACATTAAATTCAATTGTACTTAACTTAACATTATTCAAAGGCTTGTAATAAAATAATAAAATTGTTTTTAAAAATAAATTGTTAACGGCCACAAAGTTAACTTGTAGCTGGGGAATTAAGCCTTAAAATAAGTTTTTTGGAGATGCCCGAATTCGAACAATTTTTTTTGCATCATTCTATGAACCTTTAAGGTCGTTCGTGACTCTCTACCAACCTGCTAGACCCACCCTGATCACCGCTGATACAATAAAATACTCCCCCCCATTGTCACCCTCATTTTTAGACGTAATTCTCCCGGAAAATTCATGCCATGGCCGGGAAAATGGGGAAAACTATATCAGTTTTGCGGAAATTGACTCATTTTTATATAAACAAGGTTACCAGTTTCGAATTTTGATTACAAAAAACGAAAAACCAAGAAAATTCTTGGAAAACTGTGGAAAACCTGGAACAATATTTTTTTCGAAATGATCGTGTGATAGGTCGCTATGATGTTAGTAACAACACAAACTAAAAAAAAAATTATTGTCCTTTTTTATATTATTGTAACTTAAAAAATAGTAGACGGATTTTCAATCGGGTTTCAGCATATGAAAACCTAATCTTTTCTCAATGACCCGGTATGTTTTAATCTTCAAAGTCTCCAGCCCAAGTCTATTGTACAGGGTGGTGAAATTCTTATGCAAAATTCGTCGAAATTCGTTTTCACAAGTAAATTTTCTCGATTTTTTCGTACCCCATAAAATTTTAGCCTAGCCGGCGATTTTCACTTTTTATTTTTGCAAAGGCGTTAAAGAACGATTTATAGAAATCGGCACTTTTCGTATTTTTTTGGATTTTCAAAACTCAATCCTGGAAGAAATTGGATTTTTTTGACATCACTGGATGGGTGGTAAAATCTTTGAATGTCCCGTTTTCACAAGAAAATTTTCTCGATTTTTCCGTAACGGTTTTTAAATACCCCATAAAATTTTAGCCTAGGGGCATATCGGCGATTTTCAATTTTTATTTTAGCAAAGGCGTTAAAGAACGATTTATATAAATTAAATATCTATTAATTACGGTTGTGACCGGCGCATTCGCCATTTGTTCTGGTATAACTGGCGATCTTTCCGGTATCTATTCGGAAACCGCAGTCCAATGCCGATGAAACTAGAACGGGACCCACTTGAAAATACCCCTTTTCCAACGAAAAAAGAATCTTCAAAATCAATTCATAACTGGCGGAATAATCGCGAAACATACATACAAAAACATACAATCGACCTACTCCTTTATTGAAGTCGGTTAAAAATTGAGAACATTTTCTTGTGAAAACAGACATTCCTCAATATCAACGAATCTTGCACAATTATTTCACCACTGTATACAATAAATACCCATTTTGATGATTAAAAATGAAGATTGTTGTATCATCGATTTCACTTCTATTCTAAAAATGTCCGCTTTTTAGGCTTAACAACATTTTTCAGTATATTTATTTCCTTGAAATAAGTAGAAGTAATTATTTAGGACCTCAATCATATTTTAAGAGTGATAATAAAGTCTAAAAGTTCTTAAATCCATAATATTTGTTTGAATTATGTTAATATGTTTGAGAATGTTTAAATTTGGAATCACTTAACTACCAACCGTACCAAAACAAAAGTAGATCCTGCATATTTCCCTCGGATATTAATGCATAAAACACTGATGTGAGGTTGGCTTCATGCAAATACAAAATAGCCTAGGAATATGCTCCGTGCACAAAATTAATCTATCTCGATTCGAGTCCTTACTTTAGTTTCCTTTAAAGTGTAGCCACAGAGGACCCTAACAATATAGATACATCAGTGTCTTTGAGCAAAATGTGTCCAAATTTGAAGACTTCGTATATCACATTAGTCTACGATTCAGCCGATGATTGAATGTTTTTTTAATGAAACTTAATTAATTCAAGTGAATGGTTAATGACAATGATATATTTCTGCTGGGTTGCCTATCCAAAATTAGCCAGAATTACCTTAAATTAAATATATCGTAATTAATTTATTTTAATGAATTCCAACTATATTTCATGTAAGTGAATTTAACGTCATTTGAAATGAAATTATGTACATTGTCATTAAGCAATCATTTGAATTGCTTCATTAAAAAAAAAACAGATACCTGCAGGATACAATCAGTTGTCCAATGCCAACTAAAGTATGTTTTAATTTATATAAGGGTATTTTAAAAACAAAGAGCACACACATTTGTGGAAATACTTTAGTACAACCATTGAATGCTTCAGAGATATATAACGTATGTTTTATTTATGCAGTGTACTGATGTTTGCTGCAAAATAATTACACACTATAGTTTTAATTTCATAATAAAATGCAGCTTGCCTCACTTTTAATACCCGCCCTGTCTCAGTTACGATGTATCCAATTTCACCGAGATTTAGATCATTAATCTCGCAATAAAGGTCATTCTATTTTGATCATTTGGACTATAACCAATGTGATGTTTGGCATGTTTTTATTTAAAAAAAGAGTTTTGGGGGTCATATTCATTTCGGAAAAACGGGCTTGGTAAAAAAGCAATATTTGTTTACTATCATTTAGGATAGTTTACCGAAAATAGCGTTTTAAGCTTTAAGACTCGATTGACCGTTGAAAATAACAAACGTTACATTTTATATCTTTAAGGAAAGAAAAAACAAAAATAATTCTAAAGAAAATGCTGTACAAAAACTGTTCAAAATGACCTCCATTTGTTTTTAGACGTACCAATAATGTTTCTCAAATTATTTACGTTTTTATTTTATTACGCAGGATATTCGGATTCTCATTTAAATGGATTATTTCAGCAGATATTCTATTTTGCATTCACATTTGATATGTCCCCAAAGAAAAATATCTAGCCGTGACAAGTCTGGACTATTTGGAGCCCACCTAATAACTCCCCTCTCCCCTATTGTCGATATTTATCATTTAAATAATTTCGTACTGCCAGTCTGCTCACTCTAAACGCGGTTCTGTTTCATTAAACAGCAAATTTAAATACCGTGCTCCATTTTCAATTCGCCTGTATGTTTTTTTGTATGTTCGTCACCTTAGAACTCCGTCATTTCTAAATCAATTTTAAAAATTCCTTTTTTGTTGGAAAGGGGGCGTCTTTAAGTGAGTCCCGTTTTAGTTTCATCGGCATTGAACCTTGGATTCCGAAGATATACCAGGGCGAGTTCACCAGATATACCAGAGAAAATTACAGCCCCAATTTATAGATATTTATTCCCTAATTTATACCTAGCCCGAATTTATAGATATTTATACAGCCCTAATTTACAGACATTTAAATTAATTAAAAAATATTTTCTATCGGATCAAATTGTGACGCTGAAAACCATTCTCGAATCAACTTAATTATCATAAAAATCAGTCCAGCCGTTTAGGCGGAGTTCAATGACAACACACGGACATAGGAAATATCATATATAAAGAAGATATTTATCTGTTATATATCTGGACGTATATACGGAAATGAATCATTTAGAAGTTGTACATGTTCTTTCGCCTTTATTGAGGCTCTTCAGAATAATGTACGATTTATTTAATTGGTAGTTTATACCTGAATTTACCATCAACACCTACCATTCTCACAGTGCCACCTTGCAGAAGAAGTACCTTGCTCTGATTCCTCCCAAAGTTACATTAGACAAACCAACGGACGTATCAACAACAGAGTATACGAACATCGACGTGCCGTCAGAAAATTAGATTCCACCTCATCACTAGCGCAACATAGACCTCGACAAGACAAAGGCTATAGCATGCATCCCTTCCCTAAAAACACGAACGATTCGTGAGGCAATTGAAATCGAGAAGCGTCCCAATTGTATGAACGAAAGGGACGACGGTCTGCGCCTTTCTATTTATTGCCCGGAGATCGTTAATCTCCCGGCTGGCTACCTAGGACAATAATCCTCAGCCGACCTTTCCGCATCAGCGCTTCCCCTTTTTCTTCCATGTTCACTTACAATTGGATACAACTGCTTAAAGCGACAGCACAATTACAAATAAACCTACATTCAAACTTACTACACTAACACTAACTGAATCTTAAAGTTTAAAACGCTATTTATAAACAATACGAAGTTTAACATTAAATATCTCGAGAACCGTAGAAGATAGCGCCTAAATTTATTTTTGAATTCACAGAAAACATCTACAATTATGTAAAAGTATACAGAGTGTTCCATTTAAACATACATAGCTATAATGAATATCTTTTTTGTGAGACATTCAACTGTTTTTCTGTTTACATATTTAAAATATGCAGAAAAAAAATACGGCAATAATTAAAAACAAGGGAGCTGTTGGGCTAATTACTTAACAGTTTTTTCTGTAGAGAAGACGACTTCTTGAAGCATCCACCTCTATTTCCATATAGAATACACGTGACGCCGACGAAAGTAATGTTTGTTCTAGTAAATTTAATCAACAAAATTTATTTTCAAATAAATGCCAATAAAATCGATCCAAATCGGTTAAAATTGGATCCATAATTATTGAGGTAAGGATAAGAGGGGTCCTTAAAGGTGGGCACACTATATATATTGCACTAATTTATACGAATATTGTTTACTTGTTTGCAGTGCATCTAAGAAGAATAAAAAGTTGACTGACCGCCTACACTTGCATGTTCGGCACTAGCCATGGGCGTAGCTTCACCTATTTTTGCCGCACTCTATCTATAGAGTTGGCAATTTGTTCTTTCTAAAGAAACCGTGGGTCTACGTACCGCATTTTTTGCATAGTCATCCATCTTGTATCTTTTCTTCTCTTAAAAATGTGTATATGGAACACTTTCCATCGTTCACTGATATTATATTGTATAACAATCACAGCAAAACAGCACTACATAATCGCGAATATCTCGTTCAATAGTATATACTCAATTGCGAACAACAAATACACAATTGTGTACTTCCTTGTATCTTTTCTTCTCTTAAAAGTGTGTATATGGAACACTTTCCATCGTGCACTGATATTATATTGCATAACAATCACAGTAAAACAGCACTACATAATCGCGAATATCTCGATCAACAGCATATACTAAATTGCGAACAACAAATACACAATTGTGTACTTCCTTGTATCTTTTCTTCTCTTAAGAGTGTGTATATGGAACACTTTCCATCGTTCACCGATATTATATTGTATAACAATCACAGTAAAACAACATCACATAATCGCCAATATCTCGATCAACAGCAAATACACAATTGCGAACAACAAATACACAATTGTGTACTTCCTTGTATCTTTTCTTCTCTTAAAAGTGGGTATATGGAATACTTTCCATCGTTCACTGATATTATATTGCATAACAATCACAGTAAAACAGCACTACATAATCGCCAATATCTCGATCAACAGCAAATACACAATTGTCCCAAATGAAAACAGATAGCATGTCATTACCATAAGTTAAAAAGAGCAGTTCTTTCTGTAGGCAGTCAGTCAACTTTCTATATCTCTTAGAACCATTGTAGATAATTATTTTTATCTTTTTATCCTACATCATGTTTACAAATTGTATATAAATGTTATTTATTTTTAGAGTATGAGATAAGTATATACAATTTATTTTCTTCCTATATATTATATTAAGTACTGTACTGTAATTAATATTTAATGTTAATATCTTTTCTTCAAATTCAAATACAAATGTATTTATTAGTCCGTGAAGTTGCTAAATTATGTTATCCCGAAAACCTCGGAACAAATAACAAAACAAATTTACACCATATTTTTTTTATGTGCCTACTTTGTATTGTACTGTACTTTGTCCTTTAGCTCTTAAACGGTCTCCTTAATTAATTGTGATTCGTGAACAATAGTTTACGTGATAATTGTTACAAATATTATATTTTGAAAATTATAAAGTAAAAATCGAAAATTAAGGAATCATCAGGCTCAAAAAACAATTATTGCGTAAAATATTTCGATGTTCTCTTAAATTTCCTCTAGTATTACAATTTTATTGGGTATAAGTGTGTGTTTATCAATATGCTCCTTCAATCCTATACCAGATCTTATTACATTTCTTATTTATCTCGTATTCAGTTGAATACTATAGTTTGTGTTCAGTTAATTTTTGAATTTTCCATTTTTTTGTATTAGTGAATTCAATCTCATCCCACTTCTGATACCAAATTGTTAAAGTTCGTAAAATAAGTGCCTAACTTCCAAATACAACAAGTCACAACTGTTTACAATGATAAATTACTACCGTACACTTTTAATAACTTGTTACTAGGTCCTGTCTGGGCATTCAAACTAAATACGTTTTTTAGCCTTAGAGTACAGCCTCCTAGTTCAATTGAATCTTCTGTAATTATTATTTTTTGCATATTTATGTTGCTTTTATATGAATGTATTTTCTTCTATACGGTTGATGATGGCAGACAGATGGCATATGAATCGCATATGATCACAAATTTTTGCTTTATTGGCCTCGAAATATCATTAGAAATGTCAGTCTGAAAACATGGGCTTAATATTTTTTTAAACAAATGACGAAAAAATCGCGAAATATTACCAATTGCTTTTCCTTTTCGCTCGTATAACTCGGAAGCTATTCGTTTTAGAACAATCTCGAAGAGGAACAAAATTTTAGAATCAAAACTTACACATAATAGATTGTGTAAAAGTGGAAAAAGCGAGTTGTTTTCCAATTTTTTTTCAGATACTTATATGTTAAGTCCATATTTGGCCAAATATAACTTTTAAATGTGATAATTTTGGCTAAGATTGCCGCTCTATCCCTCGTTGGTGGTGGGGAGAGGGATGTCATTCCATCCCCTTTAAGTAATAAGACTTACCGGCGGTAAAAATCTCGACCAATCCTACGGAATCTAGTTTACCTTTTACATAATTTCAGGACCCGTAAGCTAACGACATCTGGTCGCAAGACAAGAATTAAATAAGATATGGTTACCTTTACGGTTAATTACATGAATAAGTAATGACAATATTTCAGGCGTTTACTGTGGGGTGCCTGTCATCTACATACATGAAGAGAAAACCCCAACGAAAAACCCTTCTAGGCTTAGATCCTTAATTCTCCTAAACAATACGATTATGATATTTCTGAGATACACTTTCTGCATTAACTAGTTAGCTGCTACCGTACTTTGTGGCACATTACGACATGTGTTCCCTATTCGAGTTTTGAAATTAAGTTTAAGCTTGACAGCGAAAACACAGATAAAGCTAAATTACTCACTTCTTACAATTCTTAAACAATAAACCGAATCGACAAAGGCATTTTGGGTCTATATTACACTTCCCGACCATATTTTGAGAGCTGACTGATAGATATTCACATCGTAGAATTTTGTTTCGAATATAAATCTCACAGTGTTTAATAAAAAATTAAATATTTATTATAGCAATTTGAACTCATTTGACGTTTGACGGCGTGACGTCACACAGCAGGTTTCAAGTTGGCAGCATTATTTCTCAGAAGTCTAAATAACCGGGCCCACAGCTGTAGTTTACGAAAAACGTTGAATACTATAATTTGTCCACAACCTTTGTACGTGTTTTTAGAAAAAAATGTCAGTTTCAAAGCATGGACTTAATATTTTATTAAACAAATAGTGAAAAAATCGCGAAACATTACCAATTGCTCTTCCTTTTTGCTCGTATAACTCGGAAGCTCTTCGTTTTAGAACAATTTCGAGGAGGAAAAACGTTTTAGAACCAAATTTAACACATAATAGACTTTAAAAAATATTATTATTACAAATATAAAAAAACAATTAAAAAAAATGGCAAAAGCGAGCTGTTTATTGATGTTTTTTCAAATATTTATTGTATATGTAGTAACTCCATATTTGGCCAAATATAACTTTTAAATGTGATAAGCCATCACATCAAAATCGGTCGTATAATAATTTTGGATTGCTGCTCTATCCCTCGTTGGAGGTGGGGGGGTCTATGGAATATATATATTTTTTTGTTAAAATCGCATTATTTTCATTGCAAGCGCGCAGAACAGGCTTATAAGAAACCTTTGAGACAAAAAACTTACATTGATCATCACTATAATAATAGCTAGTGCTTGAACTTATTTGATTATCAGATCTTATGTAGCTTTTTAATTGTTTATACTTAACCCAAAATAAAGGTCTCTATTTCCCTCTCACGCTACAGAATCCCAGGCTTAGGTGAAATATGAAAAATCTATGACTGAATCTTAAACCGATAAGAAATGTAATAGTCTCTCATGTTATGTATTGTATATAATAAGACAATTTTTAGCAATATATCAATGTTTTATGTACTTGGCGTGTACATGAAGTTCGAATTTAGTCAAATATATATTATCTAAAAACTATTGCCGTTTATGTTTAGTTAATCCTCAAAGACAATCACATCACAAAGATCGATTAAATTTAAAGACTTCTCTTATATGGCAAGTTAAATAATGCCTTTGATATAATAAAAAAATAATCAAAACTTATTAGCTTCATTGGTCAAATATAGTAATATTTTATTTGGTCTACAAGAAATTAGAAATAATTGTCACATCCTGACAGAATTTAGAGACAATGTAAACGTTGCTATTCTATTTACTCAACAGTTCATCAATCCCTTTTGAATTATAATGATTTACAAGGAATTGAAAATACACTCTCAAATCTATAAAAAAATCAAATAATACAATTTATCAATCAACAATCTTACTATCAATTATTAGGCATAGAAGGGAATTTTCTAAATGACAAAATTATGTTCTCAATTTATGTACCTATCGTAATGAAACAATCATTTTTAAGCTTTCACATGAAATAATGTAAATTTTATGTTGAATAATAATGCAAGGAGTTTAACAGTGATAGCGTGGTAATCAACAGCTAGCTGGTTTTATGTGAGCAAAAATTCATATAAAATGAAATGTTTAAAAGTAGTTTGAGTTGTTTAAAATAGTGTAGTAGCAGAATCCCACTGGGAAATTCTTAAGCGCTTTTTAAAAACAAATTTAAGTGAATTCGGTAAATATCCACGACATCAAGTGTAGCGTCTCTAGTCGGCGTTAAAGAAAATTCCACGAGTGTGGCAAGCTGATTTATATAAATAGAAGAAGATTGAAATACGTGAAAGTGAGTAGAAATTCTGGAGATATTAAGTTCCGTAAGGGTCAAAATCCAATAAGAAGGTATAACAAACGTATCAGATATAGCAGTGCTTCCAGTTCCGGATAGTTCCGATAGATGTCCGCGGGTGTACTAAAGAAGTTGGCCATAGTGTAAAAAAGAAAGCGGCGTTCCGGCAGCAGGCGTGATTCCAGAGATCACAGTAAACAAAGCCAGTGTTCGTTAAGTGCTTATAAAAAAATTGTGTTGCGATTCATAAGGTAATGACTATTTAAGGTAATTTTTATTTAAAAATTTGTTTCTGTAGGCTTAGGCCCATGTCAATAGCACAAGGTACGTAGGTTTTGGCGTAGGTTAATCTTAAGTTGATCTGAGCATTTCTATTTATTTTATTGTCTATGCTGATAATCGCACTTCCTGCTGCAATTTGATTTGCAGATATCAATTTTTCTTTGCTGTGTTGTATAGCTTAAATTAATTGTCCTCGTGACAATACAATGCTTCCATATTCAATAACAAATACTTCTCTCTGTGTATTCAGCTTATGTTTTATCTCTCACATATCAAATCTTCCACAGTTATAAATATTACTGGTAACTATTATTGCTGGTTCTACTATATTATTTTGTTTGAACAATGGACTGTATCGAATAACACTTTTAAAAGTAATAATATTGTCTACGAGTATAACAATGTACTCAACATTTGTTCTCTAGAGGTGGCACTATTTCACAGCTTTTATTAAATATTATGGATAAGATCAGGAGGATAACGAAAGGAAAATTAAAGGAAATAATATTTAATATATATGGCTACTAATTTGTGAGTACATTATAGCGGGTTTTCTATTTAAGCACTGTCTATCTAATGTACTAATACTCTACTATCTTACTTACTATTTTTCTATTTTATGTGGTTCGATCTGCCCACAGTTTTTCAAGAAAACCAATTGCCACTTTTAAATATTTCACACTAAGATGATTATATCCATTTGCCATTCCATATAATTTCAATGGTCAAGCACGATAGTCTTTAAAAATCGAGAACCTGATTGAACCTTCTCTAACGGACCATAGAGAACTCATGCTCAGCAGTGAACTTCCATACCTACAGGAATTAAATGTTCATAGAACATTTACCATAGTAATATATTTTTTTACACCATCAGAAAGTAGAGATTTCAACGAACAAAAAGCCCATCGACTTTTTTACAAAAGCATATATTTTGACGCGAGAATTTTCGATTGAAAATTAGGGTGCTTTTTCGATATTAAGTCAAAATAAGGTGAAAAAATTAATATTTTAAATCAAAAAAATTACAATGTGTTTGGGATATAAAAAGGTAAGTTTTTACAAAATTTCTTAAAAAATGTTTTTTTATTATGTAAAAGAAAAATAAAAAACCAAAGACTTGGTTATTTGCATTTTTCACATAAATTTTGAGGTTATGTGAAGACAGTGTAAATACAAAAGTTGTATTACCTACAACTTTGACATTTAACTCTTTTCCATAGGACTTGTAGTTTTGCCGGAAATTGAGGTAAACCGTTTTTTACCCTTAAAAACTCACCCCCTCCACTTCCCGACCTCAGAATGCCTGTAAATTATTTTTCATTTCATTTTTGTTATATTCTCTTCCTTTTCCAATGGGTGTTTCATCCTATACGGCGTACAATATGTATGTGTAGTTGAACGACCAGCAACCCTGACCTACACGATGTTTTTCATTGGCGTAGACATTTTTTTTCTTAGGGGGTGAAAGTAGAAGGTTTTACACACCTCTCATGAACTATTGCTTTCAGGGCGTTACCATTTTTTAGTGGGTGGCTCGCTAGTAGCCATATTTCCCACAAGAAACAAAAATAATATGTACAAAACAGCTAAGTAGCCGTGAAAAATAAACTTTAAAACGGAAAAATAAAATAAATATACTTGCAATTGAAATACAGTCATATTTATTGTGTAAGTAGGTACCTACCTAACCTACCAAATCGTCAACACTCAGCGCCGATTTACTTTGACTCAATGCTTTGACAAAGATCAGAGGTTGTTTGTTAATAGGTACCTACATAACTAAACCGAGACTAAATACAACACATTTTTAAAAATAATTACAAATGCAACACATACCTACCAGCTTCTCATCGCAGGGCGATTTCCAATACACACACTTTTTACAGCCAATCAAAATTAGAGACTGACCTTGAGGTATTTTACCGTCATTGTAAATTTTCATTTCATTCGTGGCTAAGTAGGTACACGGTTTTAATTTTATAAACAGTCTATCAGTCTATCATTTTATAACAGTTTCCTTACATTTTTTAACATATCTATCCTATCTCGTAAATAAAGCGAGGCCTGGTGGAAATCTGCGTTTTTCAGGTTTCATACGAAACAAACAAAAATTTTTGCTAACCGCCATACTTTTCTAACTTATTTTTGCCATATTTTTGCTAACTGCCATTTTTTTATTTCGACTCTGGTAGCGGTGTATACCTACATAGGTAGGTATATAAATAATATATAGGTAGGTAAACGTCTTGCTTCGCCGTGTTGACTCTTTGTATAAGCCCCAGGATAAAAACAATTTAAAAAACGGGACTAAAATTTATCTCTGAATCTCTGAAAATACATAAATACCTAAGTATCTGTACTGAAAATAAATAATTAGTTTATTTTTAGTTACAGGACTTTTTTGTTTCGTCAGAGATACCACCTATCTACACCGCTCAGATAATAAAAATAACCGTATTATCTTGTATCACAATAACATTTAAACAGCACTATATATATATATATATATATATATATATATATATATATATATATATATATATTATATATATATATATTATATATATATATATATATATATATATATATATATATATATATATATATATATATATATATATATATATATATATATATATATATATATATATATATATATATATATATATTATATATATATATATATATATATATATATATATATATATATATATATATATATATATATATATATATATATATATATATATATATATATATATATATATATATATATATATATATATATATATATATATATATATATATATATATAGTATACACTGCTCGATCATCCAGTATTCCGTCTACGGTAGAGCGGCGTTGCCGCTTTTAACTATTTAAATTTCCATAATTTAAAGTAGACGAAAACAAATGTAAAAATGGCTAACATCTTGGGCTATAATATATTATTGTGGAATATGATAGTTTAATTGAAAATTGAGAAATTTGAGAATTACACGTGGCAACTGCGCGGTATCTTATGCGGTCAGTTAACTACAGATACATATTGAATGAACTTTAGTATTATTTTTTTTGTTTACAGAGACATTTTAACCTACCTATCGTGTACCTACCTATTGCGGAGTAAAATCAGATGTGTAGAATGTCGTTTTTTTTATTAAACTATATAAATGGAACATTCAACGTCATTTAGAGCATATCTTAGCCATTCAAGATGTCAATAACAATTAATTTTAGTAGGGACGAATTTTGCAAATCAATTTTTTCCTCGTCCGCGAAATACCTAATTTGTAAAACACATTTTTTAAAACATACATTGCGCTACTAAATCAACGTCTCGGGATATTATAACCATGAAATTTTGGCTACTTATAGAAGACATTAATGCTTCCGATGACGAAAATTAAGTTTTCAAATACGAGACGTTTCTGAAAAAATTAACCTTAAAAACTCTACTAGCAAATCTGTGCACGGAAAAGTTCACCCTGGGGTAGCTATGTTAATTATTAAGAATTCATATATGAATATATCGAAAGAAATGTAGACAAAACTATGAACAAGTTCTTGACAAAAAAATCAGCACGCTAGGACTTATGGTTTTCGAGAAATCGAATTATCAATGCACTGCGTCTTTGTAGCGAAATACCTAAGGGCGAACAAAGAACAAAATAATGCATTTATAAAACACTATAGGTGCTTGAATTTTAAATTACCACATCAGACGTATCATATAGTAAGTATATCTACTATTATTATCTACATACCATTCTTTAAATTAATTTTATCCACTCTTTTGCACAGTCATCCATTGTGTTGAGAACTCTTCAATCTTAGGGAAGCGATAGTATTTGGGGTTATTTCCTTTAGTATTTCGACTATTATTGCAACACCTCGCGGCAGCACAGGTTGGCATGGTTTAAAAAATTGTAGCACATATAATAATACACACACTTGTCCACCTCTGTGTAGGTATACCTACACAAAACGCAAAATCTTATTAACTGTCAATTTCAATTTGAAAACAATATAGTGAATCGGTACGTTCGGCATGTTTGTACATGTTCGGCCGTAAAAATACCAGCATCGCATCCATTTGACATTTGACGTTTATAGGTACCTACTGAAAATGGAAACACGAAAAACGTCTTCTTTTAAATATTGCATTGTATGTTGTATGTACCGTCGTGTAATAATACTACAGCGAAAGTGCCACGTAAAATATTCATAATTTTGCCACAAGAGAAGATTCGTCGATCAAATGGCTAAAAGCGTTTGGCAAATTAATTTTTTCCTTGTCCGCGAAATAATTTTAAAAACGCGTTTTTTAAAACAAACATTGCGCTATTAAATCAACGGCTCGGAATATAACCATGAAATTTTGGCTACTTATAGAAGACATTAGTGCTTCCGATGACGAAAATTAAGTTTTTAAAATACGAGACGTTTCTGAAAAAATTACCCTTAAAAACGCTACTAGCAAATCTGTGCACGGAAAACTTCACCCCGCGGGAAGCTATGTTAACTATTAAGAATTTATATATGAATATAACGAAAGAAATGTAGACAAAACTATGAACAAGTTTTTAACAAAAAAAAAACAGCACGCTATGACTTGGTTTTCGAGAAACCGAATTATCAATGCACTGCGTTTTTGTAGCGAAATAAGGGCGAACAGAGAACAAAATAATGCATTTATAAAACACTATACTTGAATTTTAAATTACCACATCAGACGTATCACATAAATATAGTAAGTATATCTACTATTATTATCTACATACCATTTTTTAAATCCATTTATCCACTCTTTTGCACAGTCACCCATTGTTTTGAGATCTCTTCAATCTTAAGGAAGTGATAGTATTTGAGGTTATTTCCTTTAGTATTTTGACTATTATTACAACAACAACAACACCTCACGACAGCACAGGTTGGCATCGTTTAAAAAATTGTAACACATATAATACTACTCACACATCACACTTGTCCACCTCTGTGTATACCTACACAGAACGCAAAATCTTGTCAATTTCAATTTGAAAACAGTAGGTAGATATTTACGTACATTCAACTGTGTAAAAAATGCGTCTCAAATCGTGTTGGCGAGAAATACGTCATGTGAACTAGGTACATGCGCACGACTGACGAATTTTGGTTGGTAAACTTGACTGTCATAGTATCATGTTCGGCCGTAAAAATACCGGCATCGCATCAATTTGACGTTTATACTTAAAATGGAAACACGAAAAACGTCTTCTTTTAAATATTGCATAGTACCGTCCGTGTAATAATACTGCAGACTACAGTGAAAGTGCCGCATAAAATATTCATGATTTTGCCACAAGAGAAGATTCGTCGATCAAAATGGCTAAAAGCGTGTAGCAGAAATGAAAAAGACATTTCACATAGCAGTAATTCTCTTCATGTGTGTGATGATCATCTTAATGTAAGTACATTATACATTATTAAATATTATTAATAATTAGTTAATGATGTCCACTAGTTTTTCGCAGGAAGATAATAAAATACTGATCTGGGTAGTGTTGTATTATAAATAAGCAAGTTCTTTTATTAAAAGCTTTTATTTAAGTTGCTTTGTATGTATGTATGTATGTAGGCTGTATGTTATTAGTTGTTTAGAGAAAATCTCTGAATTGTAAAACAGTTATCCTTAACCGATTAAGCTGAAATTTCGCATACACGTTTAGTATGAAAGACAATGCATGGTTAGCTAAGTGACGTCATTCTAAATTCAATATGGCGGACTAGTTATTTTTTATGCGCCCCCATGGTATGGGTATCAAATGAAAGGGTTTGCTGTGAATAATACGAAAAATAAAATGCCGTCACACTACATTTAATATGGCGGACAAAATTTTCTTATCTACCATCATGATATTATGGGCACTTATGGGTATCAAATGAAAGAGTTTCCTGAGAAGAATACGACAAAAAGTTTTAAAAAAATAAATTAAAAGCAAAAAAACAAAGAAGCAAAGAGCAAAGAAATATTTTTCTCCTTAAATTTAAGTAAAAAATTGTCGAAATTTAATACGTTATCACTGCGAACCCATTCCTGCAAAATAGTCTCGTCCCGATTTACTAACTCATGTCGCCTTTCGTCTGGGTGTTTTCGCTTAACAGGTGATTTTTTGTTATATAGCCGCTTGCCTTGCCGCTTTTAACTATAAAAATAGATGTTTACGTAATTGCCATATTTAAAGTAGACGAAAATAAATGTAAAAACGTAACATCTTGGCCTATAATATATTATTGTGTGCACAATTATTATTTAATAACATTCATAAATAATATATACAACTTTAATATAGTATTGTGGAATTTGATATTTTAATTGAATACTGAGACATTTGAGAATTACATGTGGCAACTGCGCGATATCTTATATGCGGTCAGTTAACTACAGATACATATTGAATGAACTTTAGACATGTCATCACCTTCTTCTGGAATGTGAACATGGTGTTTAGGGGGAATACAACATTTGTATCAAAATTGCTTACATCTGTCATATAATTAAATTACATCGTATATTTAAGAATTTGAATCATACATTCAAAGTAACTTATTATAAAGTAAAGCTATTACTCGGCCTATTATAAATGCAACAATCCTAATAATATGAGTGCTGTATTTAAACTAAGAAATAGAAAAACATCCACATTTTTCATTAGAAGAATATAAGAAAATACTATACCTAACTAAAGCTCAACCAGCTCAAGCTAGAGCTTTCTCCTTTCTGGGTCTTTGGGGAACCTTATTAATCAGATTTTTTTAATTATAATATGAATTTAATTGGAGATGAAAATGGTATTGTGCTTCACCAGAACAAAAATAATTTTAAATAAATATCACACCCTGATTATGTACTATTTAAATAACATAATAACAATTAATGAAATAAGTATTGATTAATTATTACAGCAATATAAAAAGTTCATTTTTGGTTTCAACGCCGCCCCTGGCCAAGTCAAGCCATTACAGCTTGTAGATAACCTTAAAAATACTTACATCCCAGGCAGCATGGTGTCGTTATTATGACGTATTTATTTCGTTAGTTTTTAGGACATAAATACGTTAAAAGAACTACAAGAGAGACGTCAAAATGACGAGAAAAATCACAGCCAAATGACGTTTATTTGACGTTTAAACGACGTCATTAACTGACGTTTATATGACGTCATTAACTGATTATTGTAATAATGCTATATGCTATTAACTTATTGTATTAATGCTATATGCCACAAGTAAAAAAAAATAGTTAATGGTCTCTGAAGTTTTGAAAAAATTTTCTGAATTTTTAAAAAAAATTTTAGAATAAAAAATTTTGAAAAATTTTGTAGAATTTTTTCAAAAAATTTTGAAAATTTTTTTAGAATTTTTTCAAAAAATGTTGGAATTTTGTTTAGAATTTGTTCAAAAAATTTGGAAAAAATGTTTTGAATTTTTTCAAAAAATTTTGAAAAATTTTTTAGAATTTTTTAGAAAAAATTTTGAAAAAATAAAAAAAAAATGGCTTCTGGGTGTTGTTTCCAGGATACAAAATTCTATTCTAATTCTGTAGTTAAAAGAACTACAAGAGAGACGTCAAAATGACGAGAAAAAGTCACAGCCAAATTTTTTGAATTTTTTAAAAAAATTTGGAAAAAATATTTAGAATTTTTTTAAAAAATTTTTTGAATTCTTTCAAAAAAATATGGAAACATTTTCAGAATTTTTTCAAAAAATTTTAAAAATTTTTTAGAATTTTTTGAAAAAATTAAAAAAAAATTTTTAAAAAATTTCAAAAAATTTTTCAGAAAATTCAAAAAATTTGGCTGTGACATTTTTTCATTTTGATGTCTCTCTTGTAGTTCTTTTAACTACAGAATTAGAATAGAATTTGATATCCTGGAAACAAGACCCAGAAGCATTTTTTTTTTGGAAAAAATTTAGAAAATTTGTCTGTGGTGCCCTTTATGTTTTAAATTTTGAAATGTCTCAAACTTAACATAACATTAATTATTGTAGACAAATAAGAAATAAGTATAACGAAAGGGAGGAAAAATGATCGTCGATAATATAACGTCAAATTCATGACGTCCCAAGAATTAGTAACGTTAGATTAAAAAGGTACGTCTGAATGACGAGAAAAAAGTGACGTTTTAAAGACGACATAGAAATGACGTCATATGTTCGGCCTCATATTGGTCACTTGATGTCTTAGACCTAAAATCACCTTAAAAGAACGTAATAATGACGTCACCATGCTGCTTGGGATTACTTACCGATGAAAAGTAACATTTTGCGGACTTAAATGATCCACCCTTTTAGAAACTATACAAGAATTCACCATAGTCACACACTTATTCTTCACCTGAATCACCTGATTCGTAGAACATACTAAAGAAAACACAAGTTCATCAAACGACGTTGCCGTTGTTGAGATTTATGTCTCAAGGCACAGTACATTCTCGGTTGTCTATGGTTTTCACCATATATTATTAACGCAATAAGGCAATCCAATAGATCACTTTTGCCAAGAAGCTGTTTTAAATAACATTTTACTATTAAAATGAATCAGAATCGTTGAAATTGTCAAATTATTTGAGCATTTTTTTTCGGTATTCAAAGACCTAAAGTGAATTTCACAGTAAGCCTGGCAAACGTGCCGTTCGGGTGAAAAAGACGGACGACAAGGATGGAACGATCTTGGATCGGCCAAAAACATAAACAATTCTGTGTCTTGTATTAATACGTCTATGATTTTCCCAGCCTGTACCTTACGGAGTTCCCGGGTATATCTCTGGTGTTAATCACACCGTGAAAGACACACGTTGAGCGTGTTATTATGTTCCCTTTAAAATAGTTTTCGTTCTCCACTCGAGGGAATTTATTTCGCGTATTTGATCTGAACTGGCGTGCCGTCGAGCGTGCCGTCGTGACAGCCAGCGCTTCTAGAAGAAGAAGAAAATACGTCTACCCTGAGCAATGGCGAATGAATGCGACGCGACAGCCTGTTGCTCTCCGCAAATATTGTAAACAAGTTAGTTATTGTTTAGAATAAATGGTTGCCGAGTTTGTTGACTTGTTCTTGAACGTTTATAGTCCGTTTTATGCCGCCCAGAAATGGCCCTGAACGAGTAGTTCTAAGTGAATTTCACACGTGTATAGTGTATTGGTGTTATTCGGTTTTTGAATCATGTCGAAGGTTCATTTTTTTCATTCTCCTTATTAAAATAATACATTTTCACTTAATATTATTATATTGTATGTTATAGTATCCATTAAATATACATATTTACAACAATTTACTGGAAATATAGGCTAAAAGTACCAATAACACAATACAACTTGGTATATCTCGATGAACTGCTCGAGACTGCGGTGGGTTATCTAAGATAATAGCGTTCTCAATGTCTTTAAGTGACTGTGTAATAGATTTATCGATACATGTCATCAACGGGAAATTTATGAAACTGCCGTCATCCGAACAATCTCCATGAAAGTCGTCAGTATCGACGGACCATACCATTACACCGGCCAATCCTTTACTCATTGCAAGCTCCACCTTCTGAGAGATCGATTGTTCATTGTCATATGCGATTACTTTCTTGCCGGTCACTGCGAATGGCGTCTGCGATTCATCATCCCAATACGTTTTCCACCCAGCCGTAGTGTTTTTCAATTCCATGCATATCTAAAGAGAATTATTGTCTAAGTACTAACTAGAAATGCAGCAATATAATATAAACTGTAAACCCTGGTTCCGAAATAGTGTGGTGATTCATCAGAAGCATATGGAGGGCGAGGGGAGATGAGGGGTGAAGGGAACGAAATTCCATAGGCGTATCATTTTAGAGGGGAGAGAATTTTAAAAAATTAAATAAAACATCCAAGTTATTAATGTTGAAATGCCAATCAAAATGTTTATAGACATATGTGACGGCTCAGCTGTATAGTAGTTGAACTAAAATACTAAAAAGTACGAGATAAATCCATGATCAGCGTATGCTTAAAAATGCTAAGTAAGACTTTATTAATATTTATATCCTTTTTGTAGTTAGTCAAGAGCGTCTCTAGTATTAGGTATACCTTCCAAGTGCTTAAGTGAATTAAAGGAATAAAAGTGATTTTAAAATACAACCACGGTGTTTTATTTGGACAAAAACTAACAATTAACATTGTTTTTAAGTGTACTTGTGATGGTTCTTTTTTATTATCTTGAGAATATTCCTTCGTATACATTTTTGATCATCTGCTGTTCTCCTCCTGTCAAATTCGGTCGCTTACGATTGGAATTATTGGTTTTAGAACCACTACTACTCGCATTCGTCGCTTCCATCGCATAAAAACACTAAACACTCGCGTATAACCAACAACACCGCTAATACAAGGACAAAGTGCTGCCTCGTGACGTCACCGTCCGGAGGCATACGAGATACTTATGTTATTACGGGCTTTATGTAGTTATTTAGGTAGGCATGTCTGAAATCGTTTTAATGTAGTTTTCGAGATCAATAAAAAGATCAAACTAAACAAAGATATTACGGCATAAATCTATCGGAGTCTATGATAAACACAAGTAAAGAATAATTTAAATGGTTAACTGTTAACTGTTTCGAAATACAGTCAAGATTACATGTGTCTAATTATTAGAGTCTAGATGATTAATTGTTTTAAGAAAACTGAAAAGTAATTCGTGATTAATTTTAGACACAGGGGCAATATGAACAGCTTCTTTAAAATTTGAACAAATGCTAGTAATCATAAATGTATACGCAGATGTCGCTAACGAATCGTTATTATTTAATGCATCTCTTACAACATTACCGCCTTTATAATCTAAATATGGATCAATGTGAATTTCATCCATTAGTAAACTAACATATTTGTCTTGCTCTTTTAAATTGTTAGAATCCAATGACATGGCTGGTGCTGGTACACATGCTATGAAGACGCTAGCGGCTGGATAATAATTTAGAATTATGTCGATTAAGCACGTACGCGTAATATATACAAAGACGATGCGTGTATTAAATAGGTCATAGACCATAGGGTAGAGCTTAGGCATTCGCTTTATAAACTTGAGAGAATAAAGACGTTTCAAAAGTTGTGTTGACTATTTCCAATAAACCATTGTTAAAACATTTTAATTATAATAAAATATTTAAAGATTTTTTGTGCATATGTTAAAAAGTTTTTTTCTCATTAATATGAGGATCAGTTAGAAAACCATTACAGACTCCTTTGAATGTTTCGGGATGGGGCAAAATTATAGGTTCACGATTTCGTAAATATCTATCCCTATGCTGAGGACTAATTGTATATAAAATTGAGCAAAAAATCATAGTGGCAGTGGAATATCTATAACGTTCTTTTGATAATGTTCGCAATTTAAGTTGATCAGAAATAAATTCAATTCCTTGTGAAACATTTTCGTCCTCTATTTTTAAGTTTTTAAGTACATTGGACATAAAGTTCAAAACATGGTTAAGCTTTGACATGTCTGTATGTATGTCTGAAAATGTATTTCATGTAATTCTGTAAGTTTTTCATCTTTGCTTTTTCGAAACGATATTTTTTTTTGGCAAGTATTTGGGACAGTTCGGAAATTTACTTGGTACGCTAGTTTCTTTTAATCGGGGTAAAGCTAAAATAACTGAAACGATCTCACCAGTTTTTGTATCCTGTTGGGAAATTTTGTAAATAAAATCTCCCTTTTCAAAGTGGCACTCACACACTCGGGAGTTGTCACTCGGCACGAAACTTTCACGCGGAATTGCAGAGAGCCATTTTCTGCGATACTCTGGGAAAACGAAACACCCGAACTTTTCTACCGGTTCCGTAATTTCCTGTACAACCGGGAACACAACACTTTCGGGGCATCATGATATAATACCGCAACGAATAAACCGTTAAAAAAGATCAAGAATCGATTAGGAACTAGGCAAGCGCGCGTGTAATAACAATAACAATATCCCCTCTAGAGGTGTTTTCGTTGGCGCGTGGCGGCGTCCTATACCAAAACCCAAAACAAAACATCGTTAACAGGGTTGCCAAATTACAATTGACACGAGAGTTGTTAGTTGCTTGCTTCTTAATAACATTTTGCGGCCAATTTGATTTGATAATCGACTAATGAGAAAGCTACTTTATTGTGTTTACATTCTAAATACAGTACAAGATATAGGCAGAGAAGCGTCGCACTGGAATACATTCTGGCATCGCCGCTTCGACCGACCTATACTCTATCCAACGAGAGAATGGACTTGCTTTGCGCATCGGCGACTAAAGAGGAGGGGCTCTGTAACGAGCTACGCAGGACCGTCATTCGATGAAATAAATTCGTAAGTAGGTGAAATAAATTTTCACCACTTACATATTTACCACTCGGATTAGCCGGCCCCGTTGACAAGCCTCTAATAAAAGCATCCCTGTGAGATTTTATCGTCGTCGTCACATCACCTGCATTAACCCACGTTTCATCCAGGTAATAAATAGAGCGACCTTCTTCTCTGTATTTTTTTATAGCTCGTAGGTAGTCCCTCCTACGAACACAATAAGTTCCTGTCTCTCAGTTAGGCAACTATTCCTTTGCCGTTTAACAAAAACAAAATTCAATTCGTGCAACAATTTGCGAAATATTGATCGTTTAAGTAGGTACTTTATATAATTAGGTACCAGGTAGGTATCGGACCCAGGCGCCGGCCCTGGCTACCTGCTGAGCCACGTAAGACGTTGAACTAATGTTCTAAGGGGCGGGGATCTGACCAAAACAGATGAATTTCCGCTCGAGTACAAGTCCATTCTCTCGTTGGATACAGTATAGACAAGCCTGTTGAATTAGTTTAGAGAGTACATTAGCCTCCATCTGGGTTAAGCCCCCAGAGCGTGACGTCACCATGATATTTAAAGTAAGCATTTTCTCCTTATTAGAGGGGTTATTGGTATAACACAATATTATAATTAATTTATATCGCGAATCAACCGTACATAAGACACAATGAAACGCCACTGTCGCGCCGAAACATAAATGCATGAAACAGCGCATGCGTCAAAATATCCAAGGAAATTCCGCGTCTTTACCCGCGACCGATGAAATTTAATTTAATTTAAAACCGCCTAAAACTCACCAACGAGAGCGGTAGACCCGCTTCCTAATGAGTTCTGCCCACCATTTCTATAGAGTGTACACAAATTTGCACGCTAATAAGCAGACCGTTCAATTGTGATTGTGGTGTGATATTATGTATGAATTTACACCCACACTATTTCGGAACCAGGGATAATATGGTACCAACCTACACAAAATAAAAATTTCTTTGTCATCATATCCTACCTAGACATAGTTGGAGTTAGTTATTAACAAGTGAATCTAATCTGTATCGAATAAGTGACTGCAATTTCTAAACTATCCCGTTTTTATGCGATTCAATTTTAATGTGTTCTTTTTCATTTGTTTATAAAGATATATAGTCCAAATATTATTAGAAATGATAATTTTATTATGCGTCAGTTCGAAAACATGGGCTTAATTTTTTGTTAAACAAATAGTGGGAAAACTAATCGGAGAAAAGTTACCGATTGTTTTTCCTCTTCGCTCATATAACTCGGACGCTATTGGATGTAGAAAAAAATTAGCGTTTTAAATTTTATTTAATCTAATTTAACTTAATCTAAAATTTAGAAATATTCACCTCATTGTATCCCATGAATCCTAGTTCTCTCGTGTAAGGTCCTTGAAAACCACTTACTTCTGCTGCGCTACCTAATTGTACCTTCCTTTTAGATGATAAAGTTTCCGGTCTTTCTAAAATAAAGGTCCTACCATAGAGTGGTACCCCCATTACTAATTTACTTGGCGGGGCGCCAAGTTTTAGCATGTAATTTATTGAAAATTCCTGAAAAAGTAAATTTAAAAGAAATGCTCAAAATGAACCTTCTTATTATTAGAGCTATAAAAATTCTGTTAAATTACGAATTAGCGTGGTTCCTTAAGTTGATTGCTATCGTAGCACCAAAAAACAATTGCAGTACAGAGTTGTGTGATATCAATTATTTATCTTGCGATATAAACTATCGACCTCTATAAAGTTAGCACTACCACATGCGAGATGAAAGGTGGCATAATGTGATTAATTTGTCGCTTTTTTGTCGTGCAAAAAAAATTTGTCGCGATATTATTTTTTTTAAAACCAATGGTAGTGTGTAACAGGGAGATGATTCAGTGGGTTCTGTTCGAGAATTAGATACAGATATTCACTCAGAGCGAACTTTATTATACATAAAGATAATCTAATAAAAAGAAACCATACTCCACAATATCGGTCAACAGTCAACCTTTCAGTTAATCTAAATAATAGTCTAAACTTATTCAATAAATCGGCTGCGAACACGTTTAGCGATATCACCGCTCTACGCACCTTTATAATGGCACGAGGCCTCGATAAAATAGGGGTGATACCTGGATTCACAGACGGAGACGTCCCTTACACCACGGCTCGGACCTGCAGCACCCTCCACAGTAACCACCAACGACTCAAAACCGAAACGGATGGCGATTCTTACTTCCAAAACAACAGCAGCAGCAGAACAACGCCAAGGGGACTCACTATCCAAAACAGAAGTCAAGAACTCCAGTGCTCGACCAAGTCCAGCAACTAAGCTCCAACATGCACTCCCTCTCAATGGCTCCCCAACGTCCCAAAGCCTTTTACATTTCTAAAACCTCTTATCTTACTACCTATAATATTATAATATATTTAACAATCAAAAGATGCAGGGAGGCTGTACGTACCCGTTACATATAAGTGCTAACTTGATATTAAGTTAGCACTACCACCTCTGGAAAACGGTCTTCCAATGCTCGGACAAATGTTGCATCTGCTGCATAATTTGTCGCTTCTCCGTCGTGATTTTTTCGTGCGAAAATATAATTTGTCACGAAATTTTTTTATTTAAATAGTATTGCTGACTTGTTATCAAGTTAGCACACTCATCGATTTATGGAAAAATAATTTCGCGAAAAAAATGTTTTTTGCACGACAAAATCACGACAAAAAAGCGACAAATTATGCACCAGAAGCGACATTTGTCCGATCATTGGAAGACCGTTTTCCAGAGGTGGTAGTGCTAACTTAATATCAAGTTAGCACTACCATTGGTTTTAAAAAAAAATAATTTCGCGACAAATTTTTTTTTGCACGACAAATAAACGACAAATTATGCGCGAGACGAGACTTTCATCAGAATATCAGAAGATGGTTGGTAGTGCTAACTTGATACCAAATTAGCACTATCATCGATTTAAGGAAAAAACAATGTGCGACAAAAAAGCGACAAATTATGCACCAGATGCGACATTTGTCCGATCATTGGAGGACCGTTTTCCAGAGGTGGTAGTGCTAACTTAATATCAAGTTAGCACTACCATTGGTTTTTTAAAAAAAATTATTTCGCGACAATTTTTTTTTTGCACGACAAATAAACGACAAACTATGCGCGAGGCGAGACTTTCATCAGTAGATGGTGGGTAGTGCTAATTTGATACAAAATTAGCACTATCATCGATTTAAAGAAAAAACAATGTGCGACAAAATTTTTTTTTGCACGACAAAAAAGCGACAAATTATGCACCAGAAGCGACATTTGTCCGATCATTGGAAGACCGTTTTCCAGAGGTGGTAGTGCTAACTTAATATCAAGTTGGCACTACCATTGGTTTTAAAAAAAAAAATATCGCGACAAATTTTTTTTTGCACGACAAAATCACGACAAAAAAGCGACAAATTAATCACATTATGCCACCTTTCATCTCGCATGTGGTAGTGCTAACTTAATAACTTTTAAACCAGCCCATCGATTTTGATATTTTTTTTTTCATTTGAAAGGGAGATTCTTGCGGATGACTGTTCTGTAATTGGCTTTCCATAAAAAATGTATTTTTTAATATGTACAGCCTTTAAAAACCGATTATTAGTGCGGCAGCATACGTAATCTCGTATGCTACTTAATGCTACAAGCAAATAGTTTTTTTTGGTTTAGTTTTGTGGTCTCTCTGGAACATGAAACATGCTGATGGACATGTACAAATCGTGACCAATCCGTGTAATGCCCGGTAGCTTGGAGTTTCTCTTCACCCCCCAGTCGATAAAATGAGTCTCAAAGGCCTCAAAATTACGAAATAACAGAAAATAATTAGAGGATGTAGTGAAATGGGGGCAAGTAGAGCAAACAGGAAAACGGGGCGACAGGGGTAAAATATTAAATTCATTTGAACCGCACAGAGATAGCCATTTCTATTCAACTGCAATAATTGTGGCACGAAGTGAATTATATTATTCACATTATTCCCCTCCCCTAAACACGAAACTAAAGGTTTGTTCCGACAAAAAATCACAAACCAGTCAGAGCCAATCGGTGCGGCAAGTCGCCGTCAGCTGACTAGTTGGAATTTGCGATCGTCCAATCATATTTCGTGTAACTAGTCTGTGATTGCTGCTGAAACAAACCTTAAATTATCTTTCAACATCAAAGGGAAAGGACAAAAGTGCGATATCTTTAGTTAAATAAATTTTAATATTTCAGTCATGAATCATATCAATATCGTCAGAGATGTCATCTATGATGTCTTCTGAACCATCATCCATTATGGAGTTATCTTTTGGAGCAAAGCATGAGTTTCTTTGTCTCTATGCCATTCCATGGCCTGATAGTGTGCTCGAGGAATCGCGGGTTCCAGTGTTCCTTTAGTTGGGGGTAAATTTTCCCCTTCTACTTGCTTCTTTTTTATATAAAATCCAACGAATATCGCCTATATCATCATGCATGGTCTGTGGTAAATACAACTGGCAAACAAACTCCAGACTCCTGAAATAATATCCCTACCGATTTATTCAGCTTCGCCAAGGTTTTCAAGTACCTAACAATCCATCATTCGGCGCATGACTTCATGAATGTCTTCCAGTAAGATACTTTCCCTTTTTTTTTTGAAAAACTGTCCGTTAAGTCTGCTCCCGTTATGGCATGAAAGCCGGGAAGGGCAGCAGATTTTTGTTTTCCTAAGTTATTATAGATGCGATTAATTGGCAGGTACTTGGATGTTTTTCCAGAACCCCATATAACTGACACATCGTGGCAAAGTTGTGGAAATCTTCTTATTGCCAAAACAACAACATCAGTATCGGGAGAATATATATGTATTTGCGTAGCTCCTCGAACTGTAGCATCAACAGCATGAAGCAATATTTTTGTGCCTGCCTCTTCATGCGAACTGGAGAGATAGTCGATATTCATATGACTGGCTTTGGCGAACGCAGCAACAAATTTTCTGTGGTTGTCCTTACCAAATTGTATTAAATGAAGAGATAAAAAGTTGGAAAGTTCATCTGTGGTTTTTTCGTGCTGAAGAAGTATATTCTCTGTTTTGAATATATGTGGCGGCCCCATGGATACTCAACTTCGCCTTTATTTAACGAGATTGTATCTCGCTCTGTCTCCCTCCCTCTCCCCCCCCTCTATCTCCCTCTTTCCCCCCCCCCCTCTCTCTCACCTATCTCTCTCTCTTCCTCTCTTCCCCCCTCTCTCACTCAAGCGAGAGGGAGGTAGGGGAGAGAGAGAGAGAATGTCGGTTAAATAAAAGTAAAGTTGCGCATCCAATTTCCAATTACAATAGAATTTTCAAAAAAACAAACTACTGGATAAAAAAAAATCTTTTCTCACTGAATAGGTGTCAATGAGAATTTATGATATATAACAATATAACTTACGACATTAAGGTCATCGTTACTTCTTAAGGGAGCGTTGGCACCCGTCTTATGGTCCCATGTGCCATGATAGTCGTAACACATCATATGAATGAAATCTAAATACACAGATAATCCCTCGACATCGTAAGCGACATCTATCGTTTCTTTGCTAGCGCCAAATGCAGCGGTTAAGAGAAGGTTGTATTTCCTGAGAGCCGCTCTCAGTTCCTAAAATATCCTATTTTATAATTTACTATTATAAGCAGATACTGCGATAAGCGTAGCATTTCCTCGTAATTTATTGCTAACCTTCACTAGTAACAAGAAATTTAATTTATCATCGGGGCTTCCCCCTCTCTTTCCGGGATATTCCCAATCCAAATCGAGCCCGTCAAAGTGATATTTCCTGAAATCAATTGCAATTTTAAGGAACAATTTGAACGCCTGGGTTAGTTTGTGCTCCATTCGGAGATGGTTGCAAATTTGAGGCAATAAATCTGACATACAGAGGCAGTGGCGGCTCGTGCCATATTAAACAGGTAGTGCCAAAACTTGGAATGACACATAAAATAATAAAATTTTCAAGGTCACGCGTTTTCCGGTCACTTCAGAATTTCAATAAAATATCCATTTGAACAAAAATACAGACTTCCACAAGGATAATTATTTGAATTTATGATTACCATGGCCACCGGCTTTAAGGGTGCATCATTGTTTTGATTTTCAACACATTTATTTTTATAGATAATTTTCAAAAATAGTCATAATGTATTAGTAGAAAATAATTAATCAATATAAAGATTATAGAACATTACCTACTTACTCACAGTAGTTGTAGATTACTTCTAACCTCCTGAGATATAATACTATAGAGAACTCCTAAAACTACTTATGTCTATTAAAAAAAAAGTTATAAAATTAATTTAATTAACACACGCGATGAAAGTTTATTAGTGTCAAAGACTAATAAACAAAACAGTTTATTAGTCTCTTCTCATTCACACAACCAATAATTTTTACCGTAGATAGTTTTATTAAATTTACGGGATCGAGATGTCCACTGCCACTTTGTTTTATAATATTTAGATCGGGTCTTCTAACTCTTTAACTTTAAGTTTTTCTTCCAGTGAAAAGTCAAAAAACTGAGCCCTGAGCCTGACACAGCAATATTCTTTCCGCTTTTACTATTTAACCCGCGTATGTAAAATTGTATGGACTACGTTTATCTCTGTCGCTCATACACGATTCTGGAACATCTATTTCGTTTCACTGCGCTATTGCCAAACTTTCTATAAACTCTTGAATAATGGGAAGAAATGCACTAGATAGAAAATATGTTTAAATGAAAGATACAGTTAATATTTATGTATTTTTACGAATAAATAAGGTGGTGCCATGGCTCCGTGGCACTACCTCACCAGCCGCCACTGTATAGAGGTAAGTACACGTTTCCGAAGTCAGACCTTTGGCAGGGAAAGAGGACATAATGACTGCGCTAAATATGCAGATGCGTATTTAGATACCTGATAAAGTTGACGGAATTAGCGACAAATTGGCTTCGTCGTTCTGCATTGGATGCCAATAGAGAATAGTTACTAGATCCCTCATTCCAACCGCCGAGGGCCAGAGTAATTTTCAGATGGGGATATCTATCCTTTAACTTAACTATCCTTTGATATCCATCTTTTCCCTCTGTAAAATCCTGCCATGGATCTGTACAACAACAAATATTTATACGTATTAAAAAGAAACATGAACTGAATATTGCCATACATACCTAGAGATTTAATTGTGTCCCCATTTGTATCTAAACCAGCAAAAGAATATATAACATGCGTGCAGAGAGACGGATTTAAATGCTCTACAGTGAATGACCCCCTCTCCGGTCTGTAGACGGACCAACTTCCTAAATAGCATACTACCACTTTTCCATGAGTTGGGCCTTTAAGCGAAACAAAAAATTACGATTAAATCCTAATGTGTCACAGCTAGTGAGATGTTTACCGATTAGGGCAAAACTTATCGCTACGTTTGTTATGATTAAAAATACCGCCTGGCAGTGGCGGTTCCTCGAGGTAGGATTTAAGGTATAAATATAAAAGAAAAAACAATATTTAAATAAATTTTTCAATTATCATGTAGAATGTTCAATATGTTTTAACACGATAGCATAACAGATCTTAAAAGTCTTAAGTAAGATTACCAATAAAAAGTATATTATTAATCAGTAATCACATTCCGATTTAAATTTTGCGCGTTACGCACCCGAAATAAATTAGTAATAGGTACGAATCTGTTTGCCCATAGCGCGAGGAAGACCTGCTAACCATCGCTATGGGCAAGCCCGTAGATGACGAGCAGGCCTGTATTAATTCGCGATATACGTTCGAGGTATACGCGGCGACGATGGTCAACAACACCTCTAATACAAGGACAAAGTGCTACCTCGTGACGTCACCATCCGGAGGCCTACGAGATACTTATGTTATTACAGGCTTTATGCAGTTATTTAGGTAGGTATGTCTGAAATCGTTTTAATGTAGTTTTGGAGATCAATCAAAAGATCAAACTAAACAAAGATATTACGGCATAAATCTATCGGAGTCTATGAAAAACACAGGTAAAGAATAATTTAAACGGTTAACTGTTTCGAAATACAGTCAAGATTACATGTGTCTAATTATTAGAGTCTAGACGGTTAATTGTTTTAAGAAAACTGAAAAGTAATTCGTGATTAATTTTAGACACGGGAGCAATATGAACAGCTTCTTTAAAATTTGAACAAATGCTAGTAATCATAAACGTATACGCAGATGTCGCTAACGAATCGTTATTATTTATTGCAGCTCTTACAACATTACCGCCTTTATAATCTAAATATGGATCAATGTGAATTTCATCCATTAGTAAACTAACATCTTTGTCTTGGTCTTTTAAATATTTAAAGATTTTTTGTGCATATGTTAAAATAGTTTTCTTCTCATCAATATGAGGATCAGTTAGAAAACCATTACAGACTCCTTTGATTGTTTCGGGATGGGGCAAAATTATAGGTCCACGATTTCGTAAATATCTATATGCATGAGGACTAATTGTATATAAAATTGAGCAAAAAACGATAGTAGCAGTGGAATATCTACAACGTTCTTTTGATAATGTTCGCAATTTAAGTTGATCAGAAATAAATTCAATTCCTTGTGAAACATTTTCGTCCTCTATTTTTAGGTTTTTAGGTACATTGGACATAAAGTTCAAAACATGGTTAAGCTTTGACATGTCTGTATGTATGTCTGAAAATGTATTTCATGTAATTCTGTAAGTTTTCGTCTTTGCTTTTTCGATACGATATTTTTTTTGACAAGTATTCGGGACTGGTCGGAAATTTACTTTAATTAAATTTACCCGAACTTTTCTACTGGTTTCGTAATTTCCTGTACAACCGGGAACACAACACTTTTGGGGCATTATGATATAATACCGCAACAAATAAACCATTAAAAAAAGATCACGAATCGATTAGGAACTAGGCAAGCGCGCGTGCAATAACAATATCCCCTCTAGAGGTGTTTTTGTTGGCGCGTGGCGGCGTCCTATACTAAAACCCAAAACAAAACATCGTTAACAGGGTGGCCAAATTACAATTGACACGAGAGTTGTTAGTTGCTTGCTTCTTAATGACTTTTTGCGGTCAATTTGATTTGATACTTGACTAATGAGAAAGCTACTATTATTTTGTTTACATTCTAATTCGTTTATATTCTAAATACAGTACAACATATAGGCAGAGCAAGCGTCGCACTGGAACACATTCTGGCATCGCCGCTTCGACCCACCTAGACAAGCCTGTTGAATTAGCTTAGAGAGTTTATTAGCCTCCATCTGGGTTAAGCCCCCAGAGCGTGACGTCACCATGATATTTTAAGTAAGCACTTTGTCCTTATTAGAGGGATTATTGCCTTAATACAGAGAATTCTATCAAATATTGCTACTATGCCAGCCTGCATGACAATATTCCCTTCGTATGTATAATCAAGTATGCTTGTGGTATGGAGTATGTAACACAGGATACGGGGCGACATGTGGGTTCCGGAAAGCCAGAGAAACTGATACAGAGTCTGACACTGCGACGGCAGATAATAGTGGCATTCCATTTAAAATATATGCGAAGCGATGTGATAAATGTTTGACATGAAATCAAATGAAATAATTGGTTCGTATCAGTTGCTAAAAGGAACATCTAAGATCACTCGTATCAATTCAATTTCATCTCCGTGCTTTTGGAGCATAGATTAAAAAATAAAATCTATGTGTTATCTAATCTTATTTAGCGTTCTGACAAACATTCTCCAGTAGAATGCTTCCATTCTACAGTACTAGATCCGATCCGATGCTTAAAGAATGAGTACCCAAATAAGGCAATTCAATACTTAATGCCCATGGCAGTATCCTGCTATAATAATTCGATACACAGCGTAACCAAACATGCCCCTTTTGAAATAATATTTGAACACTTAAGTAAACCGACCCCTTTTGAACTTGAATTACACTACAGAATATCAGTGGCGCAGCCAGAAAATATTCTGGGGGGGGGGGCAGCCGCGAAGACGTATTTTTTATGCAATTTCTTAAAATGCAGAATTTTTAAAATACAGTTTATTGAGGTATGGTAATCATACAAATGTATAAAAAAAATAAGTACGTACGGTACATAACACAGTCATAATCACAGAAAAAAAAGTCATATTTTGACAACAGTGTTATTAAAATATAAACAAAAATATATCAACAAAGTCAGACATATAACCAACAAAACATTAAACAAAAATGTACAAACAGAGAAATAATAAATATTTTATACATATAATATAAGTTTAGCAAACTTCACGTGGTGAATTTTTAAACATTCAAATTAAGTCGCCTTTTTATATAGTGCGTTTCAAATTATTTTCCAAATAAGATGCCGCTCCGACAAAGCTCAAAAGTGGTCCGACAGAGGAACCTTTGTCGGGTCGCTCGGCGCGGCATTTTTTACTTGGAAAAAAAATTTAAACCCATTATGCACGACGAAAGATGACCTTCGTAATTTATCCAGTAATGTAACAGACAAGATCCGTTTTTACTAGGCGAATTGGAATGCATGGTAGACGATTTTTGCGCTTGACAATCATTGGAGTGACATATTTATTATTTTTAAATCGATAAACACGACGGGATTAGGGTTACATGACTGACCCATTGAAATATAGAGATTATGCATTACTTCAATCCCAAAAGGGTTGTTTACTAAAAGTGCTCATGATTTTTTAGTTGGCGGATGACTCGTCGACTAGCTGTGGCTTGGGGGAGGCCCCCTTGGCTGCGCCACTGCAAAATATATTCAAATTTATAAAGATATTACATGGCAATTATATAAAAACTTCAAAACAAGTATAGAAAATCAAAAAACTGATAACATTTCAATAAGTATACTCTATACGTTTTCTTTAGACTTCGCTTGTCATACCTTCATGGTAAACTCCTTTTCGCCGCGCTTCAAACACATTTAAACCATTTTCCAGAAATCCGGATGCACTTCCGATATGCGTAATTATCAGCCGTCGTCCTTTTCCAGATGGTGCTTTCAGTCCTGTAGAGTATCCTTCTAAAAATGCCTGTCTTCTATTACTAATGTCGCAGTCCTGCCATACTTTTGAAACGGTACGCCCTTCGTTTACCCAAGTCTCGTCTAAATAATAAATTTTTCTGTCTGACATCCGAAAATTTTGCGTGTTTTCCAAATATTTTCTTCGCCATAAAACAATTTCGTTTTTCTCAATAAGAAGACTTTAAAGGTTGATCATCAGAAATCTCAGTGTCGGAATCTCATTTTTAAAAAAGAAACCATGGATAATCCGGCGAATTGCGCATTTGACATCTTCGTCGACGTCAATTTTCTTTCTGCCACGAGTTTCAGTTTTCTTCTGTTTTGCAATGGGTTATCTCTAATTGCACGAAACACACTATTCACACAGGCTTTTGTCAACGAAGCGCATATATCAACTGCCTCAGTTTTAATGATTCCAGAATACCGTTCCAATATTCCTTCGTATACATTTTTGATCATTTTCAGTTCTACTCCTGTCAAATTCGGTCGCTTACGATTGGAATTATTCGTTTTAGGACCACTATTACTCGCATTCGTCGCACCAATATTATAATTAATTTATATCGCGAATCAACCGTGCATAAGACACAATGAAACGCCACTGTCGCGCCAATATATCCATGGAAATCCCGCGTCTTTGCCTCTGACCAATGAAATTTAATTTAATTTAATAAAAATTAAGAGTTTCAAGTCTTCTTAGAGTAAAGTGGGACAAGTTTGGTACGTGTTCCTTAAAAGAGTTTTCATTTAATGACAAAGACGAAAAGGATGGTTCTTCGTTTGGCTCGCCAGTTTTACTCATAAAAACCTCTGTATATTGTATATTACGTTATGCCGCGACGGGACCAGTATCGTGACGTCACAAATTCTTATCCCCGGCCTGTCTTAAAGGAGGTCTCGGTCATATACGATGAGATGTGAACTTTTAAGAATGGCGATTTTACCGCTTTTGTTTATATATTTAGTAAACGTAAAATACTATTATTAACATTATTAAAATACCTAGGTATAATATTATGTAGACACATAAATTTAATTGTGAAAAGGTATTATTAAAATTAATAAAGTAGGTATAGTAGATAAACTCATAAAAATTAGTACCTAATCAATTGTATTCTCATAATCATAGGTATCTCATCTTTTGGGTGTTTAAAATTTAATTTATAAAGTGCCATAGTTCAAGTAATATCGTTTAAGTATAGGTACCTTTTATAGTTTAACGCCGGGCCTGTATACGTTCATCAATATATATAAGCACGTATAAATATTTTGAATATCTCTAGTTACCTACCTACTTAGGTATCTCTAATTTATTTCGCTGCCTAATAATATTACGTACCTGAGGTAAAACTGTGAACTAAAACTGTTTCAAACGAAATATGTAACACGACAATGAACTTAAACCACATGTTTGCCATCTACCAAATATTTAATAAAATGAGCAATATTGCAAGGATTTACTGTTAGCTACGGTCGTTGTCTGTATATTTATCTCTGTTTTCGATGGACAACGTGTGGTGTTAGAAAGAGAAGGCCGTTGGCCGAGTCCGCAAACGAGGGCTGTTGTCTTCGTGGATATTCCCTTTCACTTTTGTCTTTTTGTGAACTCGATATGATACCGTTCCGTCGGTGAACGATAATAATTATCATGCTAGTCATGCTACTGCAGATGAGTTAAATAAATCGGCATTTTCAAAAAAACTCGTTTCTTGTTTATTTCATAAGGAATTTTATTATTGCTATTGTGTATTTAACATAACTTTTTACGGTGAAGTGCATATTACAGGGTATTCGAAACTCGATGGCCTATTAGAGGTATCTGAAGAACAAAACATTATTCATTTTTGAAACTTTGGTAACATAAATAGGTGTCAGTTTTACATTTTAAAAATATTTTCTTCAACTTCCTTTCACTTCCGGTGTAACTGGAAGTTAATCTAAACGATAATTATTTTAAATGGAACATCTCATATATTATTACGACAATTTTGGATGATACGAAAAGCTCGAATTTTAACATTATTTAAACAACTGATGGTAATTTTTGTGTTATGAAACAAAGCCACCTTATATCTCACAGGGTGTCTAAAAAATCGGTTACTATATTGACAACAAATAATTCACTTTTTTTAAATGGATCAACAGAATATCAAGCCATTGAAAATGAGCCTTTGAAAATGGTAAAAAGTTTAAAAAAAATAATTATAGGATGGAATCCATCGGAAAAGGAATAGAATATAACCAAAATGAAAGGAAAAACAAAAGGGGGTGAGTTTTATTTAAGGGTAAAAAACGGTTTATCTCGATTTCCGGCGAAACTACAAATCCTATGGGAAAAAGTTAAATAGCAATGCAAAAAGAAAATCGGATTCAGGTTTTTTTCGTTTCTTTGCATTTTCTGTGAACATTTATCATAGTAATGTATATGTTTCTACACCATCAGAAAGTAGAGATGTCAACGAACAAAAAGCCCATCGACTTTTTTAAAAAAGCTGACATTTTGACGCGAGAATTTTCGATTGAAAATTAGGGTGCTTTTTCGATATTAAGTCAAAATAAGGTGAAAAAATAAATATTTTAAATCTAAAAAATTACAGTGTGACATAAAAAGGTAAGTTTTCACCAAATTTCTTTAAAAAAAAAATTTTTTTGTAAAAAAAATGAAAAACAAAAAACTGAATTTTTCACATAAATTTTGAGGTTATGTGAAAAAAGTGTAAATACAAAAGTTGTAGATCTTGTGTAAAGACTGTGTATGGTCTGTGGGCTTACTGTGAAATTCACTTTAGGTCTTTGAATACCGCAAAAGAAATAATTTGACAATTTCAACGAATCTGATTCATTTTAATAGTAAAATGTTATTTAAAACAGCTTCTTGGTAAAAGCAATCTATTGTATTGCCTTTATGCGTTATTAATAATATATGGTGAAAACCATAGACAACCGAAAATGTACTGTGCCTTGAGACATAAATCTCAACAAGGGCAACGTCCTTTGATGAATTTTACTCGAGTTTTACTATTTCTATGGTCTGTCACTGCTGTCAAAAACGCAGCCTTTTTCTTCGTGCGCATGCTCTTCTGTATTGGGAAGCCATGTTAGGGGACCCAAAAATTGATTGGCGGGAATATGCTTTCGTTCTTCTACCCTCTTTATATTTCTATGGTTTTACTACACTGTTTATTTGTCAAATTTGCGAGGTTGCCGCAACGCTACAGTAAGCCGTGGCTACAGCTTACTGTAGCCTGGGGGTTATTGATACAACAGAGTACTGAGTAGTTAGTTAAGGCGTCGTCCGCTGCTTGTAGTGCTTGTTGATTATACTCGAAAAACGTTTTACGTTTTTCCAGTAAAAAGCTCTAGTTCAAAATTGTAATAAAGTTAAAATTATATGTAAGACTCCTCAAATATATTTAGTTCTTGGTGACAATTCGTAAAGTCGATAAAGTCAGTAAAATAGACATCGGAAGGTGGTTCGTTTTTGTTGTGTGGCGTGCTTACGGAGGTCCCGGCGTGACTTGGTATCTGTTAAATGGCGAGTGCCGGTATAGTGGAAGTTTTCCTGTGTAAATATTAAAAGTATGTTTCTTGTGTTATAAAAAACGTGTTAGTTAAAAATATACTTCACTGCTTAAGGTAGGTAGTAAGGTAGTCATTTACAATAAAATGTCATTAAGATATTGGCTATTTCCTAGAAAAAATCGACCGCCCTATATGACAAAAAATCACCTGTTAAGCGAAAACACCCAGACGAAAGGCGACATGAGTTAGTAAATCGGGACGAGACTATTTTGCAGGAATGGGTTCGCAGTGATAACGTATTAAATTTCGACAACTTTTTACTTAGATTTAAGGAGAAAAATATTCCTTTATAAAATTTCTGAGATTTTTTGCCATAAGTGCCCATAATATCATGATGGTAGATAAGAAAATTTTGTCCGCCATGTTAAATTTAGTGAGTGTGACGGCATTTTATTTTTCGTATTATTCTCAGCAAACCCTTTCATTTGATACCCATATCATGGGGGCGCATAAAAAATAACTAGTCAGCCATCTTGAATTTAGAATGACGTCACTTAGCCAACCATGCATTGTCTTCCATACTAAACGTGTATGCGAAATTTCAGCTTAATCGGTTAAGGATAAATGTTTTACAAATCAGTTGCCAGATTTTCTCTAAGCAACTAATAACATACATCCTACATACATACATAAATACATACAAAGCAAGTTAAATAAAAGCTTTTAATAAAAAAAACTTGCTTATTTATAATACAACACTACCCAGATCAGTATTTTATTATCTGCCTGCGAAAAACTAGTGGACATCATTAACTAATTATTAATAATATTTAATAATGTATAATGTACTTACATTAAGATGATCATCACACACATGAAGAGAATTACTGCTCTGTGAAATGTCTTCTCTTGTGGAAAAATTATGAATATTTTATGCGGCACTTTCACTGTAGTCTGCAGTATTATTACACGGACGGTACTATGCAATATTTAAAAGAAGACGTTTTTCGTGTTTCCATTTTAAGAGTTCTGTCTGCGGCCGTGAAAAACATGAAATCGTAGCCACATAACTGTAGCGTTATTAAAAAAGATTAGGCTATGAAATTATAAACATATATAGAGAAAAGTACAATCTGCGTCGCTGCGTGTGATATTTTTAAAAAAAGTAAATAGTTTTTTTTCTACGATTTTTCGAAATTTCAAAGTAAAAAAAATGGAAAACAAAAAACGCTACGACATAGATTATGATTACAAATACCACCAAAAAAAAATCGTTTAAATATGTAAATTCTAAGTATTTTTAATTATGTGGCTCTTTTACCAATTTTATCGTCCTAGGAGCTGGCGGCATCTGCGATGAATTTGCGAGTCCGCTGTATGCGTATTCAGTGTGATCTGTGGCCCCGTTTTACGTGTATTATTATGGACAGCATTTAAATAACAGTATTACATGGTATTACATACAACACCAAATGTTTGAATTATTGTAATTCATATTAAGCATAAAAACACATAAAACCTTTGTCATGAAAATATTTTTATTTGTTCATATATTCTGTTTTTGACTCAGTGAAACAGACAAAGGAACAAAAAATCAGTATTATTTCAGATTTTATTTAGAAATTAAAATACAATTAATTATTTTTATAAATTATTTTAAGTAAAGTTAGTTTCAATACAATCTTGAAAAACTTTCATAGTCATGATAATCATAGTCATGGAAATAATATAATATAATATTTTGTTTTATTTATTTTCCTATATATGTGAAGGTATGTAAACACTATTTTCAATGTAGAATCGTGACGCCAATAGGTAGGTACTGAAACAATATAACAAACTAGATATATTATAAAAAAAAGTCTCGGCGATTCCCAAATTTTAGATTGTATAGTTTGGCAACAACACAGTAACTAAGTAAGGCATGAAGAACAGATTTTCATATTTTTTATTAGTTTGGCGACCAACCTGTATTATCCTCCGATTTAAATTTTTGTTATGTTTAAAGGTAAGTAGAATTTATACAAATTCTACTAGTTTATACATATAGTGACCTTTGAATAGTGAGTTTATACAAATAGTGCCTTTTGTTGAAAAAAAATTAGAGTATTGGCCATTGCCAGCAGTAGAAATTCATATTTAGGTTAAAAATATTCTCACAGAAATGAACTCCCCGAACTTATAAAATATACACAGAACCTAATAGTAAGTTATTATTATACAGCCAATATACAAATAAATGGTTTGCAAATACTAGATAGATATGGTATAATTTAGATTTGCTGTAATATTTTATTTTTGAAATAATTTCCGTCATGATTAGTTCGCGAAAAAAAAATTATAGGTAGAGATACACGACCAAAGAACAAAAATTTTTTCTTCGCCATATTTTTAGCTCGTGAGATTCAAATTTCATGGAAAAATCGTGGTAATTTCTACTTTGTTTTATAATTTACTAATTATGTGTCTTCGATCAATCGGATCTGTGGATTCACCGTATGTATTTTAAACATGGCATTAGTAAAATAATAAAAATAAAATAAAATTATTTAGGTACAATGATGTACAGGGTAAGTCTCTTAAGATTGACACCCCCCTTATCTCACTTATCCTTTGCCGTTTTATTTCATTCAAAAAAGCAGTGGACGCGGTTTTTGATGAATTTTTATAATCCGAGCAGGGATATTAAAAATCTCGTAAGATATACAGGGTGGAAAATAAAACATGATTTTTTTAAATGGAACACCCCGTATATTTTGATACCAAAATAATGTCCTTAATTTTCTGAATAAAAAAATATTTATTTCTTATATAATCACTCCACCTGTTCGTGAGATATTACTAAAAACTTATCACATTACGGGTGTCAATTATAAAACAAAAAACATCAAGCAATAAGAGTAAGAAACAATTCCATTTGTTGAGATAATAAATAAACAATATATAGATGACAATAACAGTAACGAGTAATAACAATAAACAACATAACCCGAATAAAAACAAATAAAAGTCAATATTAATACAGTAACACAATTTTATTTATTTACACGTAACGTAATTAAATATTTTCCACGTAACCACCACCATTCTGAATACACATTTGGCATCGCTTTATAAAATTGCTTCTCACCCTTTGAAATATATCACCATTTTGGTTTAATTCCTCAATTTTTACATATATGCATTCTTTTAACTCATTCATATTATTAAAAACTCCAGTTTCGTATATATCTTGTTTTATCGTACCCCAGAGAAAAAAATTCATAGGTGTTAAATCCGGACTTTTAGCGGAACAATGTATAACACCGTGCCGTGTGTTATTTTTTTTAGTGCTATAAAAAATAATAGAAACAACTATGTGTCGTGTTGATTTTTTTTTCAATTTTTTTTTATATATTTTTCAGTATTTTTGTAATTCTATGTCACTTTCTTTCAATTTTTTCGATTGTTAATAAATTAATATTAAGGAACCATTTTTTTAAATCCACTATTGCTTCCATATTCTGAGAAAATAAATTTTTTTTGTTTATATTTTATTTGTTTATTTAATAAACAAATAAAATATAAACAAATTTTCAGTGCTATAAAAAATAATACAAACAACCATGCGTCGTGTTGAGAAATTTTTTTTCATTTTTTTTTAATTTTAAATATTTTTGTAATTCTGTCACTTTCTTTCAATTTTTTCGATTGTTAATAAATTAATATTAAGGAACCATTTTTTTTAAATCCACCTCTATTGCTTCCATATTCTGACAAAATAAATTTTTTTTGTTTATATAAACAAATTTTCAGTGCTATAAAAAATAATACAAACAACCATGCGTCGTGTTGAGAATTTTTTTTTCAATTTTTTTTTAATTTTAAATTTTTTTGTAATTCTGTCACTCTCTTTAAATTTTTTCGATTGTTAATAAATTAATATTAAGGAACCATTTTTTTTATATCCACCTCTATTACTTCCATATTCTGACAAAATAATTTTTTTTTTGTTTATATTTTATTTGTTTATTTAATAAACTAATAAAATATAAACAAATTTTCAGTGCTATAAAAAATAATACAAACAACCATGCGTTGTGTTGAGAATTTTTTTTTCTAATTTTAAATATTTTTGTAATTCTGTCACTCTCTTTCAATTTTGTCGATTGTTAATAAATTAATATTAAGGAACCATTTTTTAAAATCCACCTCTATTGCTTCCATATTCTGACAAAATAAATTTCTTTTGTTTATATTTTAATCAAATAAAATATAAACAAATTAATTTTCATGTTATAATTTTTTTTCAGTGCTATAAAAAATAATAAAAACAATCATGTGTCGTGTTGAGATTTTTTTTATTTTTTATATAATTTTAAGTATTTTTGTAATTCTGTCCTCTTCTTTCAATTTTTTCGGTTGTTAATAACAAAGTTATAAATTATACTATGGACAAATGGACAAATTTTGTCCATTACATAAATGTATGTGTATAAAAACCGTTTAAAAACAAAATTAATTTATTTGAAACAAAAACCCAGTACAAAAAAAAACCCAATTACACTTTGTAAGAGTTTTTGCTTATAAATATATAAATATCTACGTGGATTTAGTTGATTATTTGTTGGAATTATTGGCACGGACAACTGAGCACGGAGACACTGATTAATCTGACGAATCGTCCGTTTCCTTTTTCTCCTCGCCGTCAATGTTTTTCAGTCTAGCTATCAGGTTCTTTGCCGGATTAAAAACAGTAATGGGTGCGTTACAGACGAAACACCTGGTCGTCTTCTTGTAGCGTTCCAATGCACATTTCTCGCAAAAATAATGTTTACACCTGAAAGTTGACAAGTGATAATAAAGTAATGTTTTCACCTTGAAATAAATAATGCGTACTTTGATATAACAGGGTCCACGAAGCTGCCTCTGCATATAACGCATTTAAAAGGCAGCTCTTCTTCATCTGAATGTATTTCATATTTAGAATCATCGTCACTTTCTTCCCCATATTTTCCCTCGTTCCATTCCCTCTCCAGCTGCCAGCCGTGCTTATAATCGCTTCTATCGTGCAGAAATTTGCAGCTGTCGCCAAATCCACAGAACCCCGTCTCTTTATAATCCTTACATATATCCGGCTGATAATCCCATCTGACCGTAGCCCTCAGATTGGCGGGCGCTCTAATCGGTCCTTTCCTTACCAAACCTACAAATAAATTCGTAATTCTTAAGTTCCCGACATGTGAAAACGCGAATAGAAAGGAAAATGCAAAAATACAAAAACTATTTCAGGGTGCACGGCGAAATGCAAGCTATAGGTAATACGATATATTTACGTGTGACGCCGACCAACAAAAAGCGGACCCGCGGCTGCCTGACAAATCAGGTATTCCGCGCATTTTTGAGTGGCAGTGACATCGCCTTTTTCGAATCGTGCTTTTATTATTAATATTGTTCTTCTCTTGAACCTAACGTTAGAAACTTGATGGTTAATTAATTGTCGCATCTGCGTTCTTGCCCTAGCAGCTATTTCGTTTAGTTTATTTCGCCCTCGTTTTCAATTGCTATATTAATTTCGCGTTTTGCCTTGCATTTCGTAAGTTAACTTACGCAATAATACTTATGATAATTCATTTAAGACGTTTAGATTGTTTCGCGTTGTGGACTCGAGACGGATTGTCGTTTTGTTTTCCCTGTAATTTAAACAAGGAATCCTCGTTTTTATTTGTCCTTAAGGCGGGGATTTTATATGTATATTTTTACCGCCTAACAGAGGTTCATAAAAGCACGCATATCACTAGGACAAATCGCATCATCGCATATTATTATATATCAACGTATTCGCAATACGGTTCCCGCTATCGAGTGCGATAATTTTCAATGCCCATAAGTACAGAAGAATAATATAAATAAATGCTAAAGTACCTCAATTTTAACGCTACTGTTAGTATATCAATATGTCGCATTTACGACGGAACTAGGCTAGGTACAATAACAGAAATTAGGGACGGGATAGCCAAAACATTTGGGAAAACTTCTGTTTTGAATATTTTCCAAAAAATTTTGAAAAAATTTGTTGAATTTTTTCAAAAAATTTTGAAAAAATTGTAAGAAAAATTTTGAAATTTTTTTTTGAATTTTTCAAAAATTTTTGAAAATTTTTTTAGAATTTTTTCAAAAAATTTCAAAAAAATTCATGAAAACCTACGAGTAGGTTTTTCATACTTGTGGGTTTTGGCTTATAACAGTGACTTAATTGCCGCTTATTGTATGAGATGATGAATGTTTGCGCCTTGTTGAATTTATTAACACTTTTCTTCCGTGTTTGGGCGAACACGCTAGTTGCCTCCCGTATGGCACCTCAGTACCTTCTGACGAAAGTCGGCTAACTAACAACAAACTCTTCAGTTTTGGATCTTGAGAATGATGGTAGGTTAAAACACAAGTATGGCAACCCTTGTAAGTTTTCATTTTACTTTCTCCTAAGTGTCCAACAGCATTATTGCGATTCTTTTGAATAGAGATCGAGGGTTTCTCTGCCGCGCTCTTTCCCCTCGTGAATTCAAGTCTGAGTACGGCATTTATTTATTTTATATTGTTCATAAATTGAATACCTGTTTCAAGTTCTGTTGCCTTTTCTTTTTCATCTCAAAACTAACTCCCGCTTTTCGTTAGTAACCAGTGCATCTCGGACGGGGTTAATTTAAATTAAATACAACGTAGGGTAAGTATTTCCCCTTTTGACGATCACGTACCCCGGCCATGTATTTCTCTGTTTATTATGTTTAACAGACCCGGGTTGGTTACATTACGATACATTTCCGAAAGTGGCAGCTAAATATTTCACAGTGCCTTTACGTTGCACCTCCATTTTTTAGGACACCTCCTTAAGAAACTGCTGAAATTGGGACGTGTCAGAATGTCGAAGAACAATTTTAGTAATCCGCAAACACAATAACGTCGACAACTGGCGCGCCTATGCATTACGATACACGAACAAATGATAATAACAACTTGAATATAAGAAATAGAACAATTTCATACCTGAGCTTGCATTTCCAGCTGCCGTGTCTTTAGGTTTATAATATTGAGTGTAATTATTAAGTCCCCTATAAACTTTATCGTCTTCTTTTCCTTCCAATTCCTTATTCACCTCCAACCGTTTTTCGAAGATGGCTTGCGCGTCACGGTCTGTTTCTGTGTCTATTTCCTGCAACAAATAATTACCGTAACGTATGAAGGATAAGATAAGGAACGTATAATGCAATGTACTAAGCGGTATTAGTCTGAGAGGCAGAGCCGAAAAATTTCTCTGAACTTACTGAAGCTCAGAAAGCCGGTTTTTCGGTAGTTGGTTACAATAATAGGAAACGTTCCATTATGTTCTACCATACTGAAAAATAAGATATGCAAAATATGACGCCTTAACTCCCAATAATAAATTCGTTATAAATTATTAAAGCCTCCGTTTCAAACGAGTTCAAAGTCGTGACGTCACATCCTACAACTGACAAACGACGAGAAGACCGGGCTACGGGAGATCCCCGACCGCTTGTTTTCATACTTGATTCGGCCGCTTTCCGGCGCAACGCCTACCGATTATCGCAGGCTGTGACGTCGCAACTCGTTTCGAGCCGCGTTAATTTTATCGCTGTTTAGATCCTTCATACTGATCGCGCGAAATCTTTAGGAATCTTTAAAATTCGATATGTTACGGAATTCATTATGTTAGCAAGGTACGGCATCGTTTTTTGGGGAAAAGGTAGTAAAATGCAGAGTACCTTTGCGATTCAAAGACGCTTAAAGAGGATTATTAAAAAAATGAATTATAACGAAACATGTAGGAACAATTCTGAAATCAGAAGTGGGATAATGACTGTTTACGCATTATACATTTATGATTGTTCGATATTATATTTTTAAATAGAGGTAATTTTCATCTGACAATACAGTACAAGAGCAACAGTTATAAATTACCCTATACATTGTCTTACATTGACAGAAAAGCCCTCAATACATGTGCCTAATTTTTTTTAATAGTTTGCCCGATAATATTAAAATAACAAAGTAATAAATTATTTAAATATATATATATATATAAGAAAAATGTTAATTGAATTGGAGCCTACAGTTTAAATGACTTGTTTACTGGATCAAAATGTACATGCTGGTTATGTGAATTTTAGTGTATGACGCCTTTTCATTTTGTGTTGTTTATATTATATTATAAATGTAACATAATGTGAAATAAAGATATGTTGCAAAAAATCGTTAAAAATCGCGTTTTTTTAAACATCTCATATCTTCGTGACAACAAATCATTTTTTCACGAATCTTGGTGAAAGTGTAGCTCTCTACCAACTGAAAAAGATCATTTTCAAAAAGTTTAAAAATATATACTTTTTGTGAGACTTTTTGCAAAAATAGATTTTTTCGAAAACTTCGCATTTTTTTAAAATCTCGATAGCTCAGCGTGTATGAGCTAATCATACATCATGTTCTTGAAATATTGTACTAGCATTTTTATTTATTGCGCCCTTTTTAAATTGATGGGGTTATTATAACAAAAAAATCTACTTTTTTCAAGAAAAATTTTTTTTTCTTTTTTTTAGCTGCATTGAATAGCTGTTTTTTTTTAAATAAATTTACAAAAAAAAATATCTACGACCCTTTGGAGCTGAGATATTGAGAAAAAATATCTCAGAGGGAAAAAAATATTTAACAGAGGGAAAAAATCTTTTTCTTAAAAAAATCGTTTTTTAAAAAAAAATACCGATTTTCTTTTCAAGAAAAAAAAAGTTTTTAATGCTGAATTTGAGCGATCTGGTCGTAGATAATTTTTTTTGAAAATTTATTTTAAAAAAAATCTGTTTAATTATGATAACAGAGGGAAAAAAATCTTTTTCTTAAAAAAATCGTTTTTTTCAAAATACCGATTTTTTTTTAAGAAAAAAAAAGTTTTTAATGCTGAATTTGAGCGTAGATATATATATTTTTTTAAATTTATAAAAAAAATACCAGCTGTTTAATTATGATAACAGAGGAAAAAAAATCTTTTTCTTAAAAAAATCGTTTTTTTCAAAAAAATCCTTTTTTTTTCAAGAAAAAAAAACCTTTTTCTTAAAAAATCGTTTTTTTCAAAAAAATACGTTTTTTTTTCAAGAAAAAAAATTTTTTAGTGCTGAATTTGAGCGATCTGGTCGTAGATATTTTTTTTTGTAAATTTATAAAAAAAAATACCAGCTATTTAATTATGATAACGGAGGAAAAAAATCTTTTTCTTAAAAAAATCGTTTTTTTCAAAAAAATATTTTTTTTTCAAGAAAAAAAAAGTTTTTAATGCTGAATTTGACTGAGCGATCCGGTCGTAGAATTTTTTTTGTAAATTTATTTTAAAAAAAATCTATTTCATTCTGAGAAATTTTTTTTCTTGAGAAAAGATCGATTTTTTTTGTTAAAAAAACCCGATTTTCAACCGATTTTTCGCACACGATAAATTTAAAAAGCGCGCTATAAATAAAAATGTAAGTACAATATTTTAAGAAAATTTTAAGTTCAAAATTGACTCTAAATATGAAAGCGTGTATGAGGTATCGAGATTTTTAAAAAACGTGATTTTTTCGAAAAAATCGATTTTTGCAAAAAGTTTATATTTTTAATTTTTTTGAAAATGATCTTTTTCAGTTAGTAGAGAGCTATACTTTCAACAAGTTTCGTGAAAAAATGGTTCGTTGTCACGAAGATATGAGCGTTAAAAAAAACGCGATTTTTAACGATTTTTTCAAATAAATAATTTATTTATGAATTTTTTGACATTTCCACAGATCGATCCGTATTTAATAGTTTTACAACTTTTGTATAAAACTTTTTTTAATTTAATTTTATGGCACCTTGACAGAGTAAAATAGATAAAACCGTTCTTGGCCAACTTTGGCCCCAATTTATTGTGACCTAGGTGCTAGTTGTCTGTATTTTGGTTTATTGAATTCTACGGAAAATTTCAGATTTTTTACATATCTTTGTTTACTGTATCTCTGAAGTGAGAAATTAACACAAATATATGCCAAAAATAGGCAGACTGCACTTAGGCAGACTGCATTTATATTAGCATATAAATTTTAATTTTAAAAACAATAACCAATATTAGAAAACAAAGAACCACACAAAACATAAAAAGCAGCTGACAGATGACAAATGACAGATAACAGCTGAGTGTCTCCGCCTACATGAAATAACGTGATAGGTCAAACTTATTCTGTATTCCGTAAGAAATAAAATATCGTCAACTAAGTATTAAGGTAACGACATAAGTTACATCTTATTCCCTGTATCATGAACTAACATTACAGCACAATTTCAAGTTAACATCCATCATGAACCAGCCTTTAGTTATAGATAAATTTACAGGTTATACATAGATTTACAGATAGTCTCATTTCTCACCTCTAAATCTAAACTCTTCCCTATAATAATATATATATGCAAACTTACCACAGTGGCAGTAGCGCCTTGATCTGTTGGGCCTGCGGGCATCGCTGATTTCTTAGATTTATAATTTACTCGAAAATCTTCATCACTACTAGATTGGTTTTCATTAGATACTTTTTGCCTTTTCTCTAATTTACTAGTACTTTGAACATTTGGGTTTGATTTAGCTTTTCGTTTATTATGCTTGATGATGGTCTGTTCTTCCTCACTTCCATTTTCTAAAAGAATATATACCTACCTAAATATAATAATCAAATACCAGTTTACTAATTTTAAATTAGCATATGTTAGTCTGCAGAGAGAAGATACCTAAACAAAAAGCATTACTTTTCTTTAGACATGATCTTTAACATGCTCACATCAATCTCATGAAATTAATCTGTTCTGATATTCGGTCATGATTGAACAGCATTCTGTATGGTAAGGTAAGGTAGTAGTAGTTATCTTTAAGCAATGGTAGTATAAGCAGCAAACACAAAATTTGTACTATACTTACTACAAATATTTTATAGATTTTACTTAGGCAACTGCTAAATTCAACTAAGATGCTAACATGTAATATTAGCACGGAATCTCAGTCTACGATACAAGACACCGTTAGGTGTTTTTGACGATAAAACTTCAAAACAAAATTGGAAAATTAATGAAGAAAAAAACAAACCTTCTGAACTAGAACTTTTCCTCATCCGTGTCCTTCTATTTTGGTTACTTTTTCTTTTAAATATAAACGAGCAGGTACTTTCTTGCGCATCGTTAGACATTATAGACCATATAAATTATCTGGTTCTGGTTATTCTGATACGATACAAAGAAGAATAAATGTTTACTGTTTATTTACACCATGTACCTATGATGTGACGAATACGGATGTAAATATTAAATAACACTAAATAATAGCAGCGTAATAGTGTCACAACATAAATAACTTATGCTGTGGTAGTGTCTCGTGTATGTCACAGAAAACAGACACACTATTGCTCCATAGAAAAAGTGTGTCTGTTCTTTAATATGCTGTGCCTACACCATTGTAGGCACAGCATATTATTATTATGTATGCACTATAGGGTAGATCACATCACATTGCCTGCCCTGAGGTGAAAAAAAATAAGGGTGAAGCTTTCCTTGCACAGATTTGCTAGTAGCGATTTTCAGACTATTTTTTTCTAAAACGTCTCCTTTTAAAATGGACGAGAATCTATAAATCAGGCTTTATTGTGACCAAACTGGTCCTTCTTAGTAGGCCTTATTATGTACACGTATATTTAAGTACTTATGTTATTGTAAAAAAAATGCAAAAGTTGCTGGATCCGAATTGCAACCTTCTATTCAGTAGGCATAAGCTCTGCCAAAAGTGTCAAACTTGGTTCTTCTATGCCCAATGTTCCTAAAACATTGAGAGATCTTTATATTTCTGCTAACATTGAGCATTCAACTCATCACACTATAGATGTCATGGATAGATGTTCCGTGGACAAAAAGAAGTTCGATTTCTGTGCTATGATTTTATGTGGATTTTACGTTGGGTTTTATGGCCCGGGACAGAATTATATTCTCCGCTCCGCCGTTTAAGCTCTTTCTTCTGTTCTGTTCTGTTCTATAATCTATGCTCTATGCTCCGCCGGTAATAACGTGCTAAACGGCTAGACGCTACACAACTAGTAAAATAAAATAGTGTTTTGTGACTAGTAACCTATTAAAACTTAAAACTAAAACGATTATTAATCAAAAGGTATGTTAGTATTATATCTCTAAAATAAAATATAGGTAAATAATGTTACTTGTAGTAGCTTGAGAAGTAATTCATGATGAAGGACGTCATTGATGTCATGGAACTGCAGAGAGAAAAAACTAAAAAGGTTTCCCCGGTTGATTACAAACAGTTGGACTTTAACGAAGGCTTTACACCCGCCAGGTTTATTTTCGAATGTGGCATTAAACTGAATGGACAGCCCCTGACGTTGGCGGCTGCCGCCGTTATTATGCATAGATTTTTCAGAGAAGTTGATCCCTGCAATTATGACTGCTTTGTAAGTACCTATTTCATCTATACCACCTATATTGAAATATTTAACTGAACTTACTAGGTACGTACCTACTCGCCTTGCGGTAATCAGATTTTAAAATAACGACGATATAATCATAGTGAGCCTACGCGACCTACCCATAGATTTAAATAGTTATGCAGCGTTCATGCAGCCAAATTGGTCTTGGTCTTAAAAAAGATAAAACTGTTCTTTACCCGTTGTGCATTTATGCAAACTTAAGTGCCCGTTTACATCCAGTCTACTTCTGTGGCAGTGAGCGTAAAAGTGGACAGCGCGAGTATGTAACTGGAAAATACCGCAATTGAAGAGCTGCAGGCAAAGAAAAATATCGCTCATGGCTCAATCGCTTCGAAGCTGCTGCAGAAATATCCGGGGCAGGTCAGTGGGCAGTCGCTGCATGTAAACGGGGTATTAAAAGTTCTCAATTTTAAGCTTTAATGACAAGACAGTGCATGTTTGGCATAACTCTCTCTCTCCCTCCCTCCCACCTTCTTTCCCTCCCTCCCTTCCCCCCTCTCTCCCACCCTCCCTCTCTCTCTCTCCCTCCCTCCCTCCCTCCCTCCCTCACGTCCCTCCCACGCTCCCTCCCTCTCCACCTCTCTACATATCTCTCTCTCTCTCTCTTTCCCTCCTCTCTCTTCCTCTCTCTAATATAAGCAAGGGAACAATTGCTTAGAAACGGGCGCGGAACACGATCTGTATAAGCGGATCAGATCCGTTTATTGGTCGGAGTTAAGAAAACAAAACTACTGCAAAAATGGTTGTTTTCAGAAATTTCGACTAAGAAAACGGAATGCTGACACTAAAAGTAATTTTGCTGCATAAAAACACCTCCGATTATCGTGAATAGTAAGTGGCTAGGAATGTTTTAGTTATCTGATTCTGTGTGTGTTTTAGTTATCTGATTGACTCTTAAACTTGATATCACAGTCGTTATTGATAAACTATTGAATACATAGGTATAGATTTAACTGATTGAGTTGGCCTTTACTTGATGAAAATCCATTGAAATTGTATCACTAATACAATAATTTCTTCAATTAGAGCGTTATATACTCGTCCATTATTGGAGTTTCATACTCACCCATGTGAAGAAGCTGTTGAATTAGCAAAACAGTAATTGTAATGGAAAAAATAAAAATATTTTTGTGAAAATCTTATAGCACTGAAGTGTTCTTTATTGTTAGCTTAATATGAGACTTAATAGATCCCACTTCACACGTTCTGAGGTATTTTTAAGGAATGTAGGAATATTTTAAGCATTTTAGAAGGGGAAAGGTGTCATTGAGTTATTTTCTGTCCACTGCCACTTTGTTTTATAATATTTAAATCAGGCGTTGCTGGTCCTAACTCTTTAACTTTAAGTTTTTCTTCCGGTGAAAAGTTACTAAAAGTTTTTAAATCGCCGATCTTATTCGTGATTAATTTATTAAATACCTACTAAAAAATAAACGAATATAAGTTTACTATTTATCACACACAGACACACTGATTCAATATCCAATAAAAGTTAACTACAACAAAACAAATCTGTTCCTTAAAAAATAAAAATTGTCCTAGAAAAACACACTACACGTGATGACTGACATAACAGTGAACCGCGATGCAACAAAAACCGACGATGTCGAGAAACTGAGCCCGGCACAGAATATTCTTTCCTTTTGCAATTTATCCAGTGTAAAATTGTATGAAATATGTTCATCTCGGTCGCTCATACACGATTCTGGAACATCTATTTCATTTAATCTGTGCCAGTCCATAAATAGCACAACGAACTTTCGTGCGCATATTAAACAATAACTTTTGACAATTGACTTTTTGCAAAAACTATTAGGTCGATCGATTTGAAATTTTGAGCGTTCATTAACGATATCGAGACACGCAATTTGCACTTATCTTGGAAACGTTTGACTTAGCCATTTAATAGTTATTGACAATTGGAATAATGGGTCGCTTTGAAGGTTTTTTTTCAACTTTGCGAATAAACAAATTATCCGATTTTAAAATTTTTTACGGGATTTTGTAGGTCTTCTCACCAGTTACATTTTTCAATAGTATCATTTTTTCACACAGTCTATAGTTTTTTAGCTGTTGTTAAGAAAGTGACTTTCTTAAATTTGCGATTTAAAAAAATCCGACAAATTCTAGATGTTGCCTAAGACGGTTATTTAATAGTCTGTGTCTCGTCTACACGAAGCCTATTTTTTTCGTCTAGTTGATGCGACTTTTGTAATTACATACATACTTTTCTCCCACTAGAAGAAGGTTGTGGGTTCTTTGCTCTCTTTGACACACTGACAGGCCTCCAAGAGATGCGACGCGCCGATTCTGTTTAGTTCGGCTTTTACAAATGTATACAGCCCGAACTGAACGTCGCATGAAAAAAAAGTTCAAGTAAGAAAGTTTCCTTGCTGTATTGGCAACATTTCTCTCGCTTAAACTAGTTATCTGTCTCTAATGATAAAAAATTTTTCAACTCGTCATTTTACGCTGCAAAATAACGATATTTTGTGTCATCTAGCGAAAAAAAATTACTTAGGTTTTATATGACCGTCTAAATTTGCCTAACTTCCTCTCTCTCTATCCCCCCCCCTCTCTCTCTCTCTCTCTCTCTCTCTCTCTCTCTCTCTCTCTCTCTCTCCCCCCCTCTCTCTCCCCCCCTCTCTCTCTCTCCCCCCCCTTTCTCTCTCTCTCTCCCCTCTCTCGCTCTCTCTCACCCCCTCCCCTTCTCTCTCCCCCCTCTCTCACCCCTCTCTCCCCTACCTCTCTCTCTCCCTTTTTCAAAAAAAAGTTCAAGCAAAAAAGTTTCCTTGCTCTATTGGCAACATTTCTCTCGCTTAAACTAGTTATCTATCTCTAATGATAATAAAGTTTTCTCGACTCATCATTTTACGCTGCAAAATAACGATATTTTGTGTCATCTAGCGAAAAAGAATTACTTAGGTTTTATATGACCCTCTAAATTTCCCATTGTTACGGCACTAAGTCAGGGAAGTATTGACAGATATTGTTTCCAAAATTCATAACGATCGGACGTCAACTAACAAAGTTACGCGCTAGTTTGCCGATGGCTCTTAATCCAGAAGGTAAAGTTACGGCGCCCGACCGTAGAGGGCGCCATAACTTACCCGAGGGATTAAAAGTACTTCAGTCGCAAGTATGTATATACGATATTTTTCGCACCTCCGAGACTGAAACGTATACGTATAATATAAAAAAGCACAGATAATTATTAAGCATAAAACGAGGGGAGTAATATCAATAAAATATTAAGTGATTATACTTATTAAATTTTACTGCCAATTTATAATTTAGTGTAAATGTTTGCTGCATAAATCATAGTCTGCTTCATAAATTTTATAACAATTATGGGAATTAGCATTGATAACAAGATAAATTTTAATTGTTACATAGCAGAAGTTAGCGAATTACAAGAGCCAAAGAGTCATACGTCTGACATAGATGGAGGAATCGATTTTGACACTATATGTATAATTTACAAATTACTTTGGAAACCTATAAAGGATATTGTATTAAAACGACCATATTTTTATAACTGTGTATGAGTTACGATGGAAAAGTTATGAGGGGAGAACTTACGAAGGAAAAGGTAATAATCTCACATCTAGGTTGATTATTTTTCAGTGTTAGGGCACTGGAAAAGCGACACAGAAGTTTTGCATGGATTGGAAGAAAGCGGCGAGGTTTTTTTTCTAGTAATAACAAAAAAAGTGTATTTGCCAAGAAAGTCTTAAATCTTATTTCCTCGACGGTGCCTCGTTCCTTAAGCCCTGACGATTGTTATGCATATTTTTCTGTTATTTTTTTTTAGTGAAAACAATAATTTTTCTGCCCAACAATTTCTCCGCCCGACACATTTTAATTTGGTGTGCTCACTTGACATGAAGCGCCACTAGCAAACTGCCAAAATATTATGAATTCCAAAAAATAAATGCATTGTATTTTTCTGATTCCCAAATATATGATAGACAAATATAGGTAAATAATTTTATATTATTATTTATAATTATTATGTAGGTATATAAATAATTATTGTACATGAGGATGTGATTTTTCTTCCTGCGGATTTGCAGCTTGCAGCGTTTCTGTTCTTTACTTTGCCCCAAGAAATAAGAGATGCCTTGAAATCAACAAAAATATTTTTGTGTTTGATGTACTGGGTGGGATATTAAATGTATTTTTATCACTCTGTATATGAACTGTTGTGAAATTTAAACAGAATTTATTCAGCAGAGGAGAGACGAAATTCACTTAATACCGTAGGTTAAATTAACTTTAAAACGTTTCCCTTTGAGATTCCACTGACGTCGCACTAGTTTATTAAATTTAATTTACATGTAACTATTAAATTTCTACAATATTATAATCGAAATTTAACGAGCTGTTCGTACTTCGAACGCTATAGCTGAACTCTTTTGCATTACTGACCGATCAAATGAATGGCTATTATTATATTTATTTAGCTTTACGTCTAAACGTAAAGCTTTAATTATAGAGTTTAAACGTAAAGCTAAATAAATATAATAATAGCCATTCATTTGATTGGTCAGTAATGCAAAAGAGTTCAGCTATAGCGTTCGAGGTACGAACCGCTCGTTAAATTTCGATTATAAAATTGTAGAAATTGTATAATAATTAACTTTAACTTTAAAACGTTTCCCTTTGAGATTCCACTGACGTCGCACTATTTTATTAAATTTAATTTACATGTAACTATTAAATTTCTACAATATTATAATCGAAATTTAACGAGCTGTTCGTACCTCGAACACTATAGCTGAACTCTTTTGTATTACTAACCAATCAAATGAATGGCTATTATTATATTTATTTAGCTTTACGTTTAAACGTAAAGCTTTAATTATAGAGTTTAAACGTAAAGCTAAATAAATATAATAATAGCCATTTATTTGATTGGTCAGTAATGCAAAAGAGTTCAGCTATAGCGTTCGAGGTACGAACCGCTCGATAAATATTGATTATAAAATTGTAGAAATTATATAATAATTAACTTTAACTTTAAAACGTTTCTCTTTCAGATTCCACTGATGTCGCATTATTTCATTGAATTTAATTTACTTATAACTGTTAAATTTCTACAATATTATAATCGAAATTTAACGAGCTGTTCGTACTTCGAACGCTATAGCTGAACTCTTTTGCATTATTATCCGTAACCGCGGATGTGCTACCAAATTAGACAGTTGAACTTCCTTGTATACTAACTTCTGGCTTATATTTATTTAGCTTTTCGTTTAAACTCTATAATTATAATATATATGGTTTAATTTTTATTTTCTTAAAATTATTATGGTAAGAAATAATCTGTAATGGATATAACGACAATAAAAATAGTTATGGATATAAGCAGAGAAATTGCAAGCTGCAAAGCAGAAAAATGACATTGCGTTGACCCCTTGAAACATTTTTTAAGCATATTTCCACATGTCTTAATTTTTAGAAACTGTAAATGTTAACACGTTTGAGACCGAATATGAATAAATAAAGGGTAGGGTCAGAAAGTCGCTTTAAAATGTACGTTAATCTCTCCGAAATGTTTCGATCTAGAACGTGTGTTTTATATCAAAGTTCGCGGCGGTATCGGAAAGATGCTATTTTGATAATAAATTGTCATTATCATCAGAAAATGTCATCTATTAGTCCAATCTCATATTGTCATTCGCTCGGATGCTCTGCCGATTTAAAAAATCTCCAGAGCGCGAAAGTGCTGACCTATTACAACAACTTTTTCGAGGTTGGCATTCTGGAAAATTGATGGAAAGAAATATGGCGGATCAAAGATGGCGGCGCGCGCCTTTTTTTAAACAAATCCTGTCTCCGTTATTTCTTAATGGATTTTAAAAAACAAAAAAGAGCAAGTACTCATTTTAACTACACATTTTATTTAAAAAAAATAGTATTGTCTAGAAAGTCATTATATTTTGTAGATTTCTTAGGTAAATGAAAATATCAGAAGAAATCTACAAAATATAACTTTATAATGGCAATACTATTATTTTAATAAAGGGTGTAGTTAAAATGAGTACTTGCTTTTTTTGTTTTTTAAAATCCGTTAAGGAATAACGGAGATAGGATTTGTTTAAAAATGACGTGCGCCGCCATCTTTGATCCGCCATATATTTTTTTAGGGCATTTTTCCAGGCTGCCTCGAAAAAGTTGTTATATTAGGGTAGTACTTTCGTGCCCTGGAGGTTTCTTAAAAATTGGCAGGGAATCCAAGCGATACGGGATTTTTGGCTCTACGAGAATGGATTAGGATACCAGTGATAAAAAAACAGTGGATTTGGACATTCAAGGAGCCCGTTGAAATGGGGCTTGATTGAAAGATCTTAGCGTATATAGTGAAGCCATTAAAAAATTACAATCAGCGAGATACGCGTCATGGTTTTTTATTACAAAACAATTTTGAAAACGGCTCTTTTTCTACTTTTCTCTCAATACCTAATGAAAAAAGTACCCTATGATTTTAGAGAGATAAATTTCGCAAAAAAATTGTTCAGCGGATGATTTTACGTAAAGGTTAAGCATTTAAAAAAATTCTGTTACTGCGATATTTAGAGCCAATGTTAAAAAATGCGAAAATATAAAAATACGATAAAATATATAATAAATAGGTAATAAAAGGGGGAGAAGTGGTGTGATTCACAATACAGTGATGCCGTTTTAGTACATTTGTACTATTTGATTTGTTTTTGCTAAAATTTCTGAATCCAATGTTTTTCGCAAAATTGCTGAATCCAAATTTTATTTCGAAATTATTTAAATCAATTTTTTTTGATATTTTTTAATTCAAATTTTTTAGCATTAATTTTTTTTTCGAAATTTTTGAAAAATTTTGTAATCAATTTTTTTTGAAATTTTGGAATACCTACAATTTTTTCGCAAAATTTTTGAATACAAATAATTTTTTTCGAGTTTTTAAAACATTTTTTTTTATATGAAAATAAAATTTTTGTGCTTGATAAGTGTGCCGTTTCAATTCAATCTGACGTTTTGAAGTGGGTGAAAATCTCATTCAAAGATTCACATACATACAAACGTAGCATGTTGAATAAAAGCTTCTACAAAATTTTTTAAATAAAAATTTTTTATTAATAATATTAATAATTAATATTAATAATTTTTTTAATCCAAATTTTTGTTGGAATTTGCTTAATCAATTTTTTTTTTAATTTTTGAAATCAAATTTTGTCAAATTGTTGTCATCATGGGTCCTTGATAATAAATTTAATAATTTAATTTTTTAATAACGAATTTTCGTATAACTTAATTGTAACATCGAAATATGAGACATAAAAACCCTAGCAAAAAACCTTCATTATATCGACGTGCATGTTTAACAGCGTTGTCAGGTCAAACCGATTTCCAGGAATTCAAGGAAAAACAAATGATAGAAATACGAAATGAAAAATCACATTGTCGACAGCAAAGTACAACAGTACATTCCATCATAATGAGGTTAATTCTAGAAGGTTGTGGAAATATAAGCAACAAACTGAAAAAACGGGGAACCCCCACCCCCGGGGACGTTCACTATGTGTATCAGGACACATCGTATCAATGAATAACTATACCAATTTTCAAGGCAACTTGAATTACTTCGGCTGATTTCATTAATTCTCCTAGGCCTAGGCATAGTGGCTATGTAATATTCAAGTTTCAACGAATTTAGAAAAATGTTTCCTATATTTTATCGTATTTTTATTTTTTCGCATTTTTTAACTTCGGCACTAAATATCTAAATAAAAAATTTTGCTATTTTTTTTTAAATGCTTGATACGTAAAATTATCCGCCGAACAACTTTTGTTCGAAACTTCTTTCTCTAAAATCATTACTTTAACCGTTAATGAGAGAAAAGTGAAAAAAGGACCGTTTTCAAAATAATTTTGCAATAAAAAACCATGACGCGAATGAAGTCTGCACAAAAAAACTGCCTAAAATAACTATATTTCGCACAAGAATAAACTTTATTTCGTGCTGCAAGACGTATACAAATGTAATGTCATTCACATTACATTTCATGCACATTACACAATGCACAGTAACATAACCATAGACATATTAATACGGGGAGACCCAACGGTTCATTCATAAAACGCTGGAAGAGCCGATCTATTATTGTTCTAAAAACTGCAATGAGTGCGACAGAGAAAATGGAGGCAGGTATCCGTTCGGCAACGCCGCTTCGTGTGATCAAAGCCCATCCAGTGGCGTGTCTACTTATCTTTAATGAATGAGTTAGGGTAGACTGCATAGTTACATAAGAAAAATACTTAATACCCTGTATCTGAACGTTGCAATAAATCAAATGAAAATAGAAAACATTCAGAGCATAGTTTAATTCGTGTACATTAAGATAATAGTTAGTAACTGCAATGAAACGTTACGTAACTGCAACGAAACGTAAATATACTTGCGATTGAAATACAATCATATTTATTGTGTAAGTAGGTACCTACCTAATCTACCAAATCGTTAACACTCAACAAAGACAAAGATTATTAACAGACAAGCTTTGACAAAGATCAGAGCTTGTTTGTTAATAGGTACCTACATAACTAAACCGAGACTAAATTCAACACATTTTTAAAAATCATTACAAATGCAATACATACCTACCTACCAGCTTCTCATCGGAAAGCGATTTCCAATACACATACTTTTTACGGCCAATCAAAATTAGAAACTGACCTTGAGGTATTTTACAGTCATTGAAAATTTTCCTTTCTTTTGTAGCTCGGTAGGTACACGGCCCACTGATGTAAATTATTAATTTGTGATCTAGGATGGTAGGTACCTACATACAAATAAAGTCAATGGATAATAGGTAACTACTTATGTAATAAACCAGCGAGCGTTTTCAGTTTTGTAAATCCCAATAAAAAACATAACTTATATCGTTGCATTTAGCATTTATAACCTAGCGGCCTCAAGCACTGGCATATTTTTTGGATAAAATTATTTGAGAAATGTCTTAAGTGGGGGATGTAATAGGTACCTACCTACCTCAGTACACGTCAGTACCTACTTCGAGCAGCCCATAAATCAACTTTTTTTTGTTAAAGTCGGCTCTGCTCTAACACCCACTATCCATTTTTGCCGTCAAATAATATTTTCCTTAAATTTTTTTAACACGCCTATCCTATCTCGTAAATAAAGCGAGGTTTCATACGAACATGTTTGCTAACCGCCATACTCTTTTATTTCAACTCTCGTAGCGATGTATACCTACATAGGTAGGTATATAAATTATATATTAGCAGTTCCCGCGAACACGCCACTGTAAGATATGCGCAACCTGATCCTATTCGATCCGGGAATCCGATCCCGATCCGAGAGATACGATTCCAATAAGGTAAAAAGAGATATACTGCTCGAATATTCGTGATTGGAAAGGTCGTGGATCGGCGTTGCCGCTTTTAACTATAAACATAGATGTTTACGTACGTGCCATATTTAAAGTAGACGAAAATAAATGTAAAAACGTAACATCTTGGCCTATAATATATTATTGTGTGCACAATTATTATTTAATAACTTTCATAAATAATATATACAACTTTAATATACCTAGTATTGTGGAATTTGATATTTTGATTGAATACTGAGAAAATTGAGAATTACGTGTGGAAACTGCGCGGTATCTTATATGGGGTCAGTTAACTATACATACATATTGAATGAACTGTACTTACCGATGAAAAGTAACATTTTCCGGACTTAAATGATCCACCCTTTTACAAACTATGCAATAATGCACCACAGTTACACACTTATTATTCACCTGAATCGCAATAAACACAAAGATCCGTAGAATACACTTAAGGGAACAAAATAAAATTCAGCAAACGACGTTTGCCGGTGTTGAGATTTATATCTCAAGGCACAGTACATTTTCGGTTGTCTATGGTTTTCACCATATATTATTAACGCAATAAGGCAATACGATAGATTACCTTTGCCAAGAAGCTGTTTTAAATAACATTTTAGTCTTAAAATGAATCAGATTCGTTGAAATTGTCAAATTATTTGATAATCTCGTACAGTATTCAGACTTCCAGTGAATTTCACAGTAAGCCTGGCAAACGTGCCGATTGGGAGAAAGAGACGGACGATAAGGATGGAACGATCTTGGATCGGCCAAAAATGTAAACAATTCTGTCTCTTGTATTAATACGTCTATGAACATAACGATTAGATTATGTACGAGGTGTAATCGCGTATCTCGCTCTTTGTAACTTTTTTAATGGCTCTCTATATAAGTACGTTAAGATCTTTTATTCAAGCCCTACTTCAAGGGGACGGGTCCAAATTCAAAAGTCCAATACGTTGTCTTTGTTCACTACCCATATGGATTCTAACACTGCCCTCTCTATTCACTTTCTGTTCCTTCAATAAAACTAGGTTACTAAAGTGAACGAGTCTAATTCACTTTATTATTTATATATCCTTTATTTATCGGTATAACTGTTTGGCAACATAGAAATAATAGAATATTATATTTAGTTAATTGCAGCTTCATCTCTATATTTGGCTGGGAAAGTGAAAGATGACCCTCTAAAAATCAGAGATATCATAAACGTAGCTCACAACACATTACACAGGGGCAGTAGTCCCCTTGAAATCGGAGACGAATATTGGAATATGAGGGACGCCATTGTTCAAGCTGAGCTACTGATTATGAGAATTCTGAAATTCGAAGTGGGTACAATTCATCCCCATAAATACATGCTGCATTATCTGAGATCCATGGAAGGATGGCTCGGGAAAGAACAGTGGGATTTAATACCGCTAGCCAAGTCCTCTGCCGCGTTTTTACAAGATTTTCACCACGATCCCAGTATTTTAGATTACAATCCGCGTCATATAGCGATCGCGTGTATCTCGCTCTCGCTGCAATGTTACGGTATCCAGCTACCTTTGATGGAAGATACCGATGATGAAGCTTGGTACAATGTTTTCGTTAAGGATCTGCCGAAAGATAAGCATTGGGAAATAATGGAAAAAATTATGGAGGCGTACGATAAAGAGCCTGAAACCGCTTAATTTTTTTCGAGCAATTGTACATTAGCCACGGTGAAGTTTCATAATTATTTATGTGTCGGGTTTTGTTTAATTTTGTGATGTTAGTATACAATTTTTTTATATTTTTCTAAGAAAATGTATGTTAAATTTAATTTTATATTCTAACAAGGCCTTTCTATGTTAATTAAGTAATAATGTAGATTTAATTTTATGATTTCGCCAAATACATAATATAGCAAGTAAATATTTTAAAAGATTATTGTGATTTTATTTACTAATAGCAATTTATCCTAACCATTAAACACTTATCAAGGACCGATGAAAATACAATAATTTGACAGCTTTGTCCTAATATCAACACCAGGATCATCAAAAGCCGAGCTATAAAAATTTTTTCTCACATTGGCGCAATCGGCACAATATATAATTTACTGAAAATTATACATTCATTTAATTTCGGGATGACCACACAGCACAAAAATTCGTTTTTCCATTAAATTTTGTAACAACCTCTGGAGCTCAACGGTTACACCAACAAATTAAAATTAATTTTGTAACGGAATCTTTGAACTAGATTTTCACCCGCTTCAAAACTTCAGATCAAACTGAAACTGTGCAAACCCTTATTAAGGACCGATGAAAATACAATAATTTGACAGCTTTGTCCTAATGTCAACACCAGGATCATCAAAAGCCGAGGAATAAAAAATTTTCTCACATTGGCGCAATCGCTACAATATATAATTTACTGAAAGTTATACATTCATTTAATCTCGTCACGACTACACGGCACAAAAATTAATCCTTTTCATACGGACCGTAAGATACCGATTTTTTTTTGTATAATTTGATGATACGATGAATGATTTTTTTCCCTCTTTATTCGAGAATGCGATTATTCTATTGTTTTTTCTAAGAAATTTTGTTTTATTCATTACAGGGTGTAACAATTGCGACGTGTTTTTACCGTTAAATTTTATAACAACCTCTGGAGCTCAACAGTTACACCAACAAATTAAAATTAATTTTGTATCGGAATCTTTGAACTAGATTTTCACCCGCTTCAAAACCTCAGATCAAACTGAAACTTTGCAAACAGTTATTGGGAACCGATGAAAATACAATAATTTGACGGCTTTGTCCTAATGTCAACACCAGGATCATCCAAAGCCGAGGTTTTCTCAAATTGGCGCAATCGCCACAATATATAATTTACTGAAAGTTAGACATTCATTTAATCTCGGCACAACCATACAGCATAAAAATTAATCCTTTTCATATTTTTATGGTCTTATATTGTCTGGCATTTGAATAAAAGATCGACATTGATAAATAATTCAAAAAAAATGTCAGGCGGTTTTCAATGGTTGAAATATTTCGTATTTCTATTTAAAATACGTGTACAAACACAGTTTCATATGGCAGGCCTGCAGTGTCAATAATATAAGTGACATTTATGGAGTTTCTGACGTACAAAGCCTTCTTGTTCCGCAGATGTGCATCCAATATAAAAATCGCTGCATTCGCTATATCTATTTCTCTCTCTCCCTTATATCTGTCATATATTTATCTCACTTACGAGACGAAAATATTATAAAATCTGTCGTGACGCGACCTTGAAAAATCACTCTCATTAGGCTAAATCCCCAAAAATTTTATTGTTATAAAAAAAATGGTTGAATTTTTGTTATATTCAATAGGGAATATTCCCATTTTTTTATTGCATAAGAATGTTCTACCATACTGAATCCATCCATGGTTAACGCCATTAATACGACACGAAATAGTTAAGATACGGAAGCCGTAACGACACGAAGCTCGTATCGTATCTCGACGGCCGTATCGGTTCTGCACGCGCGCAGTTCAATACGGATACGAATGAAATTTGCAGCATGCTTTAAGAATTTAAGATGGCTTTAAGCAGGCTTTAAGTCTCCAGCTCTGCTGAAGTCCCTAGATCTTTGTAAGTCTAAGGCATAGACAAAACTGCTCGCTGTCTAAGGATAAGAAAGAATTTTATAAAATCCTTGAGGTATAGGCACAGATATGACATTCAAAATTTCCCGTTAACGGATCATAATATTTGGTTATTTTTTATTTCTAGTTATCTTAATCTCTGTAAGTGTTTTGTGCATAGGCACTCATGTCTTGTGGTAGCACATTGGTAGGGACTTAAAGCATGCCACAAATTTCATTCCTATCCGTATCCGTATCGAACTGCGCATGTGCAGAACCGATACGGCGGTTCAGATACGATACGAGCCTCGTATCGTTACGGGTTCCGTATCTCTACTATCCTCTATCCAACGAGAGAATGGACTTGCTTTGCGCATCGGCGACTAAAGAGGAGGGGCTCTGTAACGAGCTACGCAGGACCATCATTCGATGAAATAAATTGGTAAGTAGGTGAAATAAATTTTATTTTGAAAACATGAAAACATTTTATTTATTTAACATAAATTTCTTATAAATGTATGAGCGTTATGAAAGTAATATAAACCCTAAATATTCCTAAAATAGACATTTTATGATATTTTTATTTTTTTTAATATTTAGCTACAACAATAGTACATTGTTTCATATAATTATAGATTTAAATTAATCTGTATCGCTGCTATCAGAATCACTTTGATCATTTACGTGAATTATTAGTGGTGGGATTTCATCGATTAAACTGTCAACAATATGGTCAAGTTCCCAAAACCTATGTTCTTCCTCTATGATGTGACGAACCGTAAACAACACAACTAAAATAACCGTACTTGCGAGACTACAAATACAAACTGTGAATAGGTAGGCAGTAGTAGGTACTTTATATAATTAGTAGGTACCAGGTAGGTTTCGGACCCAAGCGCCGGCCCTGGCTACCTGCTGAGCCAATTAAGACGTTAAGGCCGTTGAATGTTCTAAGGGGCGGAGATCTGACCAAAACAGACGAATTTTCGCTCGAGTGCAAGTCCATTCTCTCGTTGGATACAGTATATATTCGTATCGTATTCACAGAAAAGTCTTATTTATCTATGAGTTTTATTTCTGTGTTGCGGTCGTATCGAGTAAACTGTCAACCATTTGAGTGAACATAACTTAATAATTTTTTGTGGGGCTTATTGTTATAATCTTCTTATTACAACAAATATTTGAAACCAACAGCTCAACGAATTTCGCGGTTGAAGATACCACAGACCATACTTGAGTAGATGTAGGAATACTATGAAGATACGATACGGATACGTAGAGAACTGCTTTAACTTATTTTTTCTCAGTATCGTAAGCCGATACGATACGGATACAGATACGATACGTGTCAATTTTTTACGCTCTGCTTTAAGTTTCTAGCGTGTGTTTTCCGTAAACGGTAAACTGTGTTTCGTGTTTTGTGATTTTCTACATAGCTGTGGTGTGGCTGTGGTTTCTAGCACAGAGCAGTCAAAGCACTGGTGTTTTGTGGTTTCTAGTTTCTATTTCTAATTTCTATGACCGGTTTGTTTTCGGATTTTCGGTATTTGTCGCGAATAGCTATTTTTATATTTTCCGGGGATTGCGGGCCGCAGCCAAAAGTTTATTTTTCCGTGTGAGTAACGACTGGTGTAGGTAGAATAATATCCGATAAAATATGACTGAGCGTTTAAGGACTGGAAATTACGCGAATTCCGAAAAGATTTCAGCCAAAATGTCCAACGATCTGACTCCTCGAAAGACAATGCTGATATTAGTGATAGTAGTCGGTTGTTTCGCAGTGTTATGGCCAAAAGTATTTTATCCCATCTTAGTTGGATCCGCGAATCAACATATAAAGCCGAGCCCCATCGACAAAACAACTGGTAAACAATTACGGCTTATTTTTCATGTATTATTGTAGTAATCTTATTCTTCCCCGATATCTAGGGTGCTGTGATGTGATATCCGAAACCGATGTTCACACCATTAAAATCATGTCTGAATTATGTAAAACTATCATTAAACGAGATGAAGATCTGCCCCTAACTGGTAGAGAACTCGTAGCAAAATGTCAAAGTGCCGTTTTAGAAACTTGTGGTATTGACATATCAGCCGTATTACAAGAGCAGGTTAGATTGGGACACTCAGTCAAACAAATTATAAATGAAGTGAGGTCTTTAAATGGGTCTCTGTGTCTAAAATATAACTTTGGGGTGGCTCCTTGGAGGTTAGGTGTTCCACATAGGGTTACCATTAAGGTGTTACCTTCTGACAGTAAGCAATAGTAAAGTTAGATTTATAAACTAATCAGTGCCAGTTGACATAATTATTAGCACTTATATGATAGGGAATGCATCGATTCAACTGTTATATATCACGATGCAGAAGTTTTATTAAGTTAGTTTTAAAATTTAAAAACGACACACTAACTTTGTCAACACTGAAGTTTAAACGAACCTTTGAAAAAACAATTGATAATAAAAATCGTCATTGATCACGTGGCACGGTTGATTCTCTGCCTCTCCTATAGCTACATTTATTTTCAATGTACAAACTTATTTTCCTCCTTAATATTCAATCAATAGTCTAGTCAACAAGTGCCATTTTCGTGAATATCTCTTAGCCTTTACCGAAACATATGATTTAGGTAGGGCTCATGCAATTCGGAATGACATTAAAAAAAATTAATGACATTAAATGACAATTAACTAAATGACATGACAATTAATGACATTAAATACAAATGAATTAAATGAGAATTAACTAAATGGCATGACAATTAATGACATTAAATACAAATGAATTAAATGACAATTAACTAAATGGCATGACAATTAATGACATTAAATACAAATGAATTAAATGACAATTAATTAAATGACATGAAAATTAATTACATTAAATAAAAACTAATTAAATGACAATTAACTAAATGACATGACAATTAATGACATTAAATAAAAATTAATTAAATGACAATTAATTAAATGGCATGACAATTAATGACATTAAATAAAAATTAATTGAATGACAATTGTCTTGCCTTTTTTTTAAGATTTAGATTTAGATTGGCTGGGGTTTTGCTCTTATGACGTATAGGCGTCAATATGGGCCCGTCACGTCCCGCCTTTCGAGAGCTATTATATTACTCCAGTTGGTCAATTTTCTAAGTTGGTCAAAGCCTTTCCAGTGTCTTTAATAGAAAACTCGTAAGACTGATTGGCCTAAATGACTTTGGGTCGGTATAATAGTCCGGTCGTCCCGTTTTTGGGATAAACACAATTCACTTCCCTCCATAACGAGGGAACTTGGGTTCCGCGCCAAGCAGGATCTGAATGTCCTGACGAGGAACAGCGCTAGCGTGCTTAATCCATGTTGCTGGCCTTTTATATGAAATAAATGCAAGCATGCATTTGCTGCGTCGGTATTTTGTGCCTTCATTCTGACACGTAGGTAACATAACGTTTAGTTTATGTTACGAGATATAAACAACCTTAAAATGAATATAATTTATATTTAACTCTACTATTCCTGCTATTTAAGGACGTTTTTTTCGATTTCCGATATCTGCAATAGTTTTGAGATACATAATTGCAAAAATGACCCCCCCCTTTTACTAAATTGTTTATAAGTTTTGTAATTTTTGACGGCCCAACTTCCAATTTTGCAAAAAGTTTCTAGATGTCATTCCGAATCGAATGAGCCCTAAATCATAATTTTCCGTACTGGCTAAAAGAAATTCACCAAAATGGCATTCGTTGGCTATACTACTAGGCTAAGTATTGACTTAGGTTGCAATTGTAATTCAATTTTAAAGGAAGTATGTTAGTCTAAAGCTGATAGATGTGGGAAATATTTAATAAACATCATAAAGCGCTTCGACTTTTTACTAGATTTCAAAGTCGAATGATACAATTTTGTCAGATGGCTGCAGATAAATCCACAGTAGTCATGGCCCCTCAGGCCAAAAGATTGCCATCTCTCCATGTTATCTCATACTGTTGTTACTGGTGCGCCAATTGTCGTTGAGTAGTTTATAAATATGCAACTTACTTGCAGTGTGCAGCTTTTTAACAAGTGAATTTTATTTTTTTATAACCAATTACTCATCAACTAACAACTAAAATAATAAAAAATTGTAGGTACTTATAATCGCAGGTATTCTTGTTATGGTTGCGCAAACTTTTTTGTTTTATAAAATCTTTTTCTAGTCGTTTTCTTAGTCGTGGTTGCTATAGACCAGGGGTGGCGAACGTTTATGTAGCAACTTGCCATTTTTCCTAAAGAAATGTTTAATAGGGCCATAGGCGTGACGTCAAATAACTTTGATTTCGTGATTATTGGGAAAATAATAATCACAGTCTTATCTAAAAGGTATATGACTGGATAATCGACCGGGATTTTATCGAGGTGGTTCAAGGATTAATAGAATAATTTCGATGCACTTTGATTGCTTAAAACTAACATTTCGGAAATTGGTTTCACATATACTGCCGTTCTTAGGAAAAACACCGCATGTGCAAATATTATGAAAACTGAGTTAGGCGCGAAAATCAGTTCCAGACAGCTTATATTACATATTTACATAAGAAAGGCGCTGTATTTACAACCATAAATATATATTTTTAAAAGATTTCTAAACCTAGCATCTACAAAAAGATTTACTAAACTGAAGAAGAACCCGGCAACTACAACGCTACTTAGGAAAAACACCGCATATACTTGTCGTAGCCTGCAGATGTCATGTGTATTCTAAGCAAAGGCGGTGTTTTCGCTAAGTAATTTGCGTGTCCCAAGCAGCACGGTGACGTCATTATTACGTTCTTTTAAGGTGATTTTAGGTCTAAGACGTCAAGTGACCGATATGAGGCCGAACATATGACGTCATTTCAATGTCGACTTTAAAACGTCACTTTTTTCTTTTTACTAACCTTTTTAATCTAACGTTACTAATGCTTAGGACGTCATGAATTTGACGTCATATTATCGACGATCATTTTTCCTCCCTTTCGTTATACTTATTTGTCTACAATAATTAATGTTATGTTAAGTTTGAGACATTTCAAAATTTAAAACATAAAGGGCACCACAGGCAAATTTTTTGAATTTTTTCAAAAAATTTTGAAAAAATCTAGAATTTTTTCAAAAAATTTTTTGAATTTTTCTAAAAAAATTTGAAAAATTTTTTAGAATTTTTTAAAAAAATTTTGGAAAAATTTTTCAAAAAGAAAATTGCTTCTGGGTCTTGTTTCCAGGATATAAAATTCTATTCTAATTCTGTAGTTAAAAGAACTGCAAGAGAGACGTCAAAATGACGAGAAAAAGTCACAGCCAAATTTTTTGAATTTTTTAAAAAAAGTGAACATTTTTAGAATTTTTTCAAAAAATTTTTCAAAATTTTTTGAAAAAATTTTCTCATTTTTTGCAAAAAAAAATTTTTGAAACTTCATTAACATATAAAGTAAAATTATTTTCATTTACAGCGTAATAAAAATTTCTGCGCATTTTAATGGTTGCCTAAACTTTGAGCTCGATTTACTCATTATTGTAAAATGTGTAGATACGGTGCTCATCCTTAGAACGGCAGAATAGCCGATATGAGCGATATAGCCTATAATATAATATTTTATAGTAGGCCTGTCATATACGAGTAATACATTAAAATCGCAAAATATCGGCTAGTTCTGATTTTTAATATGTTGTTAGGACCGCTACCAGTGGCGTGTATCCAAGTTTGCAGCTTCGAAACAATGAATGAAGGAATGAATGAATGCATTTTTGCATTGCGTGTTTGTAATCTCGAAATAAATTTTAATGCCGATTCGTTTGACAGTACGTCATGCTTGTCATCCGTACTGTTTTATATAATATATTGTTTTGTACTTCGTTTTGAACTAGGTATCTATAGCAAGAGTAATCTAATAAGTTCTAATCTAATAAGTTCTAATTATTGTTGTTAATAATAGAGAATATCACTGTTTTCAGACATCAAACAAGAGCGACCTCTGCAGCTCCGTTCTGAACTTGTACACCCGGCTTTCAGGGAACGGGGTAGAGCCATACCGCAGCCCCAGGTCACTAAACCATCTCGGCCTTCAATAAGGATAGTGGAAGGGAGAGTGAGTGATACCTTTTAAAATATTAGTAGTTCCTTTTACTTCTTACCTATTTCAAAACTTTTGGGATATTTTACTGGTTCCCAAACGGCAAATTATTCCATCCATGTTACGTTAGGTATATAAATTGTTACATATCATATATATAACTCGCGTGGAGTTACATATATGTGTGACACAAAGCGGGGCAGTATTTGCACTTACATATACTTAAAAGTATTTAAATACTAGAAAGTATTTAAATACTTTCTTGTATTGAATATTTGTATTTGTACTTACAAATACTGTGTGTGGAATATTTAGTAATTAGTATTTGTGTCATTGATCCCAAAACTATTTCAATACTCAAAAGTATTTAAATACCCAAATGATATTTCATTACCTAGAAGTATTAAATACTGAAAAGTATTTAAATACCTAAAAGTATTTAAATACCCTAAAGGTTATTTGAATACCTAGAAGTATTTAAATACTCAAAAGTATTTAAATACTCAAAAGTATTTAAATACCTAAAAGTATTTAAATACCCTAAAGGATATTTGAATACCTAGAAGTATTTAATTAAATACTCCAAAGTATTTAAATACCCTAAAGGATATTTCATTACCCAGAAGTATTTAAATACTTAAAAGTATTTAAATACCTAAAAGTATTTAAATACTCTAAAGGTTATTTGAATACCTAGAAATATTTAATTAAATACTCAAAAGTATTTAAATACTTAAAAGTATTTAACACGTTTACGGACAGCGACGTCTATAGACTGTGCGCGCTATCACACTTCAGTTTTACGGCGTCTATAGTCGCCCTAACAAATACTTCACATTTTTTACCAACAACATTAGTAGACGTCGAACTAACACATTCCACGACACTTCTCGGTTCCAAACTCGCCCTGTATAACTAATTTTTCCAACAAATTTCAAGATAATATTACGAAATTTTCGTACATTGGGTAATTGAAGTTAGTCCTGGCAAAGTTTTAGATTCATGGTTGGCCAGAAATCCAGACGAATATTACTTCAATATTTTTTGATTTCATTTTTTATTTTTTTTTATTTATAATGTCTATAAAAATATATAAAGACACATTTTATTTTATCTCAAAAAATATTCGTAAAATATAATATAGTTTATTAAAAAGGTATGGAATTCCAAAACTTGTTCTTGTAAAAATCGAATAATCTTATATAGATAGATAATGGAATAGGAATATAGATAAAGAAAATTAAACTGGCAATGGTCAATTATTCCAATAATTTCGTGGGTCCGGACCCCCTGGAGACCCCCCTCCTGACTACGTCACTGGTACGTAGTTGCAATATTATGAATTCCGTTATGAGATTGTACACAATTATTTCGAGTAGGTAGATACATGTTTATATTCTATTTATATTCAGTTTATTTTGTTGGTACAATGCCAGTATGTATTTTTAAGGTGCATGCATGCCATAACTTAAAATAATAACGAAATATAAGATTTTTCTATTACTTTTTACAATTTTAATGAATAGTTTTTTGTTTGATAACCAGGACCATTTCATTATTTATGATATCAAAAATCATTATACTCAGTCAAAATAGACAAAAAACAGTGGCAGAGGTACGTTTGCAATAATTTTTGTACAAACTGTAGCTGTAAAAAGTCAGATGATTCACCAAGAGTGAGTAAAGGACACTCCCTCGCATGTCCCTAAAGTTAGCATATCAAGGTCAGCAGATCACAGGTTTCATAACATCATAATTAGATGCTAATTAAGTGCGCAAACCGCGATTTAAATGCTTTTCAACTTTTTTCGGAAATGAAAGATCTGCTAACTTTAGATAAAGTTAGCAGATCATAGCCGAAAATCGTAGTATACTCATCGGAATCATTGTTAAACCTAATTATTAATTAAATGCTCATTAAATGCTCTAAGAAAAAAGTGTAAAACATTTCGAAAAATTTTTTTTTTAATTTTTCGAATTTTTTTTTCGAACAGCAGAAGTTCGAACTCAGCAGATCATGGCCGAAAGCCATAGTATACAGATCAAAATCGTTGTAAAACCTGATTGGTAATTAAAGGCTCATTAAATGCTCTGAAAAAAATAAAAAATTATTGGAAAAAAATTTTGAAAAAAAAAAATTCTCAGTTACGTTTGACTATAGCAGATCATTGCTTAAAATCGTTGTAAAAAGAGCGGGACCGTTGTAAAAACTCATTAATAATTGAAGGCTCAATAAATGCTCTAAGAAAAAGTAAAACAATTCGAAAATTTTTTTTTTTTTTAATTTTTTCGAGTTTTTTTTCAAACAGCAGAAGTTCGAAACGTATCTGAGAAAATTTGTTTTCAAAATTTTTTACAAATATTTTTTTATTTTTTTCAGAGCATTTAATGAGCCTTTAATTACCAATCAGGTTTTACAACGGTTTCGATCTGTATAATATGGCTTTCGGCCATGATCTGCTGAGTTCGAACTTCTGCTGCTCGAAAAAAAAAATCGAAAATTAAAAATTTTTTTTTTTTCTAAATTACACTTTTTCTTAGAGCATTTAATGAGCATTTAATTAATAATTAGGATTTACAATGATGAACTTTATCAAAGTTAGCAGATCTCTAATTTTCGGAAAAAGTTAAAAACCATTTAAATCGCGGTTTGCGCACTTAATTAGCATCTAATTATGATGTTATGAAACTTGTGATCTGCTGACCTTGCTCTGCTAACTTTAGGGACATCTCCCTCGCAGCCACCTGCGAGCCTCCCCTAAAACGAACTTTCCCTAAATATGTCCAAAATACCTCAAAATGGCGAAAAAAAAGGGGTTGCGGTCAATTAAGGGGGTAGAAATTTTAGACTTTTGTTTTATTCACCAGAACAAACATTTTCAATGTTTTACATTCTCCGCTATGTATGTTTAATACATGATACTAGAAGTCAATAATATGATGCTGGTCAGTAACTATCAATTCAATCAAAACAAGCAGTAATTTTCTTGACATTGTATTTTTAGGCTACTAAATCCTCAATCTAATTATAAATATATAAATTTAGATATCCCGGGTCTAATATATTCAATATAATTTTGGATCAGTATGATAAAATCGTCTGAAAGAAAATTCTTCATATTTAATAAATATTTAATAAATGTTTTCTAATAAGTTTGCAGTTCGCCGTCAATCTATCACTTACAAAATATAGTTCAGTCATTGGGGATTAAAAAAGGGGCTTACCTGGAAAAAAGTCGGGAAGTTTTGAAACTTTGTAGGATTGAAGATTTGGGTGTCCAGCACTAAAATTCTCAAAATGCGCAATTCGAGATCTGTCGCTGGCGCCCGCCGTCTTGCCAAGATGGCGGCCATTCTTTGCCATTATCTCGGAAAATATGCGTTTTTTCGAAGAAATACGCAGAGAGCAACATTAAAGAGGATAAAATTTCCTACAAAAAATATTATGAGAAAATTTTCCCTAAAGTTAACCGTTTGGGCATGAGAGCTCAATTTATGACAACATATTTCGTTAACTTTTATGAACTGCTTTATATATCTACATAATATGCGTATATACGTACTTGTCTCTCATAATAAAACGGTCTATTCAAATGAATTCTCGTAATATTTTCACCTTCAGTTGTATTGAAACGGCTTTGGATTGTGATTAATAAATTTACAGGGATTTTGTGCCTAAACGGTTGCCTTTAGTAAAAATTTATAGAATCCTTTTGTGGAAAATTTTATTCTCTTTAATTTTGCTCTCTTCGTATTTTTTCTAAAAACGCATAGTTTTCGAGATATTCGCAAAATACCGATTTTGGCCGCCATCTTGGCAAGATGGCGGCGACGGCGGCAAGTCTCGAATTGTGCATTTTATGGATTTTAGTTAGGGAACCCGAAACCTACAAACCTGCAAAGTTTCAAAATTTCCGGACTTCTTTCCAGGTAAAAATCCCCAATGACTGAACTAGCCTGAGACTGAACTAGACTGAGCGATTTCCAATACCACACTTTTTACAGCCAATCAAAATTAGAAACTGACCTTGAGGTATTTTACAGTCATTGAAAATTTTCCTTTCTTTTGTAGTTAGGTAGGTACACGGTTATAATTTTATAAACAGTCTATAGAACTTTTAATTTTGCCCACTGATGTAAATTATTAATTTGTGATCTAGGATGGTAGGTACCTACATAAAAATAAAGTCAATGAACAATAGGTACCTACTTATGTAATAAACCAGAGAGCGTTTTCAGTTTTCGTAAATAGGTTCGTAAATAGGTTTTCGTAAAACATTGCGTAGGTCAGGGTTGCCGGTCGTTCAACTGTACATACATATTGTACGAACTGTACTTTGATAAAAACTATTAATAGAACAAGGAAGATCTAGCCCAATCTAGTTGGTTATAAGATTAACATTATGAGAGAAAAACTTTCTTTAACACAATATTTTCGTAATGGTGTTCTCGTTTCTTTTCAGCCAGGTCCAATACCGGGAATGCGTCCGACATTAGGCGGTGCCGGCCATGTGGTGCCTCCTCCCAAGCAAGGTACGGGAAGTATGGGACTCATCATGCCTATCTACACTATAGGAATAGTTATTTTCTTTACCTACACCGTCATGAAGGTAAATTAATGTGTTTAATTTTTTTGGATAGTTAACAAAAAAAATTATTACTTGTAGTATTACTATTACTTGCCGTAGTTCAACCAAAATCTATGATTCGACGGCTATGCTATGCACGAGCATTAATTCGTCCTTTGCTCGAATTGCTATCGGTTCCGAGACTCAGATCCATGCGAGAAATCAACTTTCTTTTGCAATAACTTGTACGAAGTATTTAAGTATTCGGTACTCGTTAATTTAGGCATCGTAAATCATGTTCTAAACATGAGAGAAGCGTAAATTTGCAATTTTTCCTGAAAATCGATGAAGGTTCAAGGAATTTCGAGTATAACGTATTTTTACCTTCAATGACTGGACTAATTGTTGTTTTATCTGTTATAATTTGGATACATATAGCAACAATTATTTCAAGACTATGTATGTAAGTTACATCTATTAGATTTGTGATATGAAATAAAAAATGACGAAAATGAATGAGAATATCAGGTTAACCATAGGACGACGCCCATGGGATGAATTTAGGAACTTTTGTTGAACGACAGAATTAATATATTATTAATTTATAAGGCGAAAATCTTATAAATTACCATTGTAACAAATTTATCGGGAGGTCGAAACCAGAAACCGCCGCTGCATTTTTGGGATTTTTTTGGTATAGTTTTGAGAATGTGTTTGGGTCGTTTTTAAGACTGGAAATAGAAAAAGTTCCCCACAGAATATTTTGTGGGGAACCTCAATCGTAAGTCCTGTGAAGTTGGCGCTGCTTCTTTTAAAAATCATCCATTTCTTGGGAGTTCCCAATAGAAACAAGAGAGTTCAGGAGTTCAATGTGAAAAACAGCAATTTAGGTCGAGAAATCGTGAAAAACCATTTTAAGGCGCTAACTTCACGCTGCGCTGTTTTTCAACGAAAAAAAGTTCACGATGTTTTTTTTTCGGTAGAGAAAAAAGAGTTCAGGAGTTCACGACAAAAAAAAACAATCGTTCATTATATTAGCAAGTTATTAAAAAAAAATATTTTTTCGAAAAAAATTTTTTTTTTTCATTTTATTATATGCAATAGCGATTGAAGAGTTCGATCGTTTTGATGGGAGTTCAGAATTGCGTTCGAAGAGTTCGTGCGAATCACGAATGAAAAAAAAATTCTTTCTGGATTTACACTCAACAACTCTTCGATCACGATTCTGAAATCTCATCAAACTCTTTTTAAACTCCTTGAAAAAATCTCGCTTTTTTCAATCATGAAGTTTGCAATAAAAATCGCATTTATCGCGATAGAAATTTTTTTCTTTCGGTTTTCGCACGAACTCTTCGGTCGCCATTCTGAACACTCATCAGAAGCCCTTTGAAATTTTCTTCGAAAGATCCCTCGAAATTTATTTTAATAAAAATCGCGCATTTTTCGGTCGTATAATTTACAATAAAAGGCGCATGTATCGCGATATAACCTCTTTTTTAGGGATTCGATCGAACTCCTCAATCGGTATTGTATAGAATAATATTTTAAAAAAAAAATTTTCGAAAAAATTTTTTTTTAACAGCTATTTTCATGAACATTTTTTTTTTGTTGTGAACTGTTTTTGGACCGTTCTTTGGAAATATAAAAACAAAAACCTTTTCGCCCCTTTTTTCCAAAACGTCCAAAAATAAAGTACAAGGTAGGTATTAATGACAGGCGAGTTATTGAAAGTAAAGTAAGTACCAGTGGGCGCCACCAGTGATATTACAGGTCACTGGGCCTGGTCCAGTCAGGGGAGCACTTGACTAAAATCGGTGAGGGCTCGAGGGCCTTATTAATGAACTAACAGGAACAGTAACGATAAAAAATAGTGAGGTCTGGTCTTACCTTAAATCGCTATCGGCATCTCTTGCTGGAACTAATGGGGATTGGGAAGACTACGTAGAAGATAATTGATAATAAAACCCAAATTTTTGGTATGATGAAACGACAAATAGCAGCAATACGTCAAAAGTCCGACATCTCCCCAAGTAATCTGATTTGTGTCATCTATAAAAGTTAATGCTAAATACGATGCTTGTATGGCATTTCTGTATGATCACACAACAGAACTCCTGATCTCTTTCCTTTCTACCGAAAAATTCATCGGGAACTCTTTTTCGTTGAGAAAACCGCGCAGCGTGAAATTAACGCTCTGAAATGGGTTTTCGCGATTTCTCGACTTCTTTGTTTCTATTGGGAACTCCCAGGAAATGGACGATTTAAAAAAAAGGCTTCACGGGACTCTCAATCGTATTAGTAGAAGGGGTTGAATTTTCTGCTGAGACGTACATTTTCCGCCATTTTGAATATGAATTTATTACAGATTGTTTTCAAGAAGCAGCCGGAAGCTCTGTACCCGCCAGTAGAACCAGATCCTGCCTTCAGAAAGGAAGTTTTCGAACCAGAAAGGAGCTACACAGGACCGAAATTAACTAGAGAAGGCGTAACAAGTAAATTGGGTAAGTCTAATCATTTGATCACTCAACGGTTTAAACAATATTTACAGACAATGTGGATTTGCATGCGGAACTAATTAATTGTTGTTCATATCGGAAAAATTTTCATTTTATCGGGGTGTAGCTTCATAGTCGTCAAAACTGTACTTTATACTTATTGAAGGTACAATGTAGCGACGCGGCGATAATACCGATCACGCATCGTGTCGGCGCGACACTGCTTGCAAATCTTAGAGCAGCTTTTATATCGCATCGAGTTGCAGAAGCGTTGCAACCGTGCAATCTTAGAGCCAATCTCTTTTAACTACACCGCTGGCCGATAGGTTGCGTTGATTTAATGCATTTTTGGATCCATACACCTTCTAAATAGTATGGAATATCAAAATACGGTTTTCAGGCATGGGTGCCGGCAAGGGGCAGCAGGCCCTTATTTCCCAATAGGCTGAGAAGGCTGTAGCCTAGGGCGGCAAAATTATATTTCTATAATGCACGACACACTAAGAAAGAGAAAAAATAACATTTTATTTTATTCGAAATTAAATACACTGACGGACATAAAAAGTGGCGCACCTAGATTTTGTCCCAGATTTCATGTTCAATAACTTTTAAACCAGCCTATCGATTTTGATCATTTTTTTTTTGTTTGAAAGGGCGATTCTTGCGGATGACTATTTTGTAATTGGCTTTCCATAAAAAATGTATTTTTTAATATGTGCAGCTTTTAAAAACCGATTATGATACTGACACGAAATTTAATTTTCGCTGTGGAGTGAAATTTTATTTGTATTGAATTCTCAGGTTGGTCACGGTGTTTACCGTTCTTTTTTCAATATTCTCTTTTTTGAATCACCTCTCTAGCCCCTTCAGCGACGAAGATGCGACATTTTAGATGAAACGGTGTTATTAAGTTTGATATTCAACAAGGAGGCTATGGTAACGGTTAACACTGAAACGTCAAAAGATTCAGTTGAAATTCTCGTGAAAAAAAAATAAATCAGTTAACGTTCTGAAAGAAAATGCCAGTGGAAATTAGTCCAATTCAATTTGGATTTTTTGTGGGGGTTTAATTTACACCCCGCATATTCCTTTTTTGAGCACGATAGAAACATGATATTCGGGCCATTTATTAGCAGTGAAATTTCCAAAATCGCCCTGAAAACCGTGTATTGATATTCCGTATTATTCAGAAGATACAGGCATTCCAAATTACTCTAAAATGTTGAATTATTCTATCCTATTGTCCAGCAGTATATATGCCGATACACATTTAATTAATAATTTCTACAATATCATTAATGCTGCCTGTGATCATTAAAGGATGGAAAGAACGCGATGCAAGTAAGTATTCGCTAATAAATATCATGCAACTAATTATTATTATAACCCTCTGCAATAATATCCCTCAATGGTAGAGGTGTTCTTTACTAGTCTCGGGCCATATCGATTGAAATATCATCCTTAACACCCGTGCCGAGTGGTTTGCTTCTATCATCAAATGGCGTGTTGTTTCCCGGAGGCTGTTCATATGAAAAAAAAATCATATTTTGTACAATCATCCCCTCTATTTTTAGGGGTAGTTGCCTGACACCCTGTATATACAGACACATTGATATGAAAATGATGTGAGGTATAGTTCTATAGTGAGGTATAGTGAGATGTAAAATGATGTGAGGTATAGTAGATTTCCGAGCGTCACAATTTATTTTCAGTATACAGTCGGCTAATATCAAAATTTTTTTTTAGTCGTTTGTTTATCCTTTACTCTTTGCCGCCAGCCGCCTGAATAGATTTGTCCACAAAAAATAATATACATTGAAAGTAGTGAGGAATGAAACCTTTGACCTAATAATAGCAATATTAAAACCGTGCCTGGAAAAAGTCGATGGCTGTGGTTCGGCCACAGCAGCGTCCGTGGAAAGTGCTCGCTTTATCTGAATCGGATAAACGCGTCGTCATTGGTGCGACGTCACATGCTTGCTAGGTCTGCAGGCGCGATCAACAATACCTCCAATACAAGGACAAAGTGCCGCCTTTGTCCTCGTATTAGAGGGGTTATTGGATAGATCACCCGTACTCCGTATTGTACAGCGTCAGGTTTGTACCGTGACGTTCTCGTTAGAACGTAGTCTGCATATTATTATTCACAGTATTAACTAGTAGTGCCTTTATGATTTAGAACGTCAAATATAGTTTGTTTATTGCTTGTTCTCAAATATGGAGGAGAGTTTCCAAAAAGGAGATTCACATAATTTGCCGAATGTAGACGTGATTATGGTATCCGATTCTCTCGCGTCAAATATCGGCTTCAACCAGCCCCAATCCAGTGGTGTGAAAGCCAGTCGGCATAATAACTAGCCCGTCCTAGCTCATAATAGTCACTAACCTTACTGTATACCTAAGCTGCGCTATAACATCCAGTCTGACGCATACAGCTGGCATGTGACGTCATCCGCCTAGTCTCGCTGCGTTATGGGTACTTGCTATTACGAATAACGCGGAAAGTAAATAACTATTATTTTTTTTACTTTATAGGGGTTTATAATATACGTGGATTTATCATTTTCAGTTGAAAGCGAAATTTTGTGGACAGATCTATTGTGAGACTCGGTAAACTAAAACTCCAGTTCACTATATCTGCTTGACGAATGCGCGGGAATTGTTAAAACCTTTCTCTCTGATTGCGCAATTTAAATTGCTTTATCTGCTTCGCACCTAGCCCAGCTAGAACAGATTTTATGGATAGATATTAAATTTAACAAAATTTTCTAAATATTACTCGCATTTAATAATGGCAATTAATATTTCATTTTTTAGAGATATTGATCTTTAAAATGATCAATATCAATTTTCTCTTGAACCTGTGATGTAATGATAACACTCGAAGTAATTTCCACAAACACCGAAACACTTTCACTTCGCTCGACGCGCGTTTTGCCAACCAAGTTGGCATCATCCGGAGACGATTAGAAGTAATGTTAAACTAAAAAAATGGCGTCATCATTAATGTGGAGCGATCAGACAAAACCAGATAAATCCATTTTAGACAATTTCAAGTTATTAACGGAAATCGATTATGTTCAGTTCCGCGACATTTAGACAAAAAATCATGCATGCATTCTGTAGAGCTTAGTTATTAGACATAGAAACTTGATTTTCAGTTTTTTTCCTCAATCACATAATGAGTTGTAAAAAAAATCAATTTATTTACTTTTACTTGACTGAGATAGATATATCTGCATTTGCTTGAAATAGATTGAAGAAATGTAATTTTTTTTGCCTACTAACCACTTTGATGTAAATTCGTAAAAATTATTTATTGACGCTTGAATAACAAAACAAACATGTAGCGGAAAAATAACGAAAAGCCTATTCTAAAAACAGAGCAAAATAACAAAAAAAAACATTCTAAACATGAAATTTAACTTTTCCTATTTTTTCTTTCATGTTTAGAATGTTTTTTTTTGTTATTATTACTGTTTTGTTAGTACTACCCACATCACGTGATGTGGGTTGTTTCAGTATAGATGGCGCTACTGCATGCTTTATCCACTTTATATAAATAAAGTGGATTCATCTTGAAACAGGAATTTAAAATATATTCCATTGGATTTATCTACTTTTGTTTGATTGCCTACATTTTAAGACGACCAATTTTTAAATGGATTTATCCGGTTTAGCTCAAATCGGACTGTCTAATGGATTCATCTGACCCCAATGACTAATAATCCACCCTTGACTAATTTTTCATGAAAACTGGATTTATCTGGTTTTGTCTGATTGCTCCACATTTGTAACGCTTCAATGGTTGTTAAGCAACGCGTAAAGCGGGCTATACGCCATAGATCCCTGATCGCTATTCATACTATTTTTACATCTCATAATTTCTATGCTCTCAAATGCATCCAACTGTCTATTATTGGTCACATTTCTAACTAATCTTAAATTACTAATATCTATTCTATGATCGTTGTCAAAAGCATGTTGTGCAACACTAGACTTATCTGTTCTTCCATATTTTAGATGAGCCATATGCTCTTTAAATCTGGTGTTAATTGATCGTCTCGTTTGTCCAATATATTTTCGAACACAGTCATTACAACTAATTTCGTAAATCTCAGACCTTTCATTTGGAACAATTTTATCCCTTGGATTGTCTTTATTACGCGACGAATGAATCGCTGTTATACCCACTATACGGCGTACAATATGTATGTGTAGTTGAACGACCGGCAACCCTGACCTACACAATGTTTTGCATTAGCGTAGTGTTTGTTATACCTTGGCCTTAGATATTTTTGGTAATTCTGTTTACCAATTATATAGGTGAAAATACTTGCTCCGTCACCTAGCTCAAGGATAAAACCTAAGTCAACGGGAAATTAAGGAAGTAAAGTTATAAAAAATAGGCACGAATGGGGTGGAAGGAATTATTCCGGGGTGATTGGACGCCACCAGTGGCGAAGGCCACTGGACTAACCACGAGTAAACCGGGATTCGTACGGGATGGATACACATTTTGGAGTCGAAGTGTGTCCTTAAATTTTAAACGCGCGTCGAACTAAGTTAAGTTCTGGTGTTTGTGGAAACTAATTCGAGTGTTATTTATTAGAATTTAGTAGAAAGATTTTGTTTATGTGAACAATGTCATTTATCTGGACTATTAACCGAATCATCATTTTCATAGAATATGTGAATGCGAGAACGTTAATCATATGCATTTCTCTATTTTCACTAGGATAATAATACTCGGTGCATTTCTTCATTAATAGTTCCCGAATAGTTATTGCCTTAGACCAGTTTTAAATCCCTTTTTTTGGTTTTGCTTTGGTAGGTAGATAGACAATGATTAACTTATATTTTCAGTGTTTCTTTTATACACTACTGTAATCCTTTGAAATTTTACAAAATGTTCCCGCATATAGTCCCGTCTGTGAGCTGTAGTAGCGGAGTGGATCAGGAGAGTAAAAAGGGTCGAAAAGAGACGACGCAAATTTACAACATTTTTCCCCCCCAATTTGTCAAATGGTCCTCCCATTATTTTGGCGTGGCTTGTGTGCAAACGGGGTCGGGGGAGGGGGCGATCGATTCAAAGCATGGTAAAATCGTGTTTAATCAACAATACCTCTAATACAAGGACAAAATGCTGCCTCGTGACGTCACCGTCCGGAGGTCTACAAGATACTTATGTTATTATGGGCTTTATGTAGTTATTTAGGTAGGTATGTCCACGATTTCGTAAATATCTAGGTATATGCATGAGGACTAATTGCATATAAAATTGAGCAAAAACCCATAGTGGCAGTGGAATATCTATAACGTTCTTTTGAGAATGTTCGCAATTTAAGTTGATCAGAAATAAATTCAATTCCTTGTGAAACATTTTCGTCCTCTATTTTTAAGTTTTTAAGTACATTGGACATAAAGTTCAAAACATGGTTAAGCTTTGACATGTCTGTATGTATGTCTGAAAATGTATTTCATGTAATTCTGTAAGTTTTTCGTTACGATATTTTTTTTGACAAGTATTTGGGACAGTTCGGAAATTTACTTAGTACGCTAGTTTCTTTTAACCGGGGTAAAACTAAAATAACTGAAACGATCTCACCAGTTTTTGTATCGTGTTGGGAAATTTTGTATATAAAATCTTCTTTTCCAAAGTGGCACTCACACACTCGGGAGTTGTCACTCGGCACAAAACTTTCACGTGGAATTGCAGAGAGCCATTTTCTGCGATACTCTTCGTCTCTGGGAAAGCGAAACACCCGAACTTTTCTACTGGTTTCGTAATTTCCTGTACAACCGGGAACACAACACTTTTGGGGCGTTCCCGGGGAGCTACTTTATTTTGTTTACATTCTAAATACAGTACAACATACATATAGGCAGAAAAGCGTCGCACTGGAACACATTCTGGCATCGCCCCTTCGACCGACCTAGACAAGCCTGTTGAATTAGCTTAGAGAGTATATTAGCCTCCATCTGGGTTAAGCCCCCAGAGCGTGACGTCACCATGATATTTAAAGTAAGCACTTTGTCCTTATTAGAGGGGTTATTGGTTTAATGCATTTCTCGGCGGCTTTACACTTTACAAAAAAAATAAATATAAAAAATGAGGAGTACGACAAAGCTGAGCGAAATCGGAAGATATCGGGAATCTTAGTTGCGAAAATAGGAAAAAGTAAATTGGGTTTTCTTCGAGGGATCGTGGAATTGGAGGTTCATTTTTTTGTGAACGACCTATAATAAGGAAATACGAGGCCGCATGCTAAAGGGGGGAAAACGAGAATTGTTTAAAATACCCACAACCTCTGAATATTGACCGATCTTAAAAAATCAAACGGCTTTTTCTTCGTTTCTTCATACGTTATAATATGACGGCAAAAAGAACGATTCGACTGTTTTCTCAAACGGTATGAGGGAAGGTGGTGGGGGGAATGTTTTTACTAGCCGACAGCTTTTTTTTCGACCTTTCATTCTAGCCCAACTAGATCAAAATCGGATGATTAAGACTGATTATAGGGGATTTCGAAGTTTTTAATATGCAGAACGGTGAGCAGTGCCACACCTCGGCCCGGGCCGGGCTCAAAATCAAGAAGAACGTTTTTCTTTTCATTTTCCATTTTTCATTATACTACAGTTTAGAGAACCCTTATACTACATAATATTATATATATATTTACATATACATATTCAGGTTGGTATGGGAGGATGAGCATTGTAGCTCAGGATGACGGAGCTCGCGAGACGATAAGTTATCAGCTCACTGGCTCCGTCAGGTAAGGTAAAGGTAAGGGTGTGTGGTTTGGCAAGGCAGTCTCAAGGCCTCGCCGTCCACTGGATTGGGCTGTCTTCTTTCTTTAGCCCTGTTCTGTCCTTCGGTGTCGTCTACTTCTTCTCGCATCAGTCGTGCTAGGACTCTCCACTAATTCACACGCACGCTCTCACACGTGTACAGGGGCAGGGCCGCCCCCATGTCCTTATAAAACCAATATTTTCATTACCCATTTTTTTTACCTGAGACGAACCTATATAAACTGATCAACAAAATAAACGTTACACTACCAAATTTGCTCTGATTTTGGAACAGAATAAATCTGGATTGCCGCCGCCTATTTAGTTTCTGTTTGAAGTGTTAGCTAGCACAACGTTTTGTCTGCCAGTCCTTGTTTGTATCAAAGATATATGTTTCATATAAAGTTTCTACAGGGCGAAAAATAAAACGTCGTCCCATTTCAAGAAACAATTTTTTTCTGGATTTCAACATGAATGTCATAAATTAGAACCTCATATCTCGAAACGGTTTTTGCGATTTTCGTTGATTTGCCTTATTTACACAGTGGCCGCAAAAACATCCATTTTTGGCCTTGCATTGATAACTTTCTGACTCGTGAACCGACTCTCAAAATCCAGGCCTTATGTTGAAGCTAAAACTGCAGTTAATAAAGCACGATAAAGATAATCGACTCCAGGCAAAGTTTCAATATACAGGGTTGCATCAAAGTTGAACCAAATCTGCATAACTCGCAAAACCTAGTATTCTGAGAGACTTCAATTAAAGACAACTTGCTTTCGAACAAATTGTATAATCTGAACACTTTAATGTTTTTCTTGCTTGCATGAGTTAGGAATTGTTGGTGTAGGAAGGCAATCATTAATTGATTGCCTGCTTTTGAAGAGGAATCATAGCTCTTGCTTATCGGATATTTTTGTTGCCATGCAACGATAACTGTCACTAGTTGTCACTTTTCATTTGTGTCACTTTTATGTTGTTTTCTTTATTGCAAAGTTAGTTGATTGCCAAGTTAGCGCCTCTTTATCGAAAAATGCCAACGTTAAATGACGACCAATTGGCCATAGTAGGCAGAATGCGTGATGAAGGCTTTGCAGTTACAGTTACACTTCAAGGCAAAGCATTTATCGAGCTCTCGTCGGCGCCTAGCTGGCGATATTAATTATAACAGACGGGGAGAACGGGCAGAAGGCGAAAAACCACAGCAGCACAAGACAGACTCATCAGGAGAAACGTTCTGCGACATAACCGTACCGCAACTGCAAGTGCAGTAAGCAATATTCTCAGGTTCTCGCTACTGGAATTCATCTTTCCAACCAAACAGTAAGGCGAAGGCTCCATGAAAGCGGACCTAAAAAATCCATACAATGACACATCGCAAGATCATTTCCAATGCGTTATAATGTTGTCCATTGGCATTATCTTTGATTTTTCCGAAATGTTCATTCAATATTTTTTCTGACGTTACTTATAATTTTGACAATTTAAAATGAACACTGAAAAAGTAAACGAAAAGCAATACAAAACTGAAACAGTTGCATTGAAAAGGCAAGATAATTCATGATAAATTCGTCCGCGTTTTCCCGGAAAATGATATTTTTAAACATTTTAAATATAAAAAGCGTATTCTGCGACCTAAAAATTATATCAATAAAATTGAAAAAAAATCTTTCCTGGTTTTCCATAGTTTTCCGTGAAGATTTCCACAATTTCCGCAAAAATGACCAAATTTTTCTGATTTTTCGGCACTGGCATGAATTTTCCGGGGATACGACATCAGATTCATGATAGGCGACCCAAAAAACCTCCTAGAACCCATCTTCTAGGCTCCATTAACATTTTTCACAAATTAAATATTAGTTTAAAACTGAGGGTAATAGATAATGTGATAATGTGGGGTATGTTATAGTATAGGGGCGATTTTGGGTGGTTCGGAAGGTTGGTAAACGAGTCACCGTCTGCAAAAAAAACTTCGGCCTTCCCCAGCTCACAGACTGCACTAATAGGGCGTTTCCCACAAATTTAAAAACGAACAAATACGGAAGTGATGCACCAGAACAAACGATTTGTGCACTGTCAAGTGTAGTGCGGGAGGGTATTGATGTATAATATAAGAGTTTCAGAGTATGTTGACTTTGTTGGCATATTATATCTGCAGGGGATGCAGAGCTGGATCAACTGCGGTGTCGTCTGCGTGAAACCGAACTCGCCATGGAGCGTATTGTCGAACAAATGGCCAAAGTGCCCCTAGAGTTGCAGGTGCGCCGCAGATTCGAACCCCTCCTGATCCACACTATTGCCAGCTTAGCTCGCTTTGCCCCTTTTGCATGTCGCCCGAGTTTTATATTTCCCCCCCGTATACTTTGTAGACTCAGTGTCGATGCACCATGAAAGTGTATGCACTCGGTGTTCACATATTATATTTATCTGTTTAATAATAATTATTACTTAAGTATGGTGTAAATTTTTGAACGTGTTATAGATGCTTAAATTACAAGTAAATCGAATTTGATATTTTTGTCTTAAAAACCTAATTGCTTGTAATGATTTAGTGTGTAGGTTCACATATTTTAAAAAATTGATATGTAAAGGGTGGCCAATAATGTAGTGACATTTAGACTTTTAAAGTCTAATAATAACTTTGCCCCTGAAAATTCTATAGGTAAAGTTTTGATGTTGTTCGGTAGAAAAACATTTTTTTTTTAATACTAAATATAGTATATAGTAGCGAGGGATACCAGGTTAACCATATCCCTCTAGCGGCCAGTTGCTACTACCCATCAGATATATATATATATATATATATATATATATATATATATATATATATATATATATATATATATATATATATATATATATATATATATATATATATATATATATATATATATATATATATATATATATATATTATGTCTTGTGATATATACTCATCATATAACTATAAAACTATAGTTAACAGGTTTTTATGCTTAAGTATTTAGTTTTTATACGTATATACTTCCCCTAACGCAGAGACCGCTTTTTCAAATTCTCAAAACAAGCCTCTCTCCCTCTCTCAAACATTCTATTTGTGAATTCTATCTGACGTCATTTGCCAAGGGTTTCTAAGTTTCAAGTAACGCGAGTGGTTGAGAATAGGGCCCCAGAGAACTGATCTTGCAAACCCGATATGATAGCTTAGCTATGGTCAATCACCAATACCTCCATCAGGTGCAGACTAGTTTCGAGCCATTGGCTCTCATCGCCGTAGATAGAGGAATTAATGAATGATCAAAACTATTCAAACACTTAAGCAGACTAAGCAGTTGAGTGTAGGCGAGGGATACCCTCTAGCGGCCAGTTGCTACTACCACTCAGACATATATGTGTTGTGTGTCTAGTTAGCCTGTATAAGGCTAGGGCCGCTGCTCTTGGTGTCTGCATCGCAGGACGCTGCTTATCGCAAGACATATATGTCATATTATATTGATTGCCCTAATTATGGGCCACCTTTTATATGTGGGTATTACTTAAAAATGTTACAGTATCTATTTTTTTAAATATTATTTATAAAAGCAATATCTAATAGAGTTCAATTTTGAAAATAAAAATGATTTGCAACAAGTTATCTTGTTGCAAATCTGCTTATATCTGCCTTATTTGATTTACACCATATTTCTGCGGATATTATTTATTATAGAAGATGGTATTTTTTCTACGAAAATCTGTAAATTGTGTTGAGATTGTCTTGATATCAGAGTGTCTAATACCTGAGAACTCTGGGGCCAAGAGAGTCACTCGTTCAAGATAAGAAAATATATAATGGCCGTGCCGTGGACAAATCAGTCTTCAACTTGCAATGACCATTATTAACTGGGGAGATTTGCGCCCTTCGGCTCGTGACGTAAACAACACCCCGCGTTAATAATGGCTGTCATTAATTGCGTGTTGAATATTACAGGAATATGAAGAAGTTCCCTTTGACAGTTGATCAGTTTGACATTAGATGTCAATTTTCGACAAATGCCTTTGAATTAATTTTAAAATTCGGCGGGTACTTCTGCTTTTTATATGCATAGGCTATTTGATTAGGTCATATAGAAAGGAACTAAGACGGGTTTTTATTGCAGGAATCGGTCAATGGGTAATTTTAGAGGGGAAAAAACGCGTAGTGCTATTAAATTAGACGATGGAAATTGGAGATAAAGACCGAAAATGCACCATTTTCAGTTTTTTCAATGCACCTATCTCGCAAGCGAAGCAATATTTCGATATAATTTATATAAAACTTTTCGTAGAGAATTGAATTTCCCATAGAAATGGCTTTACAAAAGAATTATACCATTGACCGAATCATGCAATAAAAACCCGTGAACGTCTTAGTTCGTTATTGCCCTGTTTTTTAGGACGTGAAACTAATAAATAGCCTCCTGAGTTGACTTTTTAAGGATCTCTGTTTATATTTACTTATCAAAATTATTATTTGACGACCGAAAAATCGTTTCTTTTTCCCATTTCAGTTCAAAGCGTGTTGTATAGTATTTGAGCCGTAAATGTACCATCTTTTCTAGTAAAGAAATCTCGTTTACTTATAACAAATTATAGCCAATAAAATACCATCGAAATCTCACATTGTACACTTGTCGTAAAGAGTTTAGTGTTTACATTCTCTATCCGTAGTTGTTAATGCCATGTCAGCACTACTGGATGAGGTCGACGAAGAAATTGAATCTCGCCGTAAGGCTAGTGAGGTTGCCGAGCAGGTAACAGTCAGTGTTACCGATATATTGCCGCGTATTCATGCACCGTTTAGTTCATACTGCACGGGTTCCAACTAATAGCTTCGGTTACGTATATTCGGTTGTTGGTGCGAACTAATTTTGTTGGTTCGCTCTCGGTAAGTTCGAGGTAAACGGCGAGCTAGCGCTTTTAGTTGGGTTCCAAAATAATTCATTTAGCTCTCTTGTAATTCGAACTAAATTGGACGCTCTTGACTTTTAGATTAGAAACGCGAGGACGTAAAAGGTACAAAAGCAAAAGGGACCTTATTTGACGCGTGTTAGTTCGAACTCGGTTAGTTCGAACGAAACGGTGCATTTATACGTGGTATATATGTTGAATTAATGATGTCCTAATATTGTTGGAGTATATGCTGACTTGACTTACATTGCAATGCTTTGGAATGACGCAGTTTGTTTGCTACTTTGGTTTTAATGCAGTAAATTGTTTTGTTATTCTTGCAATAAAACCGACAATAACTAATTACACTGGGTATGCTTTCGGTAATGTTCGATTTGGCGATTCTATATATGCCTATAGTAGTAGTTTGCCAGAGCACAAAGCACGAAACGATTTTCGTTCGCACTTCATCGCTAAAAGCTACGACTCACTTTTAAGTTATGCTTCATCTAAACCGAAAACATCCTGGCCAGGTCGTGGAAAAACACTAGTACAGTAACAGAAGTAGGTGGGGGAAAGGTGTTCAAAATAGGATAACATTTTTTTTTTGCTTTTTATACATTTTTAATATATTTGATATTACGGAAAAAAACACCAGTCAAGACATACACTCAGCATCAAAAAAAGTGCCGCACCTAATTTTGATTTGCAACTTTTTTGCGAATGTACCGATTTTTGATTTCTTTTTTTTGGTTGGTAGGTAATTATCTTGTCTTTCAAAAAAAATTAAAGAGGTGAACATTTTTTCAAAGCCTCCTACATGGTAGTGGAAAACCTCGAACCATTTTTTTTCTTAGTTTTTAACTCACCCTGTGTACTAATCAAGTAATGGTATCGAAAATGGTTGCGCTCTATATAAAAGGCGCATCTTTTACGAGCGTTCTGTTTTTTTATTCACTGATCTATCTCTAAAATTGTCCAAATTTCACCGTTTTTGCCGAAATCTTTCGTTTATCGCACACATTAAATTTATTGTACGATCAAATTGTCTATGAAAAAACTGTTACCGTTGTCATGGCACGTACTCACTATTTCAGTCTATTGTTGTGTCATTAAGTGTCAGTGAAAAAATTTTAGGTGACAGCCCGAATCTACATTGACATTTTACAGCAGCATGTCTTACCTCGTGCACAAGTTGGTGGGCAATAATTTTATATCAACGCAGGATAATGCCCGACGACATACCGCGGCAATAGTGCAAAATTTATTAGAAGCCAGAAGCAATAAAAAGATGAAAATTTTGCTACAGAACTTTAGCATAGTCTCTTCTTATTAATTTTTTAATTCATATCAATATCTCTATTAATAAGGAAGATATTAACATTAACTTTTAACTTCACGAACAAAGAACCAACATAAAAAATTTCTCGATAATGAATGTAACAATATTTTAAAATTAACAACAAAAATAAACTTAAAAAAAAAACAGTTAATATCTTGTATTGCCTTCCCGAGCAAGAATTACAGCTTCCATGCGTCTTGGCATCCCCCCAAATAAATGACGAATGGTACCTCGGTGACATTCATCCCATGCTTGTACGACAGCCGCACTGAGCTCCCTCAGGTTCACAGGAGCGGGAACTCGGGCTCGAACACGTCTTCCTACCATGTCCCAAACATGTTCGATAGGGTTAAGATCTGGGTTTCTTGCAGCCCATACACCATACGGTTAACATCAACCTGATCCGAATACTCGGAAACGATTCTTGCCACATGTGGACGGGCATTATCGTGCAATAGCATGGAACTGTTTCCAATAAATGGGAAAAAAGGCACAACATGTGGTTCCAAAATGTCAGTAATATACCTATCAGCAGTTACCACCACTAACTCTGTACGAGCCTCAAGACTAATTCTTCCCCATACCATAATTGAGCCACCGCCAAAATTGAGCCTTGGCACAATATGGCACTCTGCAAACCTTTCGCCATAATCTGTGACGGCCATCTGGAGATAACATACAAAATCTCGATTCATCGGTAAACAGGATTTTACCCCATTCCTCAATTCCCCAATTTTGGTGTTCACGGGCGAAAAGAAGGCGCTGTCTACGATGTTCTCTAGTCAGCAATGGGCCATTGGCAAGTGTTCTTGCCGTTAAACCAACTTCATTTAGCCTTCTCTTCTCACAGTTCGTACATGTTGTAAAGCATTCCGCTCACTAACTGAAGTAGTAGTGAAGTAACCTGTTTCGTAGTATTCTTAAGGCTAAAAAACGGTCGTCCTGCCGAGTTGTACATCTTTTTCTTCCTGATCCCATTCTTCTGGTGTATTCTCCAGTTTCTCGAAACCGTTGCACGGCTCTTTGAACACTACATCTCGAAACACCTAGAACTTGTGCCGCATAGTACTGCGACCGCCCCCCCCCTCCTATATTAAAGTTATGGCTGTGGCGGCGCCAGTTGCACTTAAGACCATTATTACTTTTTACTATTTACCGTTACTTTCTTATAATCCAGACCAAATCACAACGATTCACTTAGAAACACTAGCGACACTTGTCAAAACAAAATACAAACGAAGATGCTAAAGCAACTTTGCAAAAACCCATTGGCAATTGCATTGAAAATTACCATGACACATAGTCATTATTTTAATGAATCATATCTTCCCTATTAATAGAGATATGGACATGAATTAAAAAATGAATTGTTAAGTAGAGACTACGCTAAAGTTCTATACCAAAATGTTCATCTTTTTATTGCTTGCACTTACCACAGAGTGTTGCAAACTTTATGCAAAAATCGAATGTAATCGGTACATCTTGTATATGGTTTAAAATTGAGTTGAAATTCAGTAGCACATCTGCATTCTGTACGAACAAACCTACAATTTCAAAAAAAAAATCATGTAAATCGAACCTATAGTTAGGAAAATATTTTCAAATGAATTTTTGCTAAATTTTAGATGGATCGAATTTTGTGCCTCTGAATGTATATCACGCGCTTGCCGTAGAGCAAACGGTTTTAGCTGTACAAGTCCGGAAAAGTAGCGCGGTTCTAATTTGGGTGGTCTTCTGTGCAGGACAAACGGCTATTACTTCCAATCTAAAATATTACACATACTAATGTCCTTTTTGAGGGATGATGATTTGTAACGAAACTTTCATCGAATACTGTGCGGTTTCCACGATATAGGGTGTTGAAATTTTGAACCTAGTTTTTTCCGCTATTTTTTTTTATGGATACCCAACCCTAATAAGGAAATCGTTAGTTTAATTTTCTTGCATTCACTGGTTTAGGAGCTGGACAGCGAAATATGCCAAAAATGACTATTTTGGTGTTACATTAAAAAACCATAACCAGTATAATTCTGGTAAAAGTTCTTGCTTATCCAAAGAGACCAATTCATTGGCTTGGCCAGAATGTTTCCGTTTTAAGTGGGGGAATAACTTAAAGTGAATCAGTCGTAGCTTTTAACGATGAAGTGCAAACGGGATGATACGGTAGGAAACGGGAAATACTCTACTATAGAGGAAAGTATGATAATTACGATAGTTGACCCACTGTAATTTAAATAGTGATTTGCATGTTTTTTTACGCGCGCACATGAAACTATTTGGTTGCATATAAATCTGAACATATCCGTGCAGTTTATACGTTAATATTCTTTGCATGTCTTACCTGTTACTATGTGTAATTATGTGTTTATTTTTCACTACTATGCCGATTCTTTGATTAAGAGTTTCTTGTTTGTGTGCCAGTAGATCCGGCAAAGATAATACACACTAGGATGGTCAACCATAACGGTGAACATTTGGCTCATAAAATGATTAACCAACATTTTGAAATTGGGAATTAACTGAACAGAAAAAAGTACCTTAGTCAAAATAAACATTTGAGGTTGTAATAATTCTCATAGAGCTGAACATTGGCATTCGTCTTAAATACACTGTTGCAAAGAATATATGAAAAATCCCCACCGATCCTACATATATCTATACTAAACAAATTATTCATTGTCATGTCAAAGGTCAAAAATCGGGTTTCGGCATTTTTCTCGTAAACGGTGTTTAGCGTAAAAATAGCCCAGACAAAGATCCAAAAGTTGGAGATCATACAATTGTCTATAAAAATAATTCTAGTACTTTTTTCCCTATGAGTCTTCATTCCTGAGATATGGCGATTCCAAAAATTGTAGAAGTATTTATTAAAAAAATTATTAAAAAACTGGTACTATTCTATCAATTTTATTTATTAAAAATTGGTACTATTGGTCGTGTTCAAAGTGGAACGGATTATTATTGATTTGGGGAAAACTATTCTGATTGATAGTCTTGCTACTTCAATGTATTGTCTTCTTCGTTTTCCTCTTCTTGTTGAATATCTGTAAATTGGTCTAAGAAGAAAGATTCATTAGTTGTCCCCTCATTGATATCATAAGAATCTACTGGATAGGGCTGGAACCTTTGATGTAACTATAACACTCGGAGTAGTTTCCACAAACATTTTCACTTCGCTCGACGCGCGTTTCGCCAACCAAGTTGGCATCATACGGAGACGATTAAAACTGATCTTAAACTACAAAATCTACCATATTTATACTATTTTCATGGTGACGTCACTAATGATATCACCGTGAAATTTACGCGTGACTGATCACGCTTCAATGATCGGTTGCTAAGCAACGCGTAAAGCGGGCTATACGGTATAGGTCCCTTGTCGCTATTCATACTACTTTTACATTTTACAATTTCTATGCTCTCAAATGCATCCAACTGTCTATTATTGGTCACATTTCTAACTAATCTTAAATTACTAATATCTATTCTATGATTGTTGTCAAAAGCATCTTGTACAACTCTAGACTTATCTGTTCTTCCATATTTTAGATGAGCCATATGCTCTTTAAATCCGGTGTTAATTGATCGTCTCGTTTGTCCAACATATTCTTTCGATCACAATCATTACAACTAATTTCGTAAATCTCAGACCTTTCATTTGGAACAATTTTATCCTTTGGATTGTCTAACGGTTGTTGTAATTTCTTACTCGGCGAATGAATCGCTGTTATACTCACGTTTTTGAAGACCTTACTCAAACCACGAGTAAACCGGGGTTCGTACGGAATGGATACATATTTTGGAGACTCTATATCCTTTTGAAAGGTCGTAGAATTACGAAGTGTGTCCTTAAATTTACGCTTCCTAATTAGTTTTTCAACTATATCTCTAGGATAACCATTACTCAAGTTTCAAATCGACTCATGAAGACATCAGCAACATGAAAGGAAATAAAAATTTCACCCTCTTGCGATTGAATATTCTTGACCTTATCAATGAAATCATTCGAATTTTTAACTGAAAAACTAGGCTGTGCAATGGGCAAACTTTCAAATTCCTTAGTCAACCATTTTGATAAGTGGTAAGTCGGAGATCCTATAGACGATACTATTGGATGCACCGACTTCCCTGGCTTATGAATTTTTGGTAGACAATACAATCTAGGTACGGTAGGGTTAGATACATGTAACCTGTTATTCCTTAACAGGTGGAGTAATAAGGTTGTTACATGATTTGAGGACATTTTTTATTTCAGTGGTCTTTCTCGGTAAAGGGTTTCTAGTAAGTTCTTTATAAGGACCATTACTAATTAGGTTGTTTACCCGTTCATAATAATCCTTTTTATCTAAAATAACAACATTATTACCTTTATCTGTTTTTAAATAAAAACAGTATTTCTCGCGCAATCTTTTGATAATCTTTCTAGGGTTCTTTGAGCATGACTTTCTATTGTCTACGTTATTCATTATATTTTTAGAAATTTGGTTCCTGCAAGCCACTCTGACGAGACCCTTGGATAAATCAGGCAGATATTGAATTGAACTCTCAAACCCTGCCACGACATCATTCAAAATCTCATCAGGAGGGGCTACAGCAAAGTTTAAACCCTTGTTCAAAAGGTCAAGTTCTTCTTTATCGAAAAAGCGTGACGAGTAATTTTCCACAATGTTAACGACCTTCCGAGGAACATTTCTTGGTACATTAGTAGTCAATTTTTAAAATTTTTCATTTTGTGAAGACATTTTTTTTATAAATTTCGCGTTGATTGATAAAAACATGTTCCTCTGAAATTCGCACCATTGTTCATATTCTAAATTATTTAACTTAAAAGTAGTCTTCTTGTAAAGATCATATTCTGTTAGTTTTTAATCGTCTCCGGATGATGCCAACTTGGTTGGCGAAATGCGCGTCAAGCGAAGTGAAAGTGTTTTGGTGTTTGTGGAAACTACTACGAGTGTTAGGCACCATCAAAGTTTGTAGTTTCTTCGTTTATAATTACGTCTTGCGGAACAATAATTTTCTCTGTATCGCTTCCCCCGAATCTACTAGAGGTACTAGATAGTAAAGTAGTAGGTACTTGGCGGCAGTATTTCAATAAAATATATTCAATTACATGTAGTAATTACATGTAGAATTCGATGTTTTACGGATATAAGCAGGATAGGAAAGGACATGAAGACAAACTAATTTTCAGTAATACATGTTTAAAGCAAGATAGGAATAAAAGTCGGCCATACCAGTTAATGAACAACCTGTTCGTTCTGTGGGTAGAAGCTAATGTCATATACCAGTGGAGTGAACAGGCGTTTATCTATTTTATATGCATCTTTTTGCAACGTTTTTATAGAAATGACTCAAAATACATGCACAAAACGTGCTACAAGTCCTTCAAATTTTCAAATATTATTTGCAATAGTGCATTTAAGACCCCAACATACCTACCACTTTTTTTTGTTTGTTAAGGGATAAATGAATTATGCCACGGGAAAGGAAAAGTTGCCCTCTCCGTTTCAACACGTTTACTCTAATCAAATGGAGTTCCCATAGAATCATGAGCGATATATGTTGACACTGGATTAATTATCTATGTATATATTATTTTTGCCTATGATGTGATTTAGACTTAATGAATTTTAAGTTTTCAACAATATGCTGCTTAGAAGGTGTTACTCGAAATTTCTGAGAACTTGGTTCGGTACACGAACTGGCGGCAGCCGGTATACATGGTAAGCTGTATCCTATGTGAATCAGTGTACGAACTGTCATTAAGATCAAGGTGTGCATATTAATACATATCTGACGGAACGGACGTCATATTTGTTCAAAGAAACTGCTTGTGGATCGCTTTCAATAATCTGTTTTAACTAACCAAAGATTTAGTCAATGTTGAATTAGTTTGGAGGTCTACGTAGCTCCTTAGTGGAGAGAAATTTACGTAAAATAATATGATAATTCAGAACCGGAGCAGAATAATGTGTAGCTCGATTTTGAAATATTGGAGAGGTAAAATACTATTCAAATTTCGAATGATGCTGAAGGGAATGTCAGAAGATGGGAATACATTGCTTCGGAATGATATTTTATATGCAACGATACATTGACGAGATTAGTTCTTTGTTTATCCACCTCAAGCGGTGAATACAATAAGCGTTATCAGGGCCATCTGTTGTCCAGTTAAAACCGCTTTTGGCGGCACTGATTTCATTGAAACTACAATTGAAAATAAATTCAATGTCTTATAGGAACTACTGTAAACACCCGACTGTAAAAGAGGCAGCGGCAAACGTTTTGTAGGAAAAGCGGTTTTCCTCAAACCCTTTTTTGTTCTTGACACACTCGATCGTAATTTGAAAAATACAAATCGCATACCATATGATTTACGGATCTGTTCGACACTTTTGTTGTTCAGGATGGGACTTTGCACGCGTTTAATCCATTCGTCAAAAAGTTCAACATCATTTTTGTCGTATATAAAAAAGGCTATTTGACAGTAAGTCATATGCTTGTCACTTTGACAGCAACAAAGAAGGTGCATAGTTCACCGAAAAAAATGCCTGTTCCTCAAGAGCTGAGTACATCTAGTAGTCAACTAGTATTCAACCGCGTAGAATTACAAGCGCTTCCAGAGAAAAGAAAGACTTTTAGTAATATAATAGTAATAATAGTGAGACTGTATTGTAAATTTAAATGATTAATAATAAAAAAAAATGGTAAATCCAAAATTAATCCTTTGAGAGGAGGGGAAGCAGTAGACTGTAAATTTTACCATTTTAATGAAGAAAAAAGTCGAGATGGAACTTCAACAGGGAGAACATTTTTTTCATACGGCTCAAGGTGGGTCAAAAAAAAGCAGAGAACGGGTAACAAAAAATGACACGGGCAAAAGTATTTGTCCCGTTGCATTGTTAACTCTCGGAAAACGCAAGTTCTAAAGGTTGGTATAACAATGTGCCACTGGGAATTAATACGATTTCTACTTGAACCAGAAATTCTGCAGCTAAAATTGGACCGGATCACAAATAATAAAATTAGCAATCATTCAAACCATGCCAATACAGTTTCCCATTTAGTCAAAGCAGGGGTATGTGACCAACAACTTATAAAAATAACCGGACCTTCATAATCATCAATTAAATCCTACCTCCAAATTGACCCTGAACATCACGAAAATCTTGTTAGTAACTTACACGTCTCGAATAAAACAAATTCGACATGTAAAGATAATTATTGTTGTTGTTCGTTCACATATTATTATCTAGTTAATTTATCTTACCAAAAAACACCCGAGCTTTTCTTTGATGGATATATTTCTTTTTTTTAACTCCAAACTTTGACCAAGTGGTAAAGAATGACTCTAAAATTGTGCCACTCACATTAAACGTGACTTTTGGCACAGCAATGCATAGAAGTTACTACCTACTTGGGGCGTCGAGCAGCTGCAGAAGTGCGGGATTCAAATTCTCAGAACTTTTCGATGGCACCACATATTATACGGAAATTGCAGATTGAACCCTAAGAAATTGAAATAATTAATTTATGCTGTTACGAGTGGCAGTCTCACCAATAAATATATCGTCGTCTCATATACCTATATCTTAAAAATTTATTCATAAGTTAGTTAGTAAATATTTTAGTTTAGTTAATAGTTTCCTAGTAGATACGAATATGCTATAAATAAATATGGTGAATAGGTCAAAGCAAAACAAGTGCCCATGATTTCTGTATGTGTATATGTAAATCGTCATAAGGAGGGAGAAAATTGTACGAATGTTTGTAAACATTGTGAGTCAACTCATTGTAAAAACTTTGAAACTATTACAAACATTCAAGAGAATGATGGAGATTCCTTAAATTTTGGCTTTATTCTGCTGTGGTGGTAATCTATGGAGATCACCAGGTAGTGCGTTAAACCTACCTACCTATGAACGGAAACACAGTAAGAACACTGTGATAAATGGTTTATGGAAACCCAGTACATTACAATATAGTACTTATAATTAACTAAGAGGTACAGCGAGACGTACAACGATTAATGCTTAATAATAATTAATTAGAAAAACAAACGACTTACCGGTAGGAAGTTCACAAAATTTGGAACACGCTCGAACACAAGGTTACCCGACAAAGCAAAACAGTGTAATAGATTTAGGATGACAGATGACAGACGGCGAGAGTTTGTTTATTTTTTCATGCCATCTTTAAAGTTTGCTCGACAAAAGCTGAAATGGCGTGACTACGTGTGTTATCTAATTGGACAAGGGTATCGTAATATAATTAATGATCAATTGACCTATTTACACCGGTATATACCGGGTGACACAGGAGACATGTAACGCTCTGTAACTTTACTATTTAAAAAGTTAAAATTTTCAACTTTGGGAGAGTTGTATATTACATAATTGTCCCTTTTTTTGAGCATATCAAACATTTCCTTAAACTTCCGGTTTAAGCGGAAGTGACGCAAACTTTGTTATTTTAAACGGTACCCTGTATATTTTTTTTGCCCATCTGATTCGCCTTTAAATTCTCTTTTCAACCATGTATCGCACCATGGCATTTGTTTTTAAACTGACAATTAATAATCATTTTATTGTATTAAGCATAGGTGGCCATGATATGAACCTTGGCAGATATTGATGCTTAGTGTGCCGTGATATCGAAAGACTTCTGGCACGCAACTTTGTGTCTCATATTTTTTGGGCGTAATCAGTAGCTGAACAGACTAACTAGATCTTTCTTATTTAAAAGAAAAAAATCCCTAAACAACCAACGATATTATAAAAACTAAGATAGGAACTCCATTTTTTTATTTGACCTACTTAAGAAATACTTATTTATCTTTTATTTTCGGCCATTACAATTATTGCTGTACCTATCCCATTTTGCTTTCTTCATTAAAATTAGTATCGATAATTATTGCATAGTAATGAACATTGTTACTACCTACTGTAACAAAAATATTGAGTTAGGCAGGCCATGGAAACAAAATAAAATGAAAAAAGACGCGTCGTTTTGGTTTGACAATTAAGAATTGTTTACTTAACAACGATTTAAGTATGTATTGTTAAATTATACCTAAGTTAGCGCGTTTTAAATGCAAAGGCTGGCTGCAAAATCGACAGGCCGGTTTAAAAGTTATTGAACATTAAATTTGAGACAAAATCTAGGTGCGCCACGTTTTATGTCTGATAGTTTAGTTCACGCGTTGTAAAGAGATTTAGTAAAATGCCGACTAAGACATTCATTAGATCAAGGTCGACTGAATGCAACTATTGTGGATGTATACATACTGACCTAGACCACGTTATATAATGCGGTAACTAGGTCGCCCGCATACATTCTGCAACATGCTGTGATCTATCCATGATCAGTATCATCAGTTGTCCATCAAGAATGTATCAACCGTTACTCGTGTGTTAATATCAAATAAACGTTGTTGATCGTTCCTGGTGAGTTATCGTTAAAATGCCGTCCATCTAACTACTCTTGACCCGGTACACCCCCCCGTACCTGCCGACCCGACGAGGTCAGGTTTACAATTATTTTTTCTAATTATGCTAATATTATTGGGCTGAACTCACTGTTTATGGCAGTAACATTTTAATATGAATTACAAAGATATTCATATACAGTTTCTCTCTCCTCTGGCGATTTACTTATACTAATATGTGCTGCTTCACTCTTAGTCAGTCTCGGATATGAGATATATCCTAATATTATATTTTATTATTTTCCTTCGCATTTCGTTTACAAAAATGATGCGAATTCACGGTTAACAATAGCAACCGGGGGCTTACTTATCACATCAATTCAATACGTGGAAATAAATAATTAATTTTTTAGGATGCTGCTGTTAATGGAAATGTAAATCCGCAAGAGGAGGAACAGCCTTCCGTGAAAGTGCTCGGTATGGAAATGACGGCCAGTTGTGAGGGTGGAAAGAAATGGTCGCGACCGGAATCTCCTGTTTTATCATCATCTCCGCCGCCACCGCCAGATCCTGTCGAACCGCCACAGGTAACAAATTCATATTTTATGGCTTTATTTATTTTCCTACGTTCATGCAAAAAACAATTTTATTGGAGTACACATAATATTTTTTCTACAATCGCCTCAACGGTAGGCTTTTGCGCTTTCAATTCTCAACGCAAAGTACGCCATTTCCGATGATGACATAATTGTCGCTTTAAAGCGGCAATAGTGTCAATTCTCGCTCGCTTCTATATTATAAAGTCCTTAGCGGGCGCTTGTCAGTCAAAGATGACACATGAGAAATGTAGCTAACAAAAAAAAAACTTAGTAGGAATGTACCTACTTATTTATGAAAATGTATTTTCAGAGTAAGACCTAGGTTCTTCAATAATTTTTTCTACTTCTTTCTTCAATTCTTTTTCATCGTTTTCACCATCAAATATCTTCTGGTGATGAAGTAGTCCCGGGACTATGCAAATGGTATTTTTATTGAAAATTAGCAGTTATATGGTTCTTGGTCAGAGACTGGTCACGTACCTTACCCAGTTTGAGTGGAATGAGAGTATAAATGACGAAAACGTCCGGTATATTATTTAATCCGCCATATTGAATATTTATTTTGGCAAAGAATTCACGATACGCGACCTCAGAATTCTCATGATATCCATTTTTAAGTCGAATCGCATCGTATATGGCAAACTTGTCCGCCATCTTGAATATACATTTTGATAAAATTATCATCTGTGATCGCAAAAATTCCCGGGACATCGATTTTGAGTTGATTCTGATGATACATGGCAAAAGTGTCTGCCGTCTTGAATCTTTAACAAGAATTTCCCGATCAGTGACTTCAAAATTCCCGGGACACTGATTTCGAGTTGTTTCTGATGACAAATGTCGGCCATCTTGAATATATATTTGGACAAAAAAATCCGTAATCAGCGACCTCAAAATTCCCGGGACACCGATTTTTAAGTCGATTCGGACTATAATAAAGGGCAAAAATGTCCGCCATATTGATTATTAATTCTGACAAAAGATACTACCCCAAGGGGCGTGAGATATAGATATTGAGTCGCTTGAGACAATATATAAACAAAAACGACAAGTGGATCTAACATAGTGGATCTCTTTTCGATGTCTTCTGTTATATATTTTTCCATTTTTTGAGCCAGATCTACTCTACTATAATGCACAATTACCATATGCTTTTTCTATAACTTTCTGTGCTGTCTCTGTCTGTGAATAAGCAATATAATAATAATAATTATTATTATTATTATATAAATACACGAAAATGTATGTATTGACATTGAAACAATGAATGAATGCTTGCAACCTTTTTTAACTCTTTAATAATGTTATAATTACAAACTATAAAAATTATAAAAATTAAAGAACTTGTAATTTATTTTATCTTTTGATTCTTAAAATATTTAAATTTTCCAGGAAATATTTCTTGAGGGTGCACTACCGGCGCAGTCTCATTTGTTAGTGTCCGATTCAGCAACTGAAGCACAGAACACCAATTCTGAAGAAGATCCAGCTATAGTACTTGCGGGAAAAATGACTTTATCCGTTATTAGTATTGACCCCTCTGGTAAGTTTATATAGCTATTAGACACGTTTTAGACGTTTCGGTCATTTATGGCTACATGAACAGATAACTAAAATGATTCTATACATTTTTTACAACAAATATGAACTCAAAATAATACTCGTATTATTTGATTCAGCTAAAACAATGTATTTCAAATCTCTATTCTCTAATATAAAAGCAAATGTTAACTTAAAATAATATTTTGTCTGAACAAAAACCTCGATAATGTCTTTAAATCTATTTTTTCTAATATATCTCGCTCTATTGCAATCTCGGCAAAACCTGATAGTCTTTCATTTGTCTTGGTCGATCTCGCGTGTAATTTTTAATAAGTTTTAGTTTTGAAAATGACCTCTCTGTCGATGCAACGGTTGTAGGTAAAGTTAACAAGATCCATAGAGCATCAAATATATTAGGATAAACAGTATCCAACTTATTTAAATATATATTTATATAATCCAATAGATTTTTTTTCTAGCACTCACTCATATTTCTAGACACATGTAATACACATAATTCTTCACACATATCCAGTCCAGTCCACTGATATCTTTGTCATCACCATCTGTTAATATAATTTCTAATTCTTTAAATGTTTTCAATGTAACTTGTTTATCATCATCCCTTTAAATTATAAATTTTATTAAAAGAATCAAAATTATTAAAATGTTTTTGCAACAAAAGTTGATACGTCATCTAAAATTCTACAAAAAAACATTAAAGTTTTGTATAGGATCTTCTAAAATTTCGTCTGCTCATTTTGGGAAATAAACGAGAGTGACTCGGGCAGCGTTTCGATGCCCGAAACGCAGACAGTGGCTTTGTCTTATCGGCGGAAGTCGGCGGGTACGAGTCGCTCTCGTTTATTTCAGAAACCGAGTACATGTATTGGTGTTTGATATTATGTATATGGAGTAAGGAGACTATAAACAGGAGAAGAAACCGATTTGGTAGGGGCTGGCGGTAATGTTTATAAACATTTAGGGACTGTGTGTTACTGTGTCACCGGCCGCCGCCCGTCAACATTCATTGCATCATTCCCGATCGTGAAAGCTGCCCAGGTCACTTGGCTGCTAGTGTTTAATAATTATTGATCTTATGAATATTAGTTTTACCTGTAATAGCAAAACTGTTCAAGTGTAAGTAGTAATTTCGTTCATTTTACTTGCCCAAAACTTCGACAAAAATCATATTTTTTATACGGGGTGGTCACAAATTGTAAAATCTCAAAAAATGTTTGGTTTTCGGGAAAACGCTATTATTAGAAAAGTTTTTGCTTGCCTAAAGTAATGTCGACAAAAATTATGTTTAAAAATAGTACGGACGTTGCTAAAAATTATATTTTATATACGGGGTGGTCACAAATTCTAAAATCTCAAAAAAAATTTTGTTTTCGGGAAAACGCTATTGTTTATAGAAGTTTTTGCTTGCCTAAACTAATGTCGACAAAAATTATGTTTATTATACGGGGCGGTCAAAAATTACAAAATCTTAAAATTCGGTAGGAGTAAAGTTTGTACTTTTTGATCACCACGTATAAAAAACTAATTATGATTTGCCACAATTATATTTTTATACGGGGTGATCAAAAATCACAGTTTACTGTTTGACAAAAATCATATTTTTTATACAGGGTGGTCACAAATTACAAACACTCAAAAAAATTTTAGTTTTCTGGAAAACGTTATTATTCTATTTATAAAAGTTTTTGCTTGCCTAAAGTAATGTCGACAAAAATTCGGTAAGAGTAAAGTTTATATTTTTTGATCACGACGTATAAAAAACTAATTATGATTTGCCACAATTATATTTTTATACAGGGTGATAAAAAAATCACAGAGTTTACTCTTCGACAAAAATCATATTTTTTATACAGGGTGGTCACAAATCTCGTACGATTTTCTTCGTCAATTTTTTCGGACGTATCCCCATAGTCAATTACGCAGCAGTACATTATAAAATTTCACATTTCACTTAATACATATTTTAAATACTTAATAATTTCACATTTCACTTAATAACTCCTAAATTCTGACAATTATTATTGACCGTACCGAAAATCAAGCACACAAGCGCGTAACCGAGAGGAGATGCTCGGAAAGTAATTTATGCACATCTTTCGACACTTTGCGCAAAGTAGTCATTTTCTCTCCCCCATCCCATGCCTCGCTTTATGGAATGCAAAAATATACGCGTAGCGTTGCGAGTTTTTCTCCTGTTTCTAGTCTTCTGATATGGAGGTTATAAAGTGTATTTCTTTACAATAAATTATAACCACGACATTGGTAATTTATATAGTTAGCTGTAGTTGAGCTGTAACTCTCAATTAACATTAAGAGTTACAGCTGATTAAGAGTTACGAGAGCTGTAACGCTTAATTTCCGTTAAGAGTTACGCCTCTTCACTAGGTGAGTACTCCTTCAAGCAGGAAATGAGTTGTTAATTATTTAATTGCACTAAGCTAGAATACTGTTAACTGTCTGCATATTTCCTTCATGCATTTTCTAAATATATATTTAAATATGAATTTTATTTATTTAATTTCACTTGCATTATGCTACGCAGACCCTATACTATCTTTTTGCTTACTGTGGCCAGAAAACTTACATATTTGGTCTACATTAATGTTTAATTTCCCCAATTAAGCACCTCAGTTAATTGACAATCATATAGTATGATTGTTCTTATACATTCATTCACTGAAAGAGTTAATCCGAAAGAACCATTTGATAAAGTACAAGTAAATTTCATAGCAACACAAAATACAAATTTCAAGGTATTTTTTCATTTTATCGTATACATTTTCGTTACTATGATAAAAATTAGAAAAACCATAAAAAGCATATTTTGCACATGCACCTTCACTATTTTCTTGTTATAGACCGTGAGATAGCGTTCTGTTGAGGTACCGGAAAAACGGGGTGTATTGATTGTAACGATTTCTTGAAAAAACAGGTTCCACCTCACAATCAGACGTTATTATTAGCAAACCAAAATGACTGTAAATTACTCTGGAGTATGGGGAACACATTCGTGTATAGCAACGGGAAAAAATATGTCCCATTTTTATAAAAAAATATTATAGGCTGAGTTTTATCTCGCCCAACGATGGGGCTAATTGAGAACTACTGAATCGGCTGTTTATCTAAACTATTCCCACTATAGAGGCCAGAAAATCACTGGCCTCTACTCAAACTGAAATTTGAAAAATTATTATCTTTTATACCATACTCTTCGCTGCACGCCCTTAAATTCCCCGGCACATATCTATTAACGGCCTCTTGCAACTTTGTCACATTACAATCGCGATATTTACGACTACCTGATAGTTTCGGGCCATTTTCAAGTCGCCCCTAAAATTACACGAAAAAATAAATTGCTACGCCACTGTCCCCGCATGCCTCAATAATTATTTCCGAGGTTATATATCCTTGTCCTAATAAACACGGACTCGGAAAAAAAATACTGCGTTGTTGATTAACGATTAACGAGAGGTGTTGTACAATAAGAATTATACATTCCAAAACTCCGCGATCGTCTGATTGTAAATAACTAGCAACGCACGATATCAAAGACTAAGGACATTATTTAGGGAGGCTATCCTGCGATTGCAAGGCTAAATATCTGCGCAACAGGTGGCACCACGAGTATTTACCTTTACGCGCCAGATTGTTTTAGTTCGCCCTGTGTTTTCAAGTCACCCTGTTTTACTGTAAATAATTTTTTTGTCCAGCATTCATTTTAATGGCTGAATGTGGCTAGTTAGCTGATGAAGAATAAGGGTGGTTTTGCGACCTACCACCTGTTCGAAAATCGGAAAATCCATTTTCATTTACATGAAATTTCTGTTTTTTATGGTTTTATTGATATTGTCCGCCATTTGAATAAAAGATTGACATTGATAAATAATTTAAAAAAAAAATACCAGACGGCTTTCAATGGCCGATAGAGGTGGGGGAAAGGGGGGTGAACTTGCAAGAAAAAAGTTAAATTTTCCACGTTTTCTTTTTGTTTGGCAATCGAGAGAATTAAAGGTTTTCTCGTGAAAATTACGCTGAGAAATTGCCACACGGTACGCATCGTTCGAAATTGAGCTCCTTGCGGAAAATTATGCGGAAATTTCGGACATTTTTTAACAAATTCAATTTGTTAATTTGTTGTCAATGTTTTTTTTGTCGTCTGGCATTTCGTAATTCTATTTAAAATATGTATAGAAACACCTAAAAAATGTCAAACAAATTGTAAAAATTTTAAATTTCTTTGTAATTTTTTTATTTATTACATTTTCGAGCAGCTCAACCCGTCTGGCATTTTTTTGGTGTGTATATACACGTATTTTATAAAAAAAAAATCGTGGACAATTTTACTTTTATTTTGTAACTTTTTTATTAATTTATAAATAATGGAACAGGCAAACTTGTCTGGCAATGCAGCATGCGCTTTTAGGCTATTGTATACTATACATTTTGGTAATTTTTTTTGCATATTACTAACGCTAAAAAAATGTCCAAAATTTCCAGATAATTTTCCGCGGGAAGCTCAATTTCGGACGGTGCGTACTATCTGGCAATTTTTCAGCGTAAATTTCACAAGAAAATTTTTCATTCTCTCGATTGCAAGATAAAAATAAAACATGGAAAATTAAACTTTTGTCTTGAAAATTAACCCCATCCCCCACCTTTACGGCCATTGAAAACCGTCTGACATTTTTTATTGGTGAAATATTTATCAATGTCAATCCTTTATTCAAATGCCAGAAAATTATAACATCATAAAAAAACAAAAAGTTTCATATTATAAGTGAAAATGGATTTCCGAATTTTCGAATGAAGGGAAGGCATTAAAACCACCCTTATTTTCATCAGCTAACTAGCCACATTCAGCCCTCAAAAAAAATTACTTACCTCAACAGTACGGTATCTCATCCCAGGCAACATGGTGTCGTTATTATGACGTATTTATTTCGTCAGTTTTTAGGACATAAATACGTTAAAAGAACTACAAGAGAGACGTCAAAATGACGAGAAAAGTCACAGTCAAATGACGTTTATTTGACGGTTAAACGACGTCATTAACTGACGTTTAAATGGAAGTCATTAACTGTTTATTGTAATAATGCTATATGCTATTAACTTATTGTAATAATGCTATATGCCACAAGTAATAAAAATAGTTAATGATCTTTGAAGTTTTGAAAAAATTTTCTAAATTTTTTCAAAAATTTTTGAAAAAACAATTTCAAAAAATTTTGAAAAATTTTTTAGAATATTTTCAAAAAAGTATGAAAAAATTTAAAAAAAAAGAAATTGCTTTTGGGTCTTATTTCCAGGATATAAAATCTATTCTAATTCTGTAGTTAAAAGAACTACAAGAGAGACGTCAAAATGACGAGAAAAAGTCACAGCTAAATTTTTTTAATTTTTTCAAAAATTTGGAAAAAAATTTTAGAATTTTTCCAAAAAAATTTTTGAATTCTTTAAAAAAATTCAAAATTTTTTGAAAAAATTCAAAAAATTTGGCTGTGGTGCCCTTTATGTTTTAAATTTTGAAATGTCTCAAACTTAACATAACATTAATTATTGTAGACAAATAAGAAATAAGTATAACGAAAGGGAGGAAAAATGATCGTCGATAATATGACGTCAAGTTGACGTCAAATTCATGACGTCAAGTTGACGTCAACTTCATGGCGTCCTAAGGATTAGTAATGTTAGATTAAAAAGGTACGTCTGAATGACGAGAAAAAAATGACGTTTTAAAGACGACATAGAAATGACGTCATATGTTCGGCCTTATATTGGTCACTTGACGTCTTAGACCTAAAATCACCTTAAAAGAACGTAATTATGACGTCACCATGCTGCATGGGATGGTCTATTATATTATACCACCTATCGATACATGGACACTGGAGCTAGGCTCATACAAAACCAATATCTATATTCATTCATTTAACATTTTTTTATTAAGTACACCATTTGAAAAATTTCAAAAAAAATCAAAATTCACTTTGGTATGTGATTTCTGCTATGGCAATATTATCAAAATAATCAAGAGACATATCAACTAGTAATATCAACTTTAAACTCAACCCATTCATGCCTTATTGCTAAAACTTAAAACAATCAAAAGGAGAATCATTACACAACATTAAAAAAATCCTTCTGTTGAATTTTTTTGTTAAAAATGGCTTTTTTTACACACCCACAATATAATTATTGTGGGTGTGGGTGCAAACATTTTAAATTTTCGCCTGTGGCGCATTTCATATTCCCCCTATTTTTTACCCCTTGGCTGTCGCCTACCCAATTGTAAATGGCATGAGCCGCCACTGCATCTACATAGGCTATGAGAAAAGGTGTGACCTATTCCAATAGTTGTGATGTTCTTGAAGATACAACTATGGTTGTTTAAAGAGTATAAAAAGGCATTCGAAAATCTGGCAGTAGGTATGTTGAATGTGTGTTTAGTACATTAGTAATAAACTAATAACACTTATACGGCGTACAATATGTATGTGTGGTTGAACGACCGGCAACCCTGACCTACACCATGTTTTTCATTGACGTAGACATTTTTTTTTTCTTAGGGGGGTGAAAGTAGAAGGTTTTTATATGCATATTTCCAACACCACAGCTGGTATTGAATGCAAGTTTCCACGCCACTCATGAAGTATTGCTTTCAGCGCGTTACCATTTTTTAGTGGGTGGCTCGCCAGTAGCCATATTTCCCCGCAAGAAACAAAAATAAATATGTACAAAACAGCTAAGTGGCCGTGAAAAATAAACTTCAAAACGGAAAAATAAAATAAATATATACCTATTCCAAAATAGAGCAAAAAATTAAAAAAAAAACAATAAAATAAATATATAATCCAAAACATTCGCAACAGAAAAATAAAATAAATATACCCATATTCCAAAATAAAGCAAAAAATTCTCAACAAAAAATAAAAGCAATAAGAGAAATAAAATAAATCACCTATATCCAAAAATAAAGCAAAATATAAAAATACCTTAACTTACACTGACCTTAAAAAGTGTGATAATTAATGCCACTATTTTCTATGTCACTATTTAATAATATTACTATCACTATTCATCACTAATATCTCTATTTTCAGTCACTTTCCACTTCATCTTCACTGTCGCTATCACCATTTCCAATATTAATCGCAATGGGTTCTACGGCTTTATCAACCGCCATATCCACATCCCACTTCTGATTAATACACTGCTGCCAATTTTCTGCTGTGACATTTTCCATTGCCCCTCGCAGTCTCCTCTTACATGTGCGCAGATCAATTCAATGGGATTCAAATCGCGGTGATAAGGAGGTAATCTTAGCGATGTGACTCCATGAGTCAATACCAGTTCATCCACTGCCAGTTTCTTATATTTATGGGCGTGGACCTTAGTAACTTGCAATAGTTCCGCCTTCGAGTAATTGTCTTCGTAAGCAATGCCCTTTTCTGTCAACCATTCTTGAATTTTCCTCTTTCTCCATGATTGTTGGGGTGTTTGTTCACATTTTCGCTTATGATAAGGCGCATTATCCATAACCGCGACACTTCCTGATTCCAACTGTTTACGTAAAGTGCGCTGACAAACCATTTCTCGTATACTTCGGAATTCATTTCCTCGTGGTAGTCTCCGGTCTTCTTAGATTGAAATATCAGTTCTCCATTACGCAAAAATCCACTATCACTTCCAATAAGCGTTATGATTAAACGGCGACCTTTTCCAGACGGCGTTTTTAAACCAGTTGTCCAGCCTTCAATCGCAGCTTGCCGTGCATTTTTCACGTATCCATCCTGCCAGACTCTCTTCATAGTATGTCCTTCGTTGACCCACGTTTCGTCAGTGTAAAAAATTTTCCATCCGCCAAGCAACTATTTGATATCTTTCTATGAGAATACTCTTTCTGTCTACTTTTCCATACGTAAAATTCATGTCTTTCAAAATTTTTGCCAGATTAGTGCTGCACGTTTTAGGTATAATATCATTTTCACTTATATCTTGCAGCACCTTATCTAAAGTGGGCAATTCGTTGTTTCTAAAGAAACCGTGGACCGTTCTACGTATCGCATTTTTTGCATCTTCGTCCACTACAATCTTATTTCGACCGCTTTTTGGTTTTGGTGGCTGTACAGTGTACACTTCCATGTACCTTTTCTTCTCTTAAAAGTGTGTATATGCTTGACTCTGATGCTTCTGTATAATCCGAACACGTATCCACCCACCAATTCATCCTTGTCGCGATGAGGGTGATCTCTCTATATGCAGTAAAATACTCGTAAAATTATTCTTTTCT